>CM060974.1:39597838-40182838 GCA_030765045.1 Tenodera sinensis
TTCGAGTCCTGGGCTCCCTGTGGAATATGTAAGCCAGAATGGGACGGGGAGCCGGTTGTACGAGCTGCCACTGGGGAATTTCAATCTGTAAAATGTAGAGACCCTGGCCTCTACTGTCGTGTCTCCTATGCTCAGCCATTCTACGTCGCCTCTCGCCTCTCCGTCCCAGTGACATATTACGTCATGCTTTCATTTTCTTGGCTGATACTGTTGCCTTGTGTTCTGTATCGAACCAGCAGAGCATAGATATGCTAGTGTTGTTAACTCATTGGCTAATTACGAATAGGTCTTAACATTTAGAGCATCCGGTATGCCTACAATACCTATTTCAAAATCACTGTCACATACAATATGAACATCACGTAAGGGCACTTGTATTTCTGAAACCACTTTTCACATTAAGTGAAAATAACGATGAAACATCAAAGGTAGTTCATTTCAAGGCACCGAAGCAAAGGTCGATGACACAATTGTGTTTTTCTTTCTTCCAGGTCACAAGTGATTGTCACCCCCACCTCAAGTTGAGCAACATGTAGAACGCCGGCTCGCACATACACACAATACGGGTGAAATGTGAACCTTCGTATCGAAAAGCGCTTTTCATTGACATCTGAAGGTGAGGAGTTGTCAAATTAGAAAAGTCGTGGTAGAAACTCTCGTGCTTCTTTTGTGTAACACAGTAGGAGCAAAAGAAAAATTTAAGAAACCAGAGCAAAGAAAAATTGAAATGTAAGAATACACAATGATTAATGTTCTCAAATTAAAAGCAAGAGACTTATTTATCAAACACATAGTTTTGCAAAAGTAGATTTGTCTTCAAAGAAACTATTTTAAGATTTATTGTTAAGCTGATTTTAGATTAAATATATAGACTTTCAAGATAGATCTGCTATTGCCAGCTAATAATTATCTTTACGATTACTTTTATGATTTTAGATAAATACACAGACATCAAATAGGAAATTTGTCTTCAAAGCAACCGTTTAATAATCGTAATAGTTTTACATGTTTTCATTTAGACTCAAAAATCTATGGAATGTTGCATTCATTCACTCATACGAAACAGTAAATGTCTATCAAGAACCCGTCGGCCGACCACTCTGACTTGGGTTTTTCTGTGGTTGCCCCTTGTCAGTAGGCGCATGCTGGGGTGGATTCCCTTCTCTTTGGAAACCTTCGTTTTCATTTTCCTCCCTTGTCACCTTTCAGGTTTCGTTGGTAGTATAATGGTGTAGTTTGTAATCTTGTAGGTTTCTGACGTATTATTTATATCGTATTTGGAATGTTAATGTTGCAAAAAATGAAGTTGGCAACAATGTCCTGACTTAGGCAAAGTTGTGAGAACATTTTTAATCGTATGGTGCAAAACTGTTAAGATCATCAGCATCACGCTCTGGCTATATATTTATTCATGATTTATTCTGATACAAAAATAACACGCAAATAAAATACAGGAACAAAAACTGAGATAACAAAAGTGGGAATACTAAACCAAAAATTAAGCAATGGAACTCTCACTATTCAAGAAAAACAGAAGCAAACCCCGGCTAATGCACTTCCGGCATAGTTTGAAAAGCCAATATCACACGAGAAACTGCAAGAATTTGTGGTTACTTAAATGATGGCAGCTGCAGGTTGAAAGAAACAGCTGTCATTTATATTTCTGTAACACTAGGTGAAACTAGTTATTCCTTAATACACTTAAATTAAGAGTGAATTAAATAAAAGCACCAATGAAGCACTATGCAGACGTACTCACAAATACCACTTACAACATTTTGAGTTAATGAACACTTATACCACCTTTGCATAGCTTTAAAGAAGCTGTAACTTATTTTTTTAAAGCGCGAGTAAATAGATCTAATGTCAGAGTTTTGTAACAGAGAACACCAAAACAATTACTGATGATAACTACACAGCAAACGGTTGAGTGGTACAGAATTTGATGCGTTGCAGCGCTATCTAGTGGCGAGTTATAGTAAAGTGAATAATATAAAAACTTCTTCATGAGAAAATACTTAGGTAAGTCAATTTTCGTGGTGATCGGTCAACCGGTGTTGGATTTTATGAATTTCGTACACATTAACCAACATCTTTTTATATATGTCATTATTAAAGTCACAATTTTTATTACTGCGTCGTCTGTAGGAGTGTCAGTTATGCCGTGAGTGTGTTCGCCCAGACTGAGAGGCAAGCCATCAACACTACACGAAACATCCCCATGCACACGGCAAAGTAACTAAGAATTTTATTGTGACTTTAGTCATATATTACATTATATGTTATGTATTATATACGTTATGTATTTATTTACCTAATAGTCGAGACAGTTGGTGCAGAGTCATACAATATGTATTATTTATATGCACAAGGTAGTTCATATTTGGAATTAGCGCACTTGTCGACTATTTGGTATCCATGGACATCTAGCCTGTTCATGGGAAAATGGACCTTAGACGTTAGCAGTACTCCATTCCAAAAGCTTGCGCTACTATGGTCTATTTCCCCATGAAGAGCAGGTTAGATTTGCATAGCTACCAAATGGTCAATGAGCACGGTAATTCCGACCTTGTTGCTTTCAGAGTAGGAAGCCTATAATCAAAAATAAGGAACAGATAAATCCACCTGGTATAATATTGTGACGCCGGGCGCGGTGCAACTAACTCGAGGCTAAGCTACTTCATACCCTGCAAACAAAGGCACCTAAGGTCAGGCTACGTCGCGTGACTGTTTCTGTACACGTGATTAACAACAATCGAGCGGCAGAACCAAAAGGAGCTTTCTCCAGAGTCTTCGAGAAACACCTGGCTACGTCATCGCCGGTGTGTTTATAAAAGAAGTTCTCAAATTCATGAGATATACTCTAATAGTGACTTAAGGTGCTGTAAGCATTTAACTCATTGTTTAACCAACTATAAGATCAATTAATTTCCACAAACTGTGATATGCAACAGTAACTTTGCACAGCATTTTCTCGGTACTCTTATTAAATCTATTGCTTGTCCTTATAGTGTCATGAGGATAAAACGAACCCTTTAAGTGTCTTGGGTAGATAACCACTGCAAAGGTTATTCAACGTTTTGGATGAAACACCTATTAAAATAATAGCATCAATAAAAGCTTTATATGAAGAAAATATTTCAAAGATTAAAATAGGACATAAAATTAAAGGAGGATTCAAAGTCACTAAAGGATTGAGATAGAGATGTAGTCTCTCCCCCACAACATTATTTAAAATCTACCTCCAACATTACTTAAAAAATGGAACAGAAAATGTCAAGAGTATGGGAACAAAAATTCAAAACACATTCATTTGTTCATTAAATTTCACAGATGATCAACACAAGATCACGACGGCATAGAATACATGGCAAGAAAATTAAAGGAAAAATATGAAAATTGGGTTTGGAAATAAATATCAATAAACAAATTATCTAAGCATTGCAAAGGTATTAGAACACTTAAAATTTGAAGATGTTCAAGAAATTTCCCTCTGGTATGCACTTATTTAGGCACGAAAATTGATAAATTTAGCAATAATGCAACAGAAATTAAAAATAGAGTTACCCAAACCAGGAAAGCTATACACCCCTTAAATTCGTTTTGATGGAGTAAAAATATGACAATGAATATAAAATTATAGAGTTACAGAACTACTGTACAAAGTATCCTCATATTCACAAGGATCAGACGTTAGCAATTATCACACAAGGAAATCATAAAAATTTTGGCTACTGAGATGGACGCTTTAATAAGATCAGATGAGAAAGATTATAAACGGTTTGAAGCGAAACTGTGAAAGAAATTAGAAATTACCTAAATTAATAATGGAATGGATACAACCAGAAAGAAGAAACAGGGGACGTTCAAAGAAGATGTGACTGGATGGAGTTGTAACAGAAGTGAAATCTAGAGATTTGAAAGAAGAAGTGTGGGAGGATAGAGGCGTCACGTTTGGGCAACAGAAAACGGACAGCTGTTAATGACACCGGAAGACAGAGGTGTCTTTGGCAATGTTTTGAATGCCTACAAAGAAATGCAAGGCTGTCGTTACATTTGTTGCATTTTGTAGCGATAACCTTCCAAGCTGTGAGGAAAGCCGGGTATTTCAAACGAAATAATTGATTTATATTTAAAGGCTACCTGTGCAACACTAGAGCAACCGTCAGGAACGATGGCGGTAAATGACATAACGCACATGTAGGGGGAAGAGGTGAAGTGCTGCGTTGCAACTGTTTCCCATCTTTCTCAGGAAGTATTTGCACAGATTATATTCGTACTATTTCTCTGGCTTGATCGCGCAACTGCTTTCGTTCATGACGACGATTATAGCAATGATAGTAATGATGAACAACACCTGATAATGAACAATAATGCAATTAACCGTTCTTCCACTCAATAGCCTGTACAGGTGAAGGTTTGGCAGAGTAGAATGAGACTGAAGTATTCAAGGTCATACTCGGGGTTTGAACCACAGAAGTCCGACTACTTGAACTACTAAGCTACCGTAGCCAACATGTCGACACAACAGACCGGAAGATTCGTGGTTCAAATCCCGGCTATGGCAAGGAATTTTTGGGTCTCATTCTACGCTTTCAATAACAGTAACATCAACAAGAATAATAACATAAGATAATCATAATACTAATTATAATACTACTAATAAAATAATGACGAACTAACAACAATAATAATAATAATAATGATGATGATGATAATGATAAATAATAATAATGATAATAATGATGATAATAATAATAATAATAATAATAATAATAATAATAATAATAATAATAATAATAATAATAATAATAATAATAATAATAATAATAATAATAATAATAATAATAATAATAATAATAACAATAATAATTATAATGATGATCACAATAATAATAATAATAATAATAATAATAATAATAATAATAATAATAATAATAATAATAATAATAATAATAATAATAATAATAATAATAATAATAATAATAATAATAATAATAATAATAATAATAATAATAATAATAATAATAATAATTATAATGATGATGATGATCACAATAATAATAATAATAATAATAATAATAATAATAATAATAATACTAATAATAATAATAACAATGATAGTGATGATAATAGTAATAATAATAATAATAATAATAATAATAATAATAATAATAATAATAATAATAATAATAATAATAATAATAATAATAATAATAATAATAATAATAATAATAATAATAATAATAATAATAATAATAATAATAATAATAATAATAATAATAATAATAATAATAATAATAATAATCATAATCATAATCATAATCATAATAATAATAACAATAACAATAATAATTATAATGATGATCACAATAATAATAATAATAATAATAATAATAATAATAATAATAATAATAATAATAATAATAATAATAATAATAATAATAATAACAACAATGCCGACGGTACTGTTCCTGTTGTTTCGGAGGGTGTTCCATATGTAATAGCAGAGAATGAACGCGCGCGCCATTGACTGCGATCGGAAGACAAGTGTAACGGAATAGCTTGTCGTATGTAACATCAGTTTGGATCTGTGCCACTGCCACCGCCACCGTCACTTCCATGTTACCATGGCACCAGCCTGCTTCCTGTGTTCAACACTGTGATTATCGGAACGACTGGATTGACCATTTGTCGTTCTACAACCTAGGATTCATCCTCTGTGGAGTGATTTGCACTGAACAATGCTCTGCATCCTGCTAACCCAAACGTTGCGATAAATAATGAAGTCTGAAGCGTCGAACAGGGTATTGCTCTTCTTTGATCATGTGAAACAATCCCTTAATGGCTCTGAAACAATCCACTTCCTTAAGATTACTTAACAGATATTCCGCTGTCACCAGCAACCGATAACTTAGCATACCTGTGTTCCATAAAAATCTGATCGTTTTTTAAGGAGTTTGGACTCTGCATGCCTGGATGAAAATACATTCTATTGATATTGGAAGATTTATAATTCTTCGGAGCTTCAGATGATATGGTCTGCTTGTAAAAAGTGGCATCCTTGAAACATCTACTCTCTTATAAGGCACATTGTTCTATCACTGTCCCATATCCTGTACTATGACACATGTTTGAAAATAAATACAAATATCAAAGACAGTGTTTATTATGTGTTAGAGCAGGTGGGAACATTTTAATTACTTGGGTTGTAATGTGACATTTAGAACAAATAACAGGAAATAAGTAATAAAGTGAGTAAATTCCAATATATTTGTGAAATATTAGCTCGTGCCTTGAAAAGGAAAAGCCGAAAGGATACAAATTTAAAATGTTATAAGACAATGTCGTTCCAGTTTTACTGTATGGATCGGAGACATGGCCACTTAAAAGGAAAGATTGGAGCCAAATACAAGCCGTAGAAATGAAATATCTCCGAGCAGTAGAAGGATGTGTAATAGAAGATCACATTAGACATCGAATAAGGAATGAATTAGATATATTTTCGTTAAAATAAAAGATACAAGTAAGCAGAGAAAAATGGAAAGGTCAAAAACTGGATAACTCTCGCATTCCATTACAGTCTTACAAACATAAATCTTCTGGTTACAGACCAATAGGAAGATCTGTAAAAGGATGCGAAGAAGTATGAGGCTGGAAGAGTTGATGACAACAACGATGATGATATTAGTAGTAATAGTAATATAGGAATAATATTAATAATATACATTATGTGCATCTGCCTTACACAGCGTCATCCAGATATCGTGTCTCCGCAACTGAGACGAGGTTCCATCGGTCAATAAGCTATGTCTTCCCGCTTACCCCCTTCCGGTTAATCGAAATAAAACTGTTTGCGTCTCACCAAGGCGCCCAGGGGACCTCATGTGGTATGTCTGAAGGACGAGGCAGCGTGTGTGTGTGTGTGTGTGTGTGTGTGTGTGTGTGCGTGTGCGTGTGCGTGTGCGTGTGCGCGCGCGCGCGCGTGTGTGTGTGTGTGTGTGTGTGTGTAAATGTTCTCCGGGTTCTCTGTTTTCCGCTGTCATTTATTCCACCAACTGCACAAACATCCTTCTTCTCATCTATTTCAAATTTATTTCACGGTTGCGACCCAGTTGTGCTCGGGCGGTATGTAATTTAAAACCTTTATGAAGTTATTTAACAATTAAATTAGATAGGATTGTTTTTCGGGAAGCGATTGTTCATAAGTTTGTAGGAAGCAACAAGAATCTGACATAAGTTCTCGTTGCTTAGTAGTTAGAGGGACTAGTAGTAGTAGTAGGGCTTTAGGGCGCACAACTGCTACGGTCATTAGCGCCCAAAAGAGAGACTACCCAAGACATTCAAATTCATCTGAAAAGCCTATATTCACTTGCCACTAAAGAACTTGAAGCTGCTTGCTTTGGTTTCCACATAATTTTGGCATCTACTTATGAAATTATCTTCCTGAGTTCTCTTTTAGAAACTAAACTGATCTCTAGTGGAATATTAGCCATTAGTTCGTCTAATGTATGTGGATTCTTTTTATACGACTTATGTTCCATTGCTTCCCAGAGATAATACTCACGGGCTGGAAACGATCAAATAAAATTGCCTGACAACTCGAGCAGCGGATTCTATACGGACGTACGAGTGATAAATAAACACCCAATATGGAATATAACAAATAGGCATATTCTTTCCCATGGCTTTCACTGCAGCTCGATGCAAACTGCGTTGCGAGACCTTGAATCAGTCATCACCGCAAACCGCTCCCCTTCCCCCGCATAAACGCTGTTTCTGTTGCCGAACAGAAGCCCCCTCTCAATTGCGAGTTGAGACGAACAACGATTACTATTGAAAAATAGAATAATTTTCTTGTTTTTCAAAATGTTTCCCTTTAACATCAATGCATTTTGCCCTCGATGACACCAGTGATTAAAACGATGATGCTACTCTTCCTGGAGGCACTTCAGAAATCAGAATTTTATAAAGTTCCACAGCTTCATCTGATGAGGAAAAAGTGATTCCATACAGTTTAGCTCTAATTTTTGGAAACAAAAAGAAATCACATTGCGAGATATTCCTCGAAGGCTCTGGAGAAAACCCTCTTGGTTCTGCCGCACGATTGTGGTTAGTCATGTATACACAAACACTGGCACGACGCAGCCTGACCTTGGGCACCTTTGTTTGCTGAGTATGCACAGCTGACGGTCCATTTTGCGCCGCGCCCGGCATCACAATATTATACCAGGTGGATTCACCTGTTCCTTACTCTACTGGTAAGTAGGGGAAGTATTGTATTCCACCCAAAAATTTAATGTTAAGATTTCACCAGAAATATATGTTTTGAGACCTCCTGAATAAAAAAGAAGCATTTTTAGAAAAAGGTCCGTGTCTGTGTTTGTCGCTGTGTCAGTCTGTCGGTCTGTGGACAGCATAACTCAAAAACGAAAAGTCAGTTAAAAACCAAAGTTGGTATTTAAGTGTAATGTCTTTCAAGGATGTGACACGAAGATTTTGAAGAAAACAGCCCCACCCTAAACCACCCTTTACATGGAAAATTTTTATTTTCTTGAAAATAACTAACGATTTTTATTAAAATGCCATATATTTTAAATAGTTTGATCACAAATGAAATGTATATTTTGAATTTTCTGCCTATAGCCTAAGTAGTCCTGTTTAGCCTGAATTACTTTGGAATAACTCGTAAACCGTACGAGATAGACAAAATCTTACTCTACAAAAAATGTAGATCTTGATACACACAATTTACGTTCAAATCATTTTGGGGGGAGGGGGGGGGTAAAGTGAACCATTTCGGAGAAATTCCTTATTTGTGTCAGTTTCGGAAGACAAAGTTTTCGTGAAATGGAACATCGTTGTTAATTTTTTTATATGTTAAACTTGCAAAGAGAACGGGATCTCAAAGCTTTAAAAGATTTGACTATCGCACAAAGCCTACTGCATTCTAATATTCCCCTTGCACCTACAAGGAAATAAACAGTAAGATAATTTACACAAACGTTTGTCTCAACTAAAACGAGGAAGATATAGGAATAAGGGTTTGTAAGAACGGTTAGTACAAGAGTAGAGAAAGTCATGCGAGTGTATCACATCAGATCTCTGTAAACTATTTTGGACATACCAATGCGCAATATCGCCAGAATAAATTCACAAATTGTTCGTCGATCTTTATTGCTCCAACAGTGGCAATATTTTCATCTGTAAGGGCAGTTCTTGCGCCCCTTTACGAAAGTCATTGTTAAAAAGCCCAATCTCTTTTGAATCCAATTATAAATTATTGCCTTATATGTGGATTATTCACCAAATGCATTTGTAGGCTAATGTTCACATTTTTTAGGTTAATCACAATTTAAAATTACAAAAACAATAGTCCGAAAATGCTCATGAGTCAAATGCATTTTTAGGTGAACACATGTGTAAATTGTAATTAAACTATTATACCAAATCGAACAAACTACACGGCAATCAACTCGCAAAACGTTAGAAAGCAGTTGTATATACACAAATTTAATTTGTTTTAAGGAAAATGGAATTTGAAATTCTTGATGAATGATTCAGTACTTAAAAGCCTTATTTCGATGGAGGTTTTCATACAATAATCACCTGGAATAACTAATTAAATGGACTTCTGAGGAAACAAGGTTATGTTACATTCATTACACGGCATACATAAATGCATTATCAGCTAATAAATTCCAGATAATTCAGCAGATTATGTTACTAACTGAAACCCTAAAATAAGCATTTATTTGTGAAATATGCGCATTTAAAAAGCAGATGGGAGAACAGTAGGTTAATATTTTTGTACGAGACTTCATGAATACATACCCAAAATTCAATGAATGATATTCAGTGACAAAGGTTCTGCTATAATGAGTTATTTTCCCTACTATCAACAGCTGAAAATGAGAGAAAATGTCACCCAATTGCAACAGCAATGTGTAACGTTTTGTTTCTGCTATCTAGTGTCAGATGGGCTACTATAAACATTGCGTGTAATTTCATCACTACGGTATGCAATTTCAACGACCTCTTTCAGTATTTTTATATGTTGCTGTTCGTTTCCCATTGCCATTTATTCAACGTGTGAAATTTAGACTGCATTATTAAACACGTGTATTCGTGTTGTCCAGGTAAGATAGGGATGTTTAAACTGTAATATGAGAGTACAAAATAATTCGCTCTCTGCAAAAACATTATATTCCTTCTTCAGTTTGTAATATCAATTAATATCTTGTAGAATTACCTTCTATAATAAAAGAAGAAAAACCAGGTCTCCACTGTCTCAAAGAATGAAAAATCGTATGTGTTGCATTCACATGACTTTCTCTGCGCATTCTTTAAATACAACTATTATAAAAGCTTATTCCTCGATCTACTTCATGTTAGTGCAGATAAAAATATGCAGAAGAGGCTTTATTTTATATTTCAGACAAAAACAGTCTGAAACTTAAGATGTGACAGCTAAATAAGTTTCAAATTCCGCTTGCTCTCTGTGCAAGACAGAGAGAGAGAGAGAAGAAGAAGAAGAAGAAGAAGAAGTATCTTCCTCTTCATAAAACTGGGTATTTGAGAATTCAAACTAATACGAAAGAGTATCTCGGAAATGGTTAAGGACACACAATTTTGGTTTGATTAAATAGTGTGCTTTAAAAAGATCTATATTTCCGTTCGTAAGACCTTTTTATGTATCTTAGATTTACCAGTTATATATAAAACTCATCCAGAAAGAAGAGGAATTTAGAATCTGCTTTCAGAAAATGTAAGATATACATTGCGTTTATCATGGAAAGAGCTTAAACATATGGACATTGAGAAACATTCCTGCCATTTGGAAAACAATTGAAAATTTGCATGTAAAGCATAGTTTCGGATGGAGGAGTTTCTGGGAAATCTATCGCATCCTTGGAAAATGTTGAACACAGTTTGATATGCAATTGACTTTTTATTTATTCCGTTCAAGTACATTAAGTGTGCCGTGGGACAGAAAATATTCTCGCCTAAACTATCCTAGCCTGTCGGACATAAGCAAAGCCACCGCCATTTGGGTTATCACTGCACGCATACGGCTGACTTGCCTGAATGACAAACGCGGGTCGCGGTAGCCAATCCGCTTCAACTTAACCTCACTCTTCATGGAACCAGGATGTGCTCAATGGCATGACTGAGATACCCACATACAAAGACAAACATTTGAGTACTTCCAAAGCTTTGAAGCGACGATTTTCAAGAAATCTCATACTAGAAGTTACATGGAATACTTTCGAAAAATTTGTTTTTTCAAAATCGTTTCAGCAATTTTAATTTAAATGCTCTAACAGTAATATATTTTTATAAAAAATATATGTATATTTTCAATTTTCTGGAAATACCCTTAGAAGCCCTCTTTAATCTGGATAATTTCCGTATAACTGGTAAACCTTCAGAAATAGACAAACCCCTGCTACAGAAAGAATGTAAATCTCGTCAAAGCCCATAATTTATGTATGGAGTGAACTATGTAAATCCGAGATATAACTTATTTGTTTAAATTTCAAAAGACTTATTTGCATACACATTTTACTGTTTGATCATACATACAATTATGGTATCTAGTTACCATCTTGTATTCATTGATGATTTCGGGACCTTACAAAGGAGTCTGGGAACCACAGCTGTTGATATATAGTGAGCTGAGTTTTTAACCGAAGCTGCACTGTAGGTAAACAAACTAACCTTTTCTTTACTACCTGTGTTAACTTATAAGTGCTTAGGGAGATGCGAGGTGCGAGGGTCATATTGCTTTTGCGATGGTGCATTTACATATCTTATAAAACGCTCTGTATGCTGTAAACATGATGCTGAAAATATGACTGGTATTCTGGCTGTTTCCAAAGCAGGGACCTTAAAGAAACAAATAATAATACCAATGAAAATTTCGAAAATATAACACAAGAGAGGGTTAAGAATACGCGCATAACACATTTGTAGCTGTGAAAATCTGATGTTGCAGTCACACGACTTTCTCTACTCCTGCACAAACTATTCTTACAAACGTTTATTTATATCTTTTCATGCTAATATTTTCAGAAATTATTTTACATATTTTATTGCAGCTGCACGGGAAATATAAGAATGCAGTTGACTAAATGACAGTGAAATCTCTTATGACTTGGTCGCTATGTAACGCCCTTGAAATTCTGTTCTCCTTGCATGGCCTAAGGATAAAAAATGAATAGGGTCTTCCGTCTGTGAACAGCATAAATAAACAACTAAAACGCAGTGTAATGTCAAATTGGTATTCAAGCTCCAGGGAAACGGACAAGAAAGTTTAAGAAAATATTCTTTTACAGTGAATATTTTAAAAATAGTTTCATTTTCTCAGAAATGCTCTAACAATTTTGATTAGTGTTCCTCACTGGAGCCTATCTGTCTCACAGTCAAGAGGCTCTAAGTTCTAATCTCGGTTAGGGCGTTACCTGGATAAGATTTCTTCCGAGTTTCCCTTATCCTGAGAAGACAAATTCGGATAACTATGGACCTCGGGCTTATTTGAGTATCGTTTCACCCATTGCATTGATTCATCGTGCTATATAACCTACCAGGATCAAGGGCGTCAAACTTAAAAAAATTTATTAAAATTCCAAATGTTTAAGATGTACTGAGAGGTTGTCGAGTTATCAAAATGTCGAGTTTTACTGGAATAATTGTATGTTACAACTCGTAACACGACACTGCAAATTATATAAATGCCTGTTCTAGCATAATATAGGAAACAAAAGTATAACACATTCTAGAAGTATTACTTATTAATATATTCTGTTTTGTCCGGTCTCTTTAAAAAATGCAATTTAATTTCTATTGTCGGATTGTAAGTTGTTTTTTCTTCTAGTTCAACATTTTCACTGGCACAAACAGCACTAACAGTAAGCCAGAAATCTTGGAAGCTGCACTGTAACCAGAAATAAGTAAATGAAAGTTTAGCTTACCACGTACAGGTGTATTTTAGACGTATATAATCACCTTGCTAGGATCTGCGCGAATAACATCAGGCATATTGATGATGGAGTAGTGTCTCTGTTTCCTTCCTTGAAATAAACAAGACATTGCTCATAATGCGAGATCATCCACGATGTTTATATACTACACTGAGTCAGAAAGATAACCTGACACCACCATAGTCTTATAAATACAAAAGTGAACTCCATCATAAACCAATGCGCAAGATACCTTTATACTGGGTAAAGCAACAAACCTTCCTAACAAGTGTATCCACATTATTAGTGGCAAGCTTTTGATTTCGTGACAGGAAGTTATTCGATTTTACTTTAACCTTTAACCCAGACCTGACGAACCTTACTCCGAAGGTGCGAAAAGAATAGTCCCTCCTTTAGCTTTCCCCAGTTTTCCGCCTTCATGGTCACAAAGGAAGGGGACATAGGAGAACGTCTTCACACCTGGTGAGTGCAGTTCGTCAGGTCTGCTTTAAATGATCGCAGCATAGACATTTCTCGGTATAACAGAAGCGTGAAGTATAAAATGAAGGATTCGCTACTTGACGCAGAGGCCAAATGGTTTAAATAATTTAATCCTGGGCTGTCAAATATTATAGCAGACAGTTATTTCCTAAGCTTTTAATGTCACCCGCGCAGCACATTCAATGCTTTTGAAACGACGGCAAATGAGTTAATCTATGTCAGAGTGGATGAACTTCGAGTATACAGCGTTTAAGGGATCGGCAGCTTGCTGAGAAATGCTTTTTCATGCATATTGTACGGGATGACTATGAATTACTTTTAATAGTATATTCTATGTGTTAAAAGTCGTAAACAATCCTGGAAATTATATAGAAATTAGTGTTACGTTATTGTAACTAGAACTTGGTGAAGGTAAAAGATTAATAGACTGAAATAAAGGAATAGCATGTATAAATCGTAAGTCTGAGACAGATTACATATAAATCAAGTGTTAATGCCACGAGATTCATTTGGTATTTCACTTATAAAGGGCCTATGACTGAGTACCTGTTAAACAACTTTGCAAGCTGGTGCTGGTGTTGAGTTAGCAATAATTTCACTTTCTCAACACTTCAACCAGCAGTGTTAAGCTTCTGTTAAAGCGAAGAAGGTATGTACTGCATTCAGAACGACTAACAGCATGAGACAGGATAGCCTCTGTGTATGTCTGTGTGTCTATCTGTGAACAGCGGAACTCAGAAACGAATACCCGGATGAATACGAAACTTGAAAGTAAAGCTTTCTATCCCTAAACCAGACAAATCACCCTTTAAAGGGAAAATCTATAGCTATTTCAGGTTTATAAATGACTAAGAATTTTCATTATAACAGCATATGTTTTAGATATAGACATGACAAACGAAATTAACATCTTGAAAACAATTTTATTACACAAAAATGTACATTTCGTTAGCACAACTTCTGTCAAATGAAAGCTTTCGGAGATATTCTTTGTTACTGGTTTGAGTTTTCAAACACTTATACGCCTTATTCTTCTCTTTTTTCTTTTTTACGTGGCAATGCAGAGAAAATCAAATTTCAAAGCCAAAATATACCGACCCCCTCTTAAAAGATCTTGCTATCACTTTAGTTTACTGTATTCATGTTTTACGTCCAACAAAAGGTGTAAATAGTGTAACCCGCTCGACGGCAGTGGTGGCAGCGGCAATACAACAAAGGCTCAGAGCCGGGCTGCCTCACACCGGATGTGCTACCTGCACCAAAGACGTCCAAGGTCCGGCTGCCTCGCACGATTGTTTGTGAACACGTGACAATGAGCGCGCACGTAAAAGGGGTTTTCGAGATTATTCGCGAAGTGTCCTATGTCTGGTGGCCGCCGCATTTGTAAGAATTCGACAAAAGTTCCTGTTCCGTCTTCGTCGCTATATAAGGAAGCGAGGAAACCAGAGTGGGGTAACTGAGTGTGAACGGTCGTCGTGAGAGAACATAACGAAGCAGTTAATGAGTGTTGAGTGATACTATAGTCAGCGACACAGAGAAAATGAGCAAAGATAGGAAATAGTGGGTCACGGTTACGAGAAGAAAACAGTGGTGAGTTTTAATATCACGAAAGATGCAGAGTGTTAGCATCAGTAAAAAAGAACTGTATATTTGTGCACAACTTTCAGGAAAAATAAAGTAACTCGAGTGGACTTCTGTCATGTGTAACGAAAGTTTATCGTGAGTAACAAATATATATAATTAAAATAAAATAATTTAAACAAGGGACAAAAGTAAGCTTTTGTAAAAACATTTTGTTCGAGAGTGTGTAGAAGTCATAAATCCTACGCATGCACACACGCACACGCTCACACACACACACACACACACACACACACACACACACACACACACACACACACACACACACTTTTTTACTTAGATTGTTCAGTGTTTGTACCGTTCATTAGATTACAGAGTGAATTAAAAGCGGTTAAAAGTAGATTAGCAGCGCCAGCATGCTTATTAATTATATCAATTAGTTAAAAAAATTAAATTATAACATCGTATTTTCCGACTGATGAGGTTAATATTTTGAACCACAAGGGAATTTAACGTCCAAAAGCATAAAGATTCTTGATTCCCACAGTTTGGTACAGCGACGCTCTGAATAAGCGGGCTGGGAGGTGGCACGAAAAATTTATCCGAGATCTGTTCAATTATTTAATGGATTTGGAAACTAAAACTCATTTGCGACGTTGAAACTTGTCTGACCGAGATAGATCATGCATGTTTCACTGATACTGGAGTGACGTTGATTAGCCTATCCGCGTGTTAATTCCATTTTCCATTTCCGAACTCATCATTAATGTACACGGATCTTCCACCATCCCCCCCCCCCCTTCCCTGGCTTGGTCTGATACGTGAGCCCAACGAATAGAGAAATGGGTGTGTGCTAAAAATTTTACGCACTATCTCTGTCAATGCTAGGTTATGTGTGCTATGGTCATATTCATCGTTCATATTGCCTAAAACGTTGAAGGTAACAAATTCTAATGTGTTGCACTCACACGATTTCCCTGCTCCTGTACAAGGTATTGTTACAAACTTTCATTTCTCTACCTACCCAATGCTAATCCACATGAAAATTTGCAGAAATTACCACAAATAATGGCCGTTCAGTGATATCTGGACTATTTCATCAACAAAATATGAATTTAACCCTCCATTAGGAGCGCGCCCTGGTATTTGCATTTGTTTTTACTTTCTCTACTGGTAGGGGAACGGCGGATAGTATGGGCCCCTTAAGGAAAAACGTTTATAATATCTTTGATTTTGCACGAAAAAGGTCACAGATACATTAAAGCGTTTCTTTGAACTCTTCCTTTACGTATATGATTTAAAAAAGTTATGATAGTCAAGAGATACACACACATAATTGAAGTTTTAAAAAAACTGGCCAGAGAAAAGGTCGGGTAGTATGGGCCATACAAAAAAGACAGGATTTTAAATAGAATAAAATACTTTTGGGGTAAAATAACATACAGAATGTTGATTTATTTATATACGAAGCGATTCAAAATAAAAAAGTAAAAATGTAATTGACAAAAGTCATTTGTATTCACACAAATATAAATTATGGTTTTTTTGTGAACAAAAATTATCACGAAAATCGGATCATAATTTTCATAAAAAAGAATAAGGGTTTAACTAACCTTTATCTAACAGTTATTGTTTTTACAGTAATCGCAATAATAATACAAAGGTCTTCAATTACCGCACAAAGTTCATGAACCCACCCCTCACATGGTTTGCACAGGATCCAGTTTTCTTCAAAACTCTCCCCACACATAATGCAGTCTGTTTGCATCTTCTTTTGATGTGCCCACTTTTGAATTGCTATAATCTATAGGCTTGATTTCTTTTTTCTTCTTTCCTTGCGGTTTGGTTTTCTTTTTAATCTGGATTCCAGGCCTAACTCCTTCCGACTTCTGCTGCTTCTCAAATTTTACCTGCCTCTTTATATCTTTTACAGTTTCCTTTTCAAGTTCCTTATTTTTCTTTTCAACTTTGAATCCAAATCTCTCATGCTCTAGTAATATTTATACAAACTCTTCTTCAAATGTTGGTTTGAAAAAGCCCATCTGGGGTTTCACATTGGTTTGCTGGTTTCCTAAGACATATTTACCTTTGAAGTGTAGTTCTAGGAACCTTAAAACGATCAGCTGCAGCTCTTGTAGTCATTTGACCCCTATGAAACAGGCATGAAACTGCCTGTTTCATAACATCCTCTTTCCACTCTCCACGATCCTCACCTTCAGGCTTCTTCTTGAACTTTAGCTTCGCGCCCTAAAAAACAAAACTTGCTACCTGCTTAGGTGGCCCATACTACCCGACCAACATTGTGCACTTAAACATGTTGAAAAACGAAAACGGCTTAAGTAACCGGAATTACATTACCGCAGTATAATGTATATTAGTCCAGCTGAACGTTAATACTAGTTTGGTAATTTGACTCCTTACCTTTAACAGCAAACAATGATCACAAAAGTTACGCGCAGCAGCAACTCGACCACACGAAAACAAACAAAATGTTGTGGCAGCCTAAACAAAGCACTTACATCAACTAACTTCTATAACAAAATGGAGCGATGAAGGAGGTGTGACCTTGACACTGTATGCGTCTGCTACCTAGTGGTAAATCCGAGAAACATTAAGTGGTCCATACTACCCGCCGGCCCGTACTATCCGCCTTTCCCCTAAGTAGAAGGAATTATTGTACTCCACACAAAAATTCTATGTGAGATTTCAGTAGAAATATATGTTTTGAGATCCCTGAATCCAAAAAAAAAAGAAAAGAAAGAAGCATTTTTAGAAAACGGGCCGTGTGTGTGTGTGTGTGTGTGTGTGTGTGTGTGTGTGTGTGTGTGTGTGTGTGTGTGTGTCAATGTGTTTGTCAGTCTGTGGACAGCATAACTCAAAAACAAAAAGGCCGTTAAAAACCAAAGTTAGTATTTAAGTTTAATGTCTTTCAAGGATATGACACGAAGATTTTGAAGAAAATAGCCCCACCCTAAACTACCCTTTACATAGAAAATTTTTCGAACATTTTGATTTTCTTGAAAACGCCTCTAACGATTTTAATTAAAATGTCTTATATTTAAAATATTGGTATGACAAATGAAATGTATATTTTGAATTTTTTGGCTATAGCCCATGTAGTGCTGTTTACTCTGAATGACTTTTGAATAACTCGTAAACCATAGGAGATTGGCAAAATCTTACTCTACAAAATGTATATCTTGCTAAAACACACAATTTATGTCTGAATAATGTTTTTTTTATAGAGTGAACCATTTCGGAGATATTCCTTGTTGTGTCAGTTTCGGAAAACAAAAGTTACGTGAAATGAAACATCGTTGTTCATTTTCTATGTTAAGCGTGCAAAGAGAACGGCATCTCAAAGCTTTAAAGATTTGACTATCGCACAAAGCCTACTGTATTCTAATATTCTCCTTGCACCTACAAGGAAATAGCAGTAAGATAATTTGTGTTAGTGTGGCCGTATAGCTTCCGATAGAGCTCTTGGCCAAGGAAAGAAAAAAAAAAAAAAAAAAAAAAGATAATTTGTACAAATGTTTATCTCAACTAACACGAAGAAGATACAGGAATAAGGGTTTGTAAGAATGGTTAGTACAAGAGTAGAGAAAGTCATGTGAGTGCAACACATCAGATCTTTTAATTGTATGTTTCCTATATTCTCTTGTTTACCCTCATTTAGGTTAAATATACATGGTTTTTTGGCAGTATCTTCCTGTATTGATTGAAGATCAATAAAGCGTAGTATGAGTTCACGTATAATTTGTACTGCAGTGCATGGAAAGATAAATTGCTATATTCAGGTATAAAACTTGTAATTTGTAATTTACTGTCAATAATGATGATATCTTTCTCAAACATATGAGTTTGGTTGATCTCTGCGTCACGTAACTGCGGATTAGTTATTATTAGAACTGAAGAAATAAGTAAATCAGGTTGTTGCTCCACCGAACAGTCGAGTAAGGTGTAATATTACATGTCCTTCCCAGGCGATTGCATAGGTGCGTTCGTTCGAAAACTGGAACGTTTAAATAAACTTAGATGTGTCACATACCCTTAGCAAAATTTGGCCAGAAAACGTTAAATTCTCTAAAAGATTGTCCAAAATATATTCAGTACGATGAGTCTTCTTAGTCAGCACTGCAAACTCAGAGAAACGAAATCCAGGAATTGCATGTATTTCGATCTTCTCCTATTGTAACAGAAAACCAGTTCACAATCTCAAATACATCTCACTTTATGTTTAACACTAATAAACAACCTTCTTGTAGAAAGATACCTTGATTATTAAAATAACAATTGTTAAACCAGTTGTATATTTGAAATGGAGTGCTAAGTTTGATAATTAATCGATTATAATGTATAAACAATTGTTTTTCAGGATTTTATGGAATACAGTTGACGATACTGACTGAACAAAAAGAATGACAATGATAATTTGTACAAAACAAAGGAATAACCAGATGATAATTTGACGCCTTTTATTTCATACATACCACAATTTTCTTATACATGCAAGGGAAATATGGGAACATTAGCGCCCCCCCCCCATCCCAAAAAAAGCCACTCCCCAGTTGTGTTTAATTTTGACCGTTAGAAACTCATTGAACACAAAATAATTTTTAAAACTAGTATTGTGATTTCAGGATGCAGAAGGAAGCAGTTAAGCTATATTTGATGATGCTCAAATGGGCCTAGGGCCTCTGGAGCCTAGAGGCCTTCTCAGGAAAAGGGAAAATTCCAGAAAAAATTCAAGTTAAATCTTCGTAATTGAGATTCAAACTCGGGACCTCTTGAACGTTCACAAATCTGACTATTGCTTAACCTATTGTAACGTACAACAAAATGTGTAAATGTGAATTGAAAGCTTTCCTGGATTTAACAATATATTGACAAAACAACAAACTTTCTAGAGGAATGAGTAGAGAAACCTATAGAAATGTAACCGACTATTCTTATCCGGTAAATTTATTAAATATTACTATTCATTAGTGCTTCCGCCATTTTTGTATCAGTTCTTAGATGCTATTCGTAGAATGTGTATGTATCCTTTTCCAAATTCGGTGAATGCACCTAAATAATTCGCAGCATTTAATTCCATTTGTTATTCAAAGCAATGCTGCCAACTGATGCTCTGTGTGGCAGAAAATCCACATTCAGAGGATAGCGATGTCTGCATGCGAAACCACAGTGATGCAGCAGAGCAACAGGGTTTTGGTTATCAAGTGGTCGCACCACTGCCTGCCCAGACAACTGGAATTAACATTTGGTTTTCGACCGGAAGGAAATCCTCTTCACTACCGCCGCCTCTATACAGGTGTACCAACCAATGGCAAACACGTCTACAAACTCCTTCAACATTTCATGTTGTTTTTGCTCAGTCGTGCGAATTTGGACTCACCAGCAGGTACTAGCACAACGTCCCAATTAAATACCCGATTTTTGAAAGGAATTCTGGGGGTAGGAAGGGGTACCGCAACTGTGGAATAATGAGCAAATTTGGGTGCATAGCGTTCAGATTCACAGCAGTAAAATATTGGTTGAAAATTATTAATGATGACCAATTTTAATGAGGTGGTCTGCCACTTTGTACTGCTGGAAATGGAAGCAAACTCAACATGGGTATCAAAATAAATGAAAGTTTTGTGAACCATATTAATGGCGGAACAGGAAAATAGACAGAGCATGTGGAGAAGAATTAAGAACCATGTTTGTGATATCCATGCAACAAGTCACGCAACAGGTCTCCCAACACACGCAGAAGACCTCTTGGAAGTACAGCTTGGATTAAAATCTGAATGGGCAGATTCCAAACATATTAGGTAATGCGGCTTACACTTGGCGCATTGCAGATGAAAATTGAGTGCTTATAATGGTAAACAGGCTATGCGTATTATGGTTTCAAACTCAGCCTACAAGCCTTCGCTTCTATGTCAGATATTATAAGCCTGGTTTGATTTCAGCTGAGTCAAATTTGGCAGCTACATACAGGCTGTTAGGTGTATAAGTGCAGATATTTTGATAGTGGCACCTTAGTATGTATCCACTTCGGTGGGTAGTTAGTTTCTAACAGTTTTCCCCCAAAGCAATCACAATGATGTTTGCATCATCGCAATCAAGCTATGAAATGGGCGACTGTGGTATATTTTCTCCATTTTGCGTGACCTACTAACACTTCAATGCGTGAGCTACTGGTGTAGGTAGTGTGAGGTCATTAACCCTGTAGAAAGCGCTTGAACTTGGTTCCGGTACACCATTCGTTATCTCGAGATTGGTCCACTTTGCGTCATGCCTTCTGTGTCGCGCCTACTTAGAGCTATTAGCCAACTTTAAAACATAGTACTCTAAATAAGTAAAATTATACGAGAAAGAATGAGAAATTCAATAGTGAAAAGAGAAATTTTCTTTTTTTGACCTTAGAAACTACAATGTGCTCCTAAAAATATATGTCTAAAGAACACATTTAAACATTCCAGTGTGAAAGTTTTACGGTAGAGTTACTTAATGTGTAATTTAAAGAAAATCGTTTTTATTAACATTTCTGAAAAGGTATCCCAGCCCGAAGTAATCTTTCAGGATCAAAATGTGCCAGGCAATGTGTTAAGACTCACTCATATACTTCTCTGATAATCTCAGGAAGTGTGATTTACAACCACCTGAGGAAAAATACTGGGAGAGCAAAGAACCTCCGAACGGGTTGCGCGGTGATTTGTCTGTCAGCATCCTCGACGTCTGCCTCTATCATACAAAGGCGCGGATTTTCATGCACAACACTTTGAAGCTACTTTTAAAGGGTTTACTGATCAATTAAGTAACCCCAAGGATAGAAATCACTTATTGAAGCTCTGAGAAACTTTCTCCACTCACGGCGCGCAGTACATCAATCTTTTCCTCATGAAGGGCTACTTCATGAACAATACTAAACTCTGAGTTACTGGGTCAATTTTTTCCCAGTAACAGTTCACGCCCGTACATACGTGAATATAGTTTTGCCCCCCCCCCCCTCCGGTTTTACTTTCTCTGCTGGTAAGTATTGTATTCCACCCAAAAATTGGATGTCGAGATTTCACTAGAAATATGTTTTGAGACCCCCTGAATCCAAAATAAAAAAAAAAAAAGTATTTTTAGAAAAACGTCCATGTGTGTGTCAGTCTGTGGACAGCATAACTCAAAAACGAAAATTCGATTAAAAATCAAAGTGGGTGTTTAAGTTTCATGTCCTTCAAGGATGCGACATGAAGATTTTGAAGAAAATAGCCCCACCCTGAACTACCCTTTACATGGAAAATTTTTCGAAGGTTTTGATTTTCTTGAAAATAGCTCTAATGATTTTGATTAAAATGTTATATGTTTAAGATATTTGTAGGACAATGAAATGTATATTTTGAATTTTATGGCTATAGCCTATGTAGTCCTGTATACTCGTAAACCGTAAGAGATAGACAACATGTTATGTACAGTGAACTATTTCGGAGATATTCCTTGTTATTTGTGTCAGTTTCGCCAAACAAAACTTTCGTGAAATGGAACATCCTCGTTTTTTTATTTGTTAAGCGTGCAAACAGAACGGAATCTCAAAGTTTTAAAACATTTGACTATCGCACAAAGCCTACTGTATTCTAATATTCCTCTTGCACTTATTAGGAAATAAACAATAAGATAATTTATACAAATGTTTACCTCAATTAAGACGAAGACGATATTGGAATAATATTTTGTAACAATGGTTAGTAAAACAGTAGAGAAAGTCATGTGAGTGCAACACGTTGTTTTTAGAGAGTTAACATTTAGGCAGCTGATTTTCTCTGTTTTCAACAAGGCTCTGCAACAGCTCATATGGCAATCTTTTGATCAGAACAATTGAAGTGTATTTCAGGACAGAGTTATTAACAGACATATGGCCCCCTCGGTCCCCCACCTAACCCTCTGCGATTTCTGTCTCTGTGGTAACTTAATGCACACAGTGTACAAGGCAAACCCACACACCCTGGAAAAATTAAAACAGGAAATCGCCAATATTTCTCAACGTGAACTACGGCGAGTGATGGATAGTTTCCTAAAGAAGTGCCAAAATTGTATGGACAACCAAGGCAACCATCTTCAGCATCTCCTTTCATAAAGTTGGTAAGTAAAGCCTTTAAAAGCATTGTTTCAACCATGCCTTTCTATGATAGCGACAGACAGCAACGAGCGCCGTGGAATCGTATAGGTAAAGCGCCGCGCAGCACGTTTGGAGCTTTTTGCCCTCCCTGTATATACGAGATAAAATTATTTTCTTACATAAATAACAAGAGACCTGCGCTCCTATATTATCTCCTCTTGACTTCCCGTAGCATACACTAGTAAAGCAATTACTTCCGTCCAATTTCCTCGAAGTTATGGTGAAACGATACCCGGGTTGTATAATTACAGAAAGTAATTAAAGAGACCGCTTCAATCTGTTTCTGATACTTTACTTGATGTAGCACTTTAGTTATTTTGAATGTGTTATTCAATTTCCTGAAAATGAGCTGTGGCTTCAGTTCGCAGTACGCTTTGAAGTTTTACTTACTGTCCTCAAGTGTTGACTGCAAGTGAAAAAAGAAAGCAACGGATGTCGTTGTGTATAAAAACGAACAGAAAATTAAATATCGTTAAGCTCCACAGAACTGCTCAGTCCATAGAAAACTCCCTCAAAGAAGAACATCAGTGCAAATTGTGTTTTTGTTCGCAGGTTACTTCTGACAAATACGTGTTTATTACTTTCTCTACTACGTATAGTAAGTAGAGGAAGTATTGCATTCCACCCAAACATTCGATGTCCAGATTTCACCGGAAATATATGCTTTAAGGGCCCCTATATCCACAAAACTTTTTTAGAGAAATGTGTGTGTGTGTGTGTGTGTCTGTGTGTGTGTGTGTGTGTGTGTGTGTGTGTGTGTGTGTGTGTGTGTGTGTGTGTGTGTGTGTGTGTGTGTGTGTGTGTGTGTGTGTGTCGGTCTGTGGAGAGTATAACTGAAAAACGAAAACTCGGATGCGACACGAAGATTTTGAAGAAAATAGCCCCGCCCTAAACTACTTTTTACGTGGTAACTGTTTCGAAAATCTTGATTTTCTCAGAAATGGCTTTAACGATTTTGATTAAAATGGCATATATTTGAGATATTTTTTATGACAAATGAAATGTATGGCTTGAATTTTCTAGCTATATCCTATGTAATCCTGTTCACTCTGGATGACTTTTACATAACTGGTAAACCGTAAGAGACAGACTAAATGTTACTATACAGAAATGTAGATCTTGCTAAAACAAACAATTTATTTCTGAATAATTTTTTTTTGTAGAGTGAATCATTTTGGAGATATTCCATGTTATTTGTATCAGTTTCGGAAAACTTAAAACTTTCGTGAAATGGAACATCATTGTTCATTTTTTATATGTTAAGCGTGCAAAGAGAACGGAATCTCAAAGCTTCAAAAGTTTTTACTATCGCACAAAGCCTACTGTATTGTAACATTCCTGTTGCACCTACAAGGAAATAAGCAATAAATTGCACAAATGTTTATCTTAACTACCACGAAGAAGATATAGGAATAAGAGTTTGCAAGAATGGTTAGTACAAGAGTAGAGAAAGTCATGTGAGTACAACACATCAGATTTGTGTATAAGATTTGGTCTATCTCTTACAATTTACCAGTTGTGCAAAAGTCATCAAAAGTAAACAGGACTACATAGGCTATAGCCAGAAAGTTCTAAATATGTATTTAATTTGCCCTAATATGTATGTCTTAAATATCTTAAACAGATGGAACTTTAATCATAATTCTTAGAGCCATTTTTGGGAAATTCAAAACTTTTGAAACATTTTTCATGTAAAGGGTAGTTTAGAGTGGAGGAATTCTCTTCAGAATCTTCGTGTCGTATCCTTGTGGGGTTTCAAACTTAAATACCCACTTTGGTTTTTAGCCAACTTTTCGTTTGAGGTTTCTGTCGTCTACAGGCAAACAGACACACCCACACATACCCATCCACACACACCCACAACCCACACCCATCCACACACACATTCCACACACAGCAACATGCACAGATCTTGTTCAAAATTGCCTTTGTTGTTTAGAGGACCTCAAAACTTGTATTTCAGTGAAAACTCGGTATCCTTTTTGGGTGGAATACAATACCTTCTCTACATTCTATGTATCTGGTAGAGAAAGTAAAAGACACTACAATATCACTCTACCGAAAGTATCGCACCCATAGGCGCTAAGTCGGTCTGCGTAGCTCAGTTGGTTAGACGCTAGCCTACTGCTCCCAAGGTCGCGGGTTCAAATGCTGCCCAGACTGATGGTTGAAACTTGAAACTTCTTAAGTGTGCTTAAATACGACAGCTTCGTGTCAATATATTTACTGGCATGTAAAAGAACTCCTGCTGGAGGAAATTCTGGCACACCGGCAACACATATGTGATTCTGGTAATTGACAGCGTCGCTAAACAACAAAATCATTTAATTTTAATAAGCACTACTGGCGTTAAATGGCCTAGCGCTGACCTGATAAAGGGCGGAAGGATACCTCCGCTCTATAATTCGTTAATGTTTACTACTACATTAGTACTCTGCCATCTACGTGGAGAACACCATACCATGTCGAAGTGTTTCAACAGCAGATGGCAGAACAAGAGATAACTATATTCGTCTTAGAAAAATAAGCATTAATGGGAGTGTGGTAAAAAATAATATTCAAGGTGTGCATTTAATATCTGTGGTTTTAATTTCCCTAAGGGTTGCTGTCTTAAATATGTAAATCCGTCCTTATTTCCTAAGTTAGGACTCAACTTATCTACGCAGCTTGTCTACACACACTGCACTGTAAGTTATACGTTTGCAACGGATAATAAAATATATAAATACACCAGGCCATAACACAGAAGATTACAAACCAGGACTTGACCTGACCAACAGTCTCTGCTTCTTAGAGTGATCGTGGTTTCCTAACATTAATTTAAACGTTAACTAACTTCAAAATCACAGGCTATATCCTAAATATTCATGGCATGCTGCTATTTTTACTTTTTCTACTGTAAGTGGAAGGAAGTATTGTATTCCACCCAAAAATTCGATGTCGAGATTTCACAGCAAATATGTTTTGAGACTTCCTGAACCCCAAAAAAGCATTTTTAGAGAATGGTTCGTGTGTGTCTGTTAGTCTGTGGACAGCATAACTCAAAAACGAAAAGTTGATTAAAAACCAAAGTTAATAAGTTTAATGTCTCTAAAGGACGAAGATGAAGAAAATAGCCTTACCGTAAACAAATTTTTCAAAAATTTTTATTTTCTTGAAAATGGCTCTTAACGATTTTGATTAAGATGTCATATGTTCAAAATATTTGTATGGCAAATGAAACGTATATTTCGAATTTTCTGGCTGTGGCCTATCTTTAATCTGGATGACTTTTGGATAACTCGTAAACCGTAAGAGATAAACCAAATCTTACTCCACAAAAATATAGATCTCACCTAAACACACAGTTTATGTCTGAATAATTTTTTTTCCTAGAGTGGACCATTTCGGAGATATCCCATGTTATTTGTGGCAGTTTCGGAAAACTTAAAACTTTCGTGAAATGGAACATCTTTGTTCATTTTTATATGTTAAGTGTGCAAAGAGAACTGGATCTCAAAGCTTTAAAACATTTGACTATCGCTCAGAGCCTATTCCCCTTGTACCTACAAGGAAATAAACAATAAGATAATTTCTACAAATATTTATCTCAACTAACAGGAAGAAGATTATGGAATAAGAGTTTGTAAGAATGATTAATACAAGAGTAGGGAATGCCATGTGAGTACAACACATCGGATTTTTCATGTAAATATCCTAGTTTTCATATATATCTTAAATACGTGCAATTGAGTCCACACTTTTGACGTAATTTATGAAAACAAAAGATATATAAAATTCTAAGGATTTCACGCCCGGTGTCAAAACTAGATACAATACAATCTTAGTTGTGGGCCGCGCTCTTCTGGGCCCCAGAAGGAAAAAGAGTCCAGTAGACCACGTCCCAAGCACGTATTTTATGTACTGTATCTACTATAATAGTAATGGCTGGATGATTCTTTTAAAAAGCTGTCTTATCTCTGAAAATATTGAACTATTCTTAAAGTAAAACCAGATAAACGCGTGCAGAACTTATTACTACTTTTCTCGTAGATGCCAGGGGTATATGGGAACAAGTAGCCACGTCCGCACGTGCGCACACACACATAAACACGCACGCACACGGATCTTTCTCTAAAAATACTATATTTTGAACTCACGGAGCCTCAAAACATATTTCAGGTGAAATGCTGACATTGAATTTTTGGGTCGAAGACAATACTTGCCCTACTTACTATACGCAGCAGAGAAAGTATAAATTGTATTTGAACGAGATCTTTCACGGTTTACTAACAATATGCAAAAGCCTTTCAGAATGAAGAGCAGTTCTGGGGAATTCCCAAAAATGTAAGATATACATTTTATATTGCAGGAAGATATCTTAACACATGGTTAAGCTTGATAAAATAAAAATAAAAATTTTCCAAATAATTATGAGGAGTAGTTTTGGGGGAGATCTGTTTGAAAATCTTCATGTTATGTTCTTAGAACATGCTGAACTTGAATACCAACTTTAAGTGAGTGAGTGAGTAAGTAAGTGAGTGAATGAGTGAGTGAATGAGTGAGTGACTGAGTGAGTGATTGAGTCGGTGATTGAGTGAGCGAGCGAGCCTGTAGGGTGTAAAGGTCACCAAGTTTGATAATTAACAAACATTTATTTTTGAGTTATACTATGTGCACACCCCCACCCCCCCCCCCCCCCACACACACACACAGATGCACAGAGACAAGCACATACAGACCCCGATCAAAATTGTCTTTCTTGGATTCAGGGATTTCAAAACATGTTTTTCAGTGAAATACATATATACATATATATATTTTTTCGGTGTAATGCTATACTACCCCTGATCTATCTGATTGAGAAGTAAAAGACACTTCTCTATATTCCTCTACGGAAAGTGCGCTATCCATTAGAGCTGCTGTCATTAGATGGCCTAGCGTTAATCTGACCAAAAACGAAAGGACCTATCATCCCTTCGCTCTTAATTTGTCTTCTACTATGTTAATACTCTGCTATCTGTGTGCACAGCACCACACTATGTCAAAGTATTTCAACAGCAGATGGCAGCACAAGAGCTAATTGTATTGGTTTTAGAAAAATAAGCAAAAATACAATGTGAGATAAAAAATAGTATTCAAGCTATACATTTAACATCTGATATTTCAATTTTTCAAACGCGTGGCTGTCGGAAATCAGTAAAGTTGTGATTATGTACTAAATTCTGACTGAACTTATTCTCGAAACTTGTCTACATATACTGCGTTTTAAGTTATACATGGCCGAGCCATGTGTGAATACAGCATCCAGATCTTGTGTGTTAATTCTTCTGCCTGGTGATATATATAAAGAATACACATTAAATGGACCTCTGTCAGTAGCCAATTGGACGCCAGTTCCTTCCAAGCCTTGAGTGGTGATTAGCTGGAGGCGATGGTGTTGTATGTTGCGACTAATGTAAATAGCCGTGCCCCCAAAGCCGTCATCTCGGTCGCTTCTGTGACAGATCATTCCTGGAATAGTGGCTTTCTGGTTTCCAGACAGATGGGTCTCCTGGACCAGTAGAATGTTTATTTTATTAACTGCAAGAAAGTTCCTCACTTCTTGCAGTTTCCCACGGATACCGTTGGCATTCCAGGAACAGATCCTGATCCCGAGGAGGTTGGTAAGCTGATTACTCCTGTCCGCCATATTTGCTCATAAACGTAAACACGGTGTATACCAGGACAGTTTGCGAGGCAATTGTAGCAGGCCTATGTGCAAGGGCTTCAGCCAACACTGATGCGAAGTCCGCCTGTAGATGGAGTGGAATTTTTTCCATTAAGCTCAAGAATTGAGCGTCAGGCACTAAAGGAGATGCAGATGGTG
The DNA here is from genome assembly GCA_030765045.1 of Tenodera sinensis. Classification (NCBI taxonomy): domain Eukaryota; kingdom Metazoa; phylum Arthropoda; class Insecta; order Mantodea; family Mantidae; genus Tenodera; species Tenodera sinensis. The sequence goes on from CM060974.1 coordinate 39,626,889, forward strand.
GTGCTGGTTGTGGATATGCCAGTAAACGTTTCTGGGCTGTTTGCCGAGGCGGTAGTGGGACATATTGCCCAGCTGGAGTTCTTGCTTGTACGTTGGGAGCACCTTTTGGGGCGGTCCTGATGGTGGTTGGTGCAGTTGGTAGCTGTTGTGGAGCAGTTGTTGAAACAGCAGGTACAACTGCAGGCGAAACAGAGTTTGTATTATTTGGTTCTGATTGAGTCATGGACGACTTAAGTGCTGCAGCATAATCCGTGTGTTGCACGGGCTCAGTTGGGCCCAGTCCAGGAAAACGGGCGCCACGAAATGCCTCCTTTGGCAGACCTAGTGGATTTCCACTTTTAGGTGCAGCGTCATAACGCGTACGCTGACCGTTTTTATTGAGGTGCATCTCAATACGCGCTTCTTGCCACACCGGGCATTTTGCGTATCTGCACGAGTGCTCACCTCCACAGTTGTAGCACTTTTGTTTAGTGCCTTGAATTCCAGGCAGTTGGCAATCTTGACGTTTATGTCCTTGCTCACCACAAAAGGAGCATACAGGTTTTAGGTGACATCCAGCTGCACTATGCTGGAACTGCTGGCAGTTGGTGCATTGCAGTGGTTTTGCAGGAGGACGATATGCCTCTACGCGGATGAGCGCATTAAACATACGTGTTTCTTTATAGATGTTGTTGGAGTGGGCCTCCTTCTTCAGGGCCACTCTGAAGTGTGGTAATAATCGTGGAGGCTGACTACGATTTGAACGTAGTTGGCCCACTCGTTCCACAGCGTAGTTTAAGGCTTTCAGGTGTTCAGCCACTTCTGCCTCAGTGATGTACATTGGCAGATCTTTCAATGTGACGTACATCAATTTTTCTTCTGGCAGCAAGGTGGATAAGTACTGCACAGAAGCTTCATTCAGTACCTTCCTTATGGCACGGTGGTCTTCCGGACTGCTAGGTACAAACGCCACAGTACCACTCATATTTCTGATATTGAATTGCACGTTCGGGTGTGAAGTGCTCAGAAACTTCGTTAAATCCCGGCCTTGTTTGGGATCACGCAGAAATATTGGAGTGGTCTTGTTGGATTTTGGGACTGTGGCGTTGTTCTGTGTATTTGCAGTGGCGCCATCAGATGTGTCCATGTTTGTATCGGTGTTGTTTGTAGTAGTCGCTACAAGTGAAGTTTCAGCATTACTAGTTGAAGCTAGTGGCTGAAATTTATTTGCAGTTGAGGTGGTGGTTTGTTTAGAGGAGGGCCCAACATTCCTCTTTCTTTTAGAGCTGGCAGTTTGCCACTCTTGGCCTTGTGTGGTGTTAGACCTTACATAGTCGGCTATGTAAGAATCTATGGCCTCAACACGAAGTTTGTGTGCGGCCATCGTTTTATATAGTGTGGCGAGATCAGCTCGCGACACACTATCATCATGTAGACTCTGCAGGAGATGCTGGTCTGCCTGCGCGATGTATAAGGCCCTTGCCTTTTTCTCATTAACGAGAGTGGCATACACGTCCGTAGATATTGGAGACGGTGGGCTTATAATTAGTGGCTGGTCCATAAATAGTTGAAGATTTCCTCCCTGCAAATAATAGGTGGAAGGAGTAGGATGTGGTGTTTCTGCATGCATCGGAGTAGGATGAGGTGCTTGAGGTGTAGATTGAGTCGACATTTTTAATTTATTGATGTGTCAAAACTATGTCTGTCAAGTCAAGTTTAGTTTAAGCGAGCGCTGGGTGGCTCAGATAACAGAGGGCCCGGACCGTTAGGCGCCTTATCAGTCAAAAGACTGATGGCTAGGACCTTGTTACCTTACCCGCTTGGTAAAGTTTTAGGTAAGTTAGTGCTTTAAAAGCACAAAAGTAGTATTGAAGAACTGTCAAATTGTGAAGAAATGCTTTCACCAATCCGACGTTCCAATGTAACAGCCAATCACTTGGCTGCGTTGTCTTCCACAAGAAGAAAGAATGCTGTCTCGGCGATTGATGTAACAGCATATACTGTAGCGAATAGCGCTCGACGAGCAAAAGCCAAACACGTCCTTCCACTATGAAGCTTCAGGGATTGGGTCGCAACTGGTGAGCAACAGAAAAATCCTGTCATGTTCTGAATGGACTAATGCCATCAAAATGTCATGTAACACGTCAGCAGTAAGATCTGTGCCTGGAAGAAATCAGCGAACAACACTATGTCGGCACTCAAATTGTAAAGAAGTGGAAACCCTTGGGCATGTACTAGGATATTGCCCAAAGGGAGAATTACTTCACAACACTCGTCACCACCGTGTGCGTTCATCAATTTCTACAGCCCTTCGTAGAGCCAATTGGGAGGTCTATGAAGAGGTCCATTGCCTGTCTGAGGATGGTAGCCATTGAAGAGCAGATATCGTAGCCATCAAGAGGGATGCAAGAAAGGGTCTCATTCTTGATCCAACAGTAAGAATGGAGCAACATTTACAGCAGGCGACACAGGTGAACGAGGAAAAGGAAGCCATCTACCAACCATGCATTCCTCACCTTAGTGAGAGATATAACGTACCTGAAAATGCATGGGAGGTAAAAGGACTACTCTTTGGTGCCCGCGGAACATGTTTTAAATTCACAAGTACCTACCTCAAAGCACTAGGTGTGCAATGGTCCGAAATTGTAAATATATGTTTACATGTCCTAAAAGACTCTTTATATATTTTAAATAATCATTTGTATTCAATGTGTTAACTGTTATCTTCTTGTTATAATCTTTTAATGTTTTAGATATTTTGAATATTAATTTTAATCTTTTTTTTTTCTTCTTCTTCTTAAAATGGACTTTGTCATATATCTCTGTATTCTGGATCTTTATGGTCACCTGCAATGTCAGGCAGATGTCACAGTTTTTGTTTGTAAAATATATATATAGACGTGGCATCTATTTCTGCTCTTTCGACTTCGAAAAGAAAGGAACCATATTTTGTACGAATCATGTTGTTCGGTTTTCCATGGTTTTCAGAAAAGTAGTTAAATGTTTCTAATGGTGAAATTGAACATGTTACGTCGTTTGGTTTTAAAATAGAGAAAGGCCTTTCTTCTTTGATTATGATAATTATATTGCATTAGCTGGTACTTATATTTTCCTTTGCGTTTCTTTCTATCCCGCTTTGTAGCTCGTTCTGGAGTTGAAGACATTTTGTACTTTCTTTGATTATCCAAATTATTGGGTTTCCTGTGTTGATAGTGCTTTTGAGCTGGATGTTTTGGTCTGGGTACTAAATTGATAGCTGTGGCCAGAAATTCAATCCACTTTGCAACATTATTATCAAATTCAGCATCTTCTAAATCCATACCAAATTTATCGCACCACTCGGCCATTTTCTGTTTATATTCGGATGGAAGATGCTGACGTTCATTTTTTGAGCTATTATGAGTGGAGGATTGATTCTCAGAAATTGTTTTTGATTTGTCAAAAATACTGATTTATCGTGGTGAGCTATTAATATTTTAAAATGTTCGTCAAAGTGAGCTTTTGAGGTGTGAATTTTTACTCCGTGTAGATTAGAAAAGGAACAGCCACTGTGAGGGCACTTAAAAAAGTCTGAGCTACAATCTGTTTGTGCAAATTGGGAGTTGAGTGCATTTGGTGATGCAGTGCTATCGGCAAGCAAATGAACATTGGTACTAGATTCTTGTGACGGCTGAGGGATCTGGCTGGCTATGTGTATGTTGATGTCACGCTTTGTAAATTCTTTATTGCATAATTTGCACTTTACTAATTCCACTAGCTTACATGAAGAAGTAGATGTAGCTGTATTATTTACTAGCATTATACAAAATTATATTTCTCTGCTGAAATACTATGCTGATGATGGTTGTTATGTAGCATAAGTAACCTAAATCAAACCAGTGAAAAACCTGTATAAAAACTCACTTAAATCTTCTAAAATATTGCAGTTGATCTGTTCCTAATAATTCCAGCCTTAGTATGTCACAGTGTGAAAGCTGTTTGAATATATTCAGAAACACTTGTAAATGGGGAAAATATATAGCTCTAAAAATTCATTAATCCACAGTGTCATGGCCAAATATGCCAAGTTCTAGATGTTTAATCTTATAATCTTTTCTGGCTATTTCATTTTTAAGTTCTACACAAAATTTCCTGCTTGATGTATGTCAGCCTTTGGGTCCTTTCTTAAATTGGCACTTGCTTCTGTAAGCTGTATTAACTTATCCAGCGCATTTTCAACACAAGTCAGTATCATCAGCCATCTTGTGACATTCGTGATGGCAAGTATGAAAAAACTCTCACCACTATGCACTGCTTGTAACCTCGTTACATAAAAGCAATTCTCTCTTCATTCAAAGTATTTTCTGTAATGTTTAAATTAACCTTAAATCCAAGGCCTCCTACGGCCATGAAACAACAGCCCCTTGACACAATAACGGTCATTTTTAACGCTCATTTCGTCGACACAAATTTTTAGAATTTACCGACGTGTAACAAATCCCCGATTATGCGAACACTAACATAACACTTCAACACCATAAATAAGCAAATCACACTAAAATTAAGACGCAATATGAAGTACAATAGGTTTAAAACAGACCCTTTTAACAGCACCTTCAACGCGGCTATCTGTTCCATCCGACATTATCTAATAGCAAATAGTCTAAACAAATAATAGGAACAGCTGAAAACAGCAATATAAAAAATAAAGAATGCAAATTAAATTTAAAATGAAACAGACGCATATGGGTGAATGGCATTTCCTTTATCTCATGTTTATCATCATCAATAATGATAATAATAATAATAATAATAATAATAATAATAATAATAATAATAATAATAATAATAATAATAATAATAATAATAATAATAATAATAATAATAATAATAATAATAATAATAATAATAATAATAATAATAATAATAATAATAATAATAAATAGTGATCATCACTATTACTATTATTTATTATTATTACTATTATGACTATTACTATTATGACTATTACTGTTATTACTATTATTATTACTATTACTATTATTGCTATTACTATTATTATTATTATTATTATTATTATTATTATTATTATTATTATTATTATTATTATTATTATTATTATTATTATTATTATTATTATTATTATTATTATTATTATTATTATTATTATTATTATTATTATTATTATTATTATTATTATTATTAATTATTATTATTACATTTGAAATCACACGTTATATATTTGAACATCACAATTAATTATCTTTCCATGTGACTTTTATTTATCTTTGATCAGTCTAGCGCTAATAAAAGTCATGTATATTTAAGCTAAATGTAGCCAAACATAGGAACGAACGAAAAGTACGATTAAAAGCATATTAAATACAAACATATAAGCACAAAATACAGGGAGGGTCTACCAGACCCCGTGCGACAAGGGTGCGCGCCTAACGGGGGGTTAAGAGGAAGAACATAGTCATCAGCTGGGTTGAAAATTACTCGGCATTGGGTGTTTACAGACCTACCAAATAAATTTATACTACTAAAGTACTTAAAATGTAATATGTTGTGTAAAGACCACATTTAAACTATTTCAGTACGAAAGGTTTATAATAGAGTTGCTTAATTGTAATACACAGAATACAATTGTTTTCGCTTAATATTCCTGAAAAAAATGTCCTAGCCCGAATTAATGTGTCAAGGTTAAAAAACTGTCAGACCTAATAGGTTAAATTTCACTGTTACAGCTCGCTGTGAATCTAAAACATTATCATCTACAACAAAGTTGTAAGTAGGGATAAAGTTACTTTCACACAGACGGAACAAGAGATTTGTGCTCTTTATTATTTCCGCCTGGTTTCCCATGGCATATACTGGTAAAGCAATTATTTCTAACCAATTTAGTCGAAGTTATGGTCAAATAAGCTATATCCGGAGTTGAATAATTACAAACAGTACCTAACAAGATATCGATTCACTCTGGATCTGATATTTTGTTACTTGATACGACACTGGTTATTTTGAATGTGTTATTCAATTTTCTGAAAAGGAGCTGTGGTTTTTATCTCAAGTACGCTTTGGTGTTTTGCTTACCATGAAGAAAGTCTGCTGTGTTGCACTCACATGACTTTATTTTTCTAGTGTGTATTCCTACACACACTTATTCCTGTCTTTTTCATGTCAGTCGAGATAAACATTTGCATAAATTATTGCTAGTATTCTTGTAGGTGCAAAGGGAATATAGGAGAAAGTCCAATAGTTGGATAGCTGTCCTATTTTAGGGTTGTAATAAAGACAGTTTTAAAAAAATAATGAAAAAGAATAAAAAATCGCACTATCTAAAAGTATTTGATAAAGTGTAATAAGCAGGGAGCGGGGTTTTAGTAAGAAGTTCATCAAGTTAACCGTGAACCTACAACGGGAAGTAGAAGCGCCGGCCGGCGACCTTGCAGTGCTCTTGTAAACAAGTAGACTGGAAGACAGCACAGAGTACACCCTGCTTCAAAGGTAGGAATACCAGGGTTAAGGGGCGTCTCTAGGCAGCAAATAATGAATGTTTACCCATTTGAAGCGCGCAGTTAATTTTAGCTAGACGTCATCGTGAGCGGTTATTGCAATGTGCAATAATGTACTTCCTAAATTTATGGAAAGTAAGTCGCATCCGATTTGCTCACGGAAAGTTTTTGTATTTTGTACAGCCAAGGAGAAAAACAATTGAGTCCTACGTCGTATTGCAGCTCGGTTTACACAAACCTATATTTCCAAAATGCAGCTCTGTTTATCGATAGCTCCTGTTCCATATGATATCGTCTGTCGTCTGTCTTGAATCACTTGCATTTGTATTTGTCCCTGATAAAGGAAAGGGTGGTGCAGCAAACTGCCTATTTGTGTGTGCGACAGGTCATGTTGGAAGTATAGACTTGTGTAAACCACGCTGCAACATGACGTGGGACATTCTGCTCTCCTAACGCACTCAATCATTTTTTCCATGGTTGTACAAGAGTAGATCAAGTTGAGTGCAACCGGTAAAATTATTTAATACTAATGTTATTGGAATAAAACGAAGATATGTGAATATATGTGAACTGTTAGTGTCACATTCACGGTTACTAAAGTGCATTGCCATGGTGAATTAACATTCCAAATGTAGAGGATAACACAAATTGACTTATTTTAGCTTAGTCTAGTACAACGGGATTTTCATTTTATTGGGATATTAAGAATAGCTTTGTTGTAAGGTTTTAATAATATGTGGTATTATTTACACACTCAATCCAATCTACCTTTTTGCAACAATACCTGCGGTAGGAAGAGATCTGATTGCATACGCCTACTACAAACCCACCTTACCAGAGACATCATACAGCATCGAAAGAAAACACCAACGGATACTGTATAAAATATTGTTGAATCAATAGGAGTTTGTGACGATTTCTTACCTTCAGCTTAGATGAAAAGACGCTGATAAATATTCCACAAGAAGATTTATTGTTGTTATGCACTGTTATCCAAGGTTGTTTTCTTTTTGAATAGGGCGTTTAACTTACCTAAAACAAACAGAAAAAATATCGTCAAAAAAGATACATAAATTGTGACTGCATGCAATGTCAGTGCATAGATATTGCCATAAAAACTTCTTGCCGCTGAGAAATACATACATCCTATACCTTCGCTGGCGTTACCTTAAACTGCAGTGTAAACAATGTGCAAAATTGTATTCCTCCGTGGGCCTCTACGATTGGCAGACATATGACACGACTTAACATGTACGCCATGCCAATGTATTCCATTTATTCTTATTACCAGATTTTCAAACTGTTTTTGCAAAATAATTCTTGTAGTTATTTTAAATTTAATGCTATTTTGCATGTTATCTAACGGACTATATTTTCATTCGTACCTGCTGATGTGGAAGTTGTGCGGTTCGATAACCCAATCGATTACTCAATCAGGTGATGTTTATATTGCAGTTTAAAGATCGGCGAAGGTATAATTAAAAAAGAAAACGCTTACTCATAGTTAGGATTCGAATCTTTATACAGCTATCGTGAAATGAGGCGATCGCAACTTACCTGCCACATGGACAGAGCATGACGTCATTGCGTAGGTATAATGACAGCACAAACCAGTGTATGGTGTTTCTCGAGTGTGTTCACTAATTCCACACACAATAAAATGCTCGTAGCACGAAAATTGAAATATGACCTATTGCTGAACTTCTACAAGAATTTGGGAGTGAATATTTTACTGCAAATGGTGGTAGCACTAAATGTAAGTTATACAGCAAAGTTATTTACAACGTTGTTACGTCGACTATACATTGTATTCTCTGTGTTGTGATCATGTGACACTTGACCCTTCCTACTTCCTATACTACAAACTCCGCAACCTTTTGTTTCCTGTATGAAGGTTCGCTCCCTAATTATAATCAACTTCACTCATTTCAAATGAAATATTTTTAAAAAATCGTTTCTTCTACTAAAGGTTGCTGTTCACAAAGCCCAACATGATACAAGGTATTAAAACAAAGACAACCGTAAATATTGTACCGTGTGCATGTCCATATAAAATCATTAGGTAGGAGTTAGATATGCAGTCTAGTGGACAAGTAAGTGTAAATGTTTTGGTAACTGGTACATTAATATGTCTCCACTTAGGCGTGTTAATTGCTTGGTCTCTTGTTTTAACAGTTTTATCACAAACCAGAAACAAAGTTTACTATCTGATGTTTTTAGCATGGCTGTAACTGCGCCGCCAAATGAGCAATGCCTGTCGTCTCATATTACCTATATTGTACTATATTATTTATAGAATATTTTGATTAATATCAAACAAAAACGACACAACTTCAATATAAGGAATGCAATACATTTCATATGCCATCCCATAGATTGCAAAAACATTTAGATACTACAAAGTAATAGGAATAAAGCTTTTTAAGGCAGTCCCACAAGACACAAGGAAATTGGATGTTCAAATATTTGAAAACAGATTGTAGAAATGGCTATAAAATTCATGTTATTGCCATTGCATTAGGAAAAATCCTGCTCTTCTCCGGAGGTGGCAAGTAGACTTTAGTGACAGTCAAATTCTTTAAGAGATGAATACTATGTGATGATTTTGAAATTTCACTCTTTATATCACAAAAAATCTGATATATTGCACCCACGTGACTTTCTCTACTCTTGTACTGCCATTCTTCAAACTCTTATTCCTAAATCTTCTATTAGTCCAGATAAACGTTTGTAGAAATTATCTTATTATTCATCTTCTTGTAGGTACAAGGAGAATATGGGAACACAGTATGCTTCGAGCGATAGTCCAATATTTTAAAGCTTTCAAATTCCATTCTCTTTGCACGGTTAACATAAAAATAAATAACGATGTTCCCTCTGACGAAAGTTTGTTTTCCAAAACAAGGAATATCTTCGAAATGGTTCACTCCACAAAACAATTATTCAGACATAAATGTTGCGTTTTAGCAACATCTAAATTTTTATGTAGTAAGATTTGGTCTATTTCTTACGGTTTACCAGCTATGCAAAAGTCATCCAGGTATAAAAGAACTACATGGGTTATAGTCAGAAAATTCAAGATATACATTTAATTTGCTATAAAAATATTTCAAGCATATGGCATTGTAATAAAAAAATTTAGTAATTTCAAATAAAATCAAAATTTTCGTAAAATTGTAAATTGTAAATTTCGTACCGCATCATTAAAAGATGTTAAACTTAAATACCAACTTTGGTTTTTATGCGGCTTTTCGTTTCCGAGTAGTGCTGTACACTGACGGACGGACGGACCGACCGACAGACAGATAGACAGACAGACAGACACGCGCGCGCGCTGACTTTTCTCTAAAGGTGTTTTCTTTTGAATTCAGGGGCCTTAAAATATATATTTCCGGTAAAATCTCGACATCGAATTTTTGGGTGGAATACAATACTTACTCTACTTCAGTATACGTAGTAGACAAACTAAAAAGAAAAACCACAATGACAAGGAATATCTGGGAAATGGGCATCTCCACAAAATGTGTTTCCTATAACGTAGGTGTTTTTACGAGATTTGTATTTCTCATACACAAAATCGTTTACTATTCTAGCTAGCTTTTTTTAAGAAAAGAAATATCTTTCCTTCAAATCTAACTGAAATATTCTATTAAGCTCTAATTTCTATACCATAAAATGCAAAGATAATGTATATGGTGAGTTATGCAGAAAACGACCAAGAAGATGGAGCAGCCTTTTCAGATCTCAAAAATACCATTTCGTAAACAGATCGTCTTTCATCCCTAGAAGACAAATAGGTTGAGGTTTTCTGACAGACAGAGGGGTTAGATGTGTGGTACGGTCTGATTATTTTCTGTCAAATATGGAAATCGATTGCACTTTCTCATCTACCTGAAATATACTCCTCAGTGGATTGTTTACTAGGGAAAAACGAACTCAAAAATATTCGTTTTATGCATACTGTTGAACACATCCATAGCTTTAAAAAGCGAAAAAGAAAATGTAATATGTGTCATCCATATGACTTTCTCCACCCACTGTATATTTGTCTTTCCCTTCTTGTGGTTATCAAAACTATTATTACATGGTGATGCGCTTTTCAAAATCCGGATGTGACTTTAGCCTTCTGTAGCCTCTTTATTTCTGCAAAAAAATGTTTATCTTGATTAAAAACAAATAACGGATAGAACGATCTTAAAGGAAAGGCCTGCTGGGTCAACAAATAGATGTTTGTATTTTTATTGCAACAAATATACCATACCTTAAAGACTATATCTGCGAAGTTTTAATCTCCTAGGGAGGGGGAACACATTTTGGACGCCATTTTAAAGTGGTGCGCCTCTGTCTGTTAAATGGATATGCCCACACTTTCCATTTCAACTTTAAACTAATTTTTCTCGAAAACGATTTTTTTCTTACTTGCTCATATTCAAAATCTATCTTCTCCCACATAAATCTTAATTTTTTTCCCATATAGCTCAGAATATGGGTAATAAAATGTCCATCTGGAATTTTGATATTGCTTATGATTTTTAAAAAAAAATAATATAATAATGCGGTGTGTTTTGTGACAATTTTACTCTTTGCGGTATCAATAGTTTTTAAGAAAAACTATTCACTATATCAATATTTCCTTCCTTTAATTTGTTAAAAAGGTAATAAGAGATACAATTTTAGAAAACCAACTCTGTTGTTCAAGACCTGTTGGAAGAGATAGATTTTGATTACAACCAATAAAATTGATGTGAATTAATTTATGTATCAGGAATGTGATTAGATATTGCAAAGCAATTTGGTAGACTCATTTCTTATTCACTGAAAATGCCTATGAAAATAATTAAGTCTCTAACTTTGATACTTTAGAAAATCGCCTCTTTTACTTCGGTGTATCCTTAAAAATAGCTTTTGGAGGAGCGAGTAGAGAAACTCATTTGACTGCAACGCATTAGAATGTTAGCTTCTTACCAAGTATATGGTAAGTAGAGAAGGTTTTGCAGGCCACTCAAAAATTCTGTACTGAGATTTCACTGGAGATACATGTTTTGATATATCCAGCATTAAAAGGATATTTTAGAAAAAAAGTCCATAGGCATAGCTGCTATTTAATGGCATAGCTGGGATTTGAACAACGAATCTTCCAGTCTCTGTGTGGCTGCTCTAACCACTAACCTACCACGGCGACGTGCGAACACGACATTAAATTGCTCTTGTCGGTCTGGGTGGCTCAGTTGGTTAGACGCTGGTCTACTGATCCCAAGGTCGCGGGTTCAAACCCGGCCCAGGCCGATGGTTTTTAAGTGTGCTTAAAAACGACAGCTCCATGTCAGTAGATTTACTGGCATGTAAAAGAACTCCTGCGGAGCGAAATTCCGGCACACCGGCGACGCTGATGTGATCCTGGCAATTTACAGCGTCGTTAAATAACAAAATAATTATTTTCCAGCTCACTCGCATTTGCCCCGGTAAACCACAATATTATAAGCCACTATTAGGGTTTGTTATGTCATATGAATTTGAGATCTCCGGTAGATCTGTGGTTCAAATCCTCACTATGGCATTGAATTTTTTAGTCTCATTTTACCCTTTCCAACTCTGCCCTACTCAGGGTTACTGTGTGGAAGGCCAATTAATTTCCATTAGTATATAAGTTTGGAATCTTAAAAGAACACAACATAAAGTCTATAATGAAGATCATCCACTCTAAACTACCCTGTGTATTGAAGCATTTTTATATCACTCGATTGACTGCTTCTTATTATGGGTGCCTACGGCTGCTCACACATGAGTCTTAATCTCGGGTATCCGTGGTGGTTACAGAGAGCGATATTGTAGTTTTGTTAGAACTCTTTATTTGTTTTATTTTTACACGTTTAAGCTTTGCTGAACAATTTTAAATAGAATAAAATATGCAGTTTCAAGTAATCGTTGGAACGAACTTTCACCGTGTTGCTTACATGTATCTCTCCCTCGTAATGATGCCCGTCTCCTACTGTCCCTCAGTCATTTTTTCTCTTTAGCTTCCCAAACATCCATAATGGCCCTCACTTCATTAAGTCAAGACTTTGCCCTCTGGCAAAACCCCTCGGGTTTCCGATACTTTGTAAAAATACAATAGCAGGCTCTTTTTTTTTCATGTTGAAGACCTTGCCAAACTAATTGTATCTCGTTTACCTTAATGTTTGGGACGTTCGCTAATGACCCTTGGTAGTGCCTTTCCCGAATGGCATCCCTTCACCTGTGGTACATATTCTTAACCCTTTGCTATTAATGGATTTTGTAACTTTGATATATTCTGTATATCATAAGCGCTATACAGAAAAACTGCTACAAATGCCCCCCATATACATTATCATATTATGTAAGAATATGATAAGGTATATGTCTTGCCCAAAATCATTTTCTTGTTAAAATTTCGCGATTGTTCAGCAAATCTTTCGTCAATTACATACAAATACTTAAAAGGGTTTACACTCAAATTCTTAAAGACATAGCTTGTACATAGAATACCCTTCACATATTTACATTACACAAATCAGCACTCAACACACATAGGGTTATATTTTTAATACTACATAGTGATTTAATATTATTTTACATGTTTCTTCTTTCATTGATCTTCTGATTCTATATAATTATTTTTATCAAAAGTCTTTTATGGCTATGGATTGTTCTGCTGGTTTCACCTTTAATTTGTTTTTTTTTTTTTTTTTTTTTTTTTTTTCACACGCACATTATCCACTTCACTGTTTTTTTTCTCGATATATTCACTTTGCTTAATATTAATTACGTTATTCTTACAGTTATTTACAAGTTTACATAGAAACAATTAGGCCCTCATTTTCATGATCCAACCATTCTTTCAACTACTTCTCACCATTTCTTTTCTTACTTTTCGATACTATTTGAGGAATTTCTATACGGTCTTATTAGCTGCTTATGCCATCTCCCAATCGATTTGTTTGTTTTTAAGTCCACTAATTCATAAGTATGCTCTCCGAATTTCTCAGTAATCATTACCGGACCTTTATATAATAGCTCTAATCTATGACTTCTCCCCCTTAACGCATTGGATAACTTATGATCCCTAGCGAGGACTAGATCTCCTACCTGAGGATTCCATTTATTTTTACGTTTCTTGATTTTTGATTTCCTCTTTTCCGCTTTTTCTTGCAATCTGTCAAAAACGATCTTAGCCCTTTGTTCCTCTGATAATGGCTGACTTCTCTCAATCGTTCTTGGAGTATTTTTAAAAATGGGTTCAGGGTCAATTCCTTGCATTATCTGTATCGGTGCAAAACCAGTTGTAGTATTTACAGTATTATTAATAATTTTCTCTATGATGGGACAATACTTTACCCAGTTTCGATGATTATTATGAGGAAGCACTCGAAAATAAGTCCCTATTTTTCTTAATATCCGCTCTGTCGGATTCCCTGAAGGAAAATAATAAGAACAATGATATAGTTTTATCTGGTGGCTACTTAGAGTTTCTTTGAAAATTTTATTCGCTACTTCAAACGAATGTGTATAACAGTTACATCTTCCAGGCTTTTCCGAGAATACCTCCCTGTTTTCTATTAAAAGTTCCCGTAATTTTCTTTTTTTTGTTCCTCATTTAGTCTCTCAGCTTGGTTCACCTTAGATTCTATTAAATTTTCTATCTTGACACAGTCCTTTCTTTCGTCGTACTCATTTATACTACTATTCTTCAAGTTAAATTTTGGGTTTTCTCGGGGTTTCTTTTCTTCGTCAAAATCACAGAAATAATTACCTCTACTCACAATATTTTGTTCCTCTATTTCATCGTAGTTCCCAACTTTTAATTCTGCTAATTCCATCGCTCCAATATTTATTACCTCGACAAAGAATGTTTCCCCCTCCATTTCTTCCTCTACCTGATCCCGTACAATTATCCTCGAAGTATGGTCTAAAAATGGTACAATTATGGTGTCAAGTCCTGTTTCAAACTTAAAACTTCTATTTTCAAAATCTATGATGGAATTCCAAGCATAAAGACTATCGCAACCGATTATTACGTCAAAAACAAGCCTGGGTACAACCAAAAATAATATTTCAATGCATTTATGTGCGATCTCGACCTTTACCATCACTTGAAATTTTACCCTTTCTTTCCTTTTACCTACCGCTACAGAGCAATATATCCCATAAACTGGCAAAGATAATAATTTTACACCACTACTCACTAAATTTTCAAAAAAAATTTGGGAACACACAGTAGTATTAGCGCCTGTATCAATAATAGCCTGAAATAATTTCCCGTTCATACCAATATTTATTCTTGGCGGATCAATTAAAATTTCATTCTCTGTATTTTCTTTATGCTTTTCGATCAAACATTGCCTTCTCTGTCCCTTATTTTCGAAGTACTTCCCATAATAAGAACATTCATCATTCCCAATCTTCACTGAAGGCGAAGTTGACTGGGTTTGGAGTTTTCCGAAACCTTACTAATGGCTCCTGTCCCATTCCCATTATATGAAGGTCCCGGGTTTGAATTCGGGTGAAAATTTGTTTCTTCCAATCTTTTTACCGCGTTTATAGCGTCTACCCTTTCTTCCGGATTTGGAGAAATTCTGCTATTCCCATTTCTTTCTTCTTGCCTAGGGGAATTCGGTCTGTACCAATTATTATCATGGTGATAATTATTTCCCGAAGGAAATCGATTCCTAGTGTACCTCCCCCTTCTATCTCCGTAATATCTATTTGCCTGTACGTAATTAATTTGAGGGTTTCTTTCCCGTGGATAATTCTCAACCCTTCTTCTATTATCTTGAGGCTCAAAATTATTTCTTCTATCCTGAGGCTCAAAATTATTTTTCCGGTGGTAATTATTGTTTTTAGGGACGGGGCCATGATACCGTTGCCGAGCATCAAAATTCCTGACATCACCTGAACCTGCCCCCTGCCCGAAAATTTTTGTTGGAGATCGGTTGTTTCCAAAAGGTCTCTCATTACTTGCCTCGTTTTGGCTCTTATTTCTTTCTAGCGCGATTAACAAGTCAATCATTGCCGCTATTGTCATCGGCTTCGCAATAATCAGATAGTGTTGAATTGTTTCCGGAAAATGTGTGGTTATTAAATTAATTAATTCTATTTCTCCCATCGGAGGGTCAAGCATCTTACATTTTCTAGCTATAGCCATAAAATAATTAACCATGCATTGATCTTTATGCGGGTTATATTTCCCATTACTCAGTTCCAGTCTTATATTTGCCTGCCTGCTAGCTCCCCAATATCTATTTAAGAAAATTTCCTTAAATGTCCGATAATCATTACTTGATCCTACTGATAACTCTAACCAGTTTGAAGCGTTGCCTTTAAAACATTTTCTGACAACCGTCATCTTATATTCCTCGGGAATACCTTTTACAAGAAAATACTCTTGCATGCTATTTATAAAAGCCTTGGGGTCATCAAATTCTTCGTTTTCAAAGGTTGGTGGTGAAATTTCATTCAAAACATGGTTGGGCCATTGCAAATGTGGACTATTGCGTGCATTAACATTAACATTTGTATTACTATTACCTGAGGTACCAGCATTTAAATTTAACATCGGAATGTCCGCGGACGCATTATGCATCGCTTCGTCCCGTGCTGCTACCGTAATAGTATTACTACTCACAGAATCACTAACATTGTCAGACATACATATGTTATTTAATCTTTCTTTCAGTTTGTCATTTACCTCATCTACACTCACAGCTAATCTCCTAGTTTCCCTCTCTGATTGCTCTAATCTTTTCCTACAGATTTCTAATTCCTTGCAATTAATTTCCCTTTCCTTAGCTAATTCAGTAGTTATTTCCTCCCTTAATTTTCTATTTTCTTTCTCTACATTCTTGTTAACTGTTTTAATCTCTTCCCTAACCTGTTCCTGACTTTCCCTCATTTCAATTCGCACATTTTCAATTTCAATTTTAACCTCTTCCTGATTATTTCTAACCTCACTTCTTACATTTTCTATTTCATTTCTAACTTCCTCCTTGAAATTTTCTAAAACCTTCTGTTGTTTCTCAATCTTATTTCCTATTTTGACTAAGTCAGCTGTTAAGTTCTCCCTCGTATTTTCTACCTTTTCTGTTAAATCTTTCTGACTTTTTTCTACCTTTTCCTTAATCTCTTTCTGACTTTCTGTTAACCCCGTCAAATCTCTCTGACTCTGATCTACCTTTTCTGTTAACCCCGTCATCATTGACATAAGTGATTTTAATATTTCATTAGTCTCCATGCTTCCCCCTGTTTCTTCTCCCTGATTTTGTATATTCGTATCAGCTACTCTGTCCCTTGCATTATCTACATTACTATATACACCTTCTCCCACTCTCTCATCACCCTCCTGCACTTCCATATTTATATCTAATTGCTCGATCATTTTCCCGTTCCTTAAATACATTGACTATATACTACAACACGTAGATAAAATTCTCACTCAGTACCTTAATCAGCTTGCTGCACTGCTATTCGATGTGGATCCTCTCGTTCCTGCTGTGTCCTGGGTCACCTTCCCTGGAGTTCACGACCTTTGTTGTTCAGCTCCCTGAAGTTCTCCGCATACCTTATTCTGCTTCCCTGAAGTACTCTGAAGTTCTCGCTCAGCATTCCTGAAATTCTCTGAAGTTCACGCTCAGCATTCCTGAAGTTCTCTGAAGTTCACGCTCAGTATTCCTGAAGTTCTCTGAAGTTCACGCAGCATTCCTGCAATTCTCTGAAGTTCACGCCACACGTTGGAGCGCCAATTTGAAGCATTTTTATATCACTCGATCGACTGCTTCGTATTATGGGTGCCTACGGCTGCTCACACATGAGTCTTAATCTCGGGTATCCGTGGTGGTTACAGAGAGCGATATTGTAGTTTTGTAAGAACCTTTATTTGTTTTATTTTTACACGTTTAAGCTTTGCTGAACAATTTTAAATAGAATAAAATATGCAGTTTCAAGTAATCGTTGGAACGAACTTTCACCGTGTTGCTTACATGTATCTCTCCCTCGTAATGATGCCCGTCTCCTACTGTCCCTCAGTCATTTTTTCTCTTTAGCTTCCCAAACATCCATAATGGCCCTCACTTCATTAAGTCAAGACTTTGCCCTCTGGCAAAACCCCTCGGGTTTCCGATACTTTGTAAAAATACAATAGCAGGCTCTTTTTTTTTTTATGTTGAAGACCTTGCCAAACTAATTGTATCTCGTTTACGTTAATGTTTGGGACGTTCGCTAATGACCCTCGCTAGTGCCTTTTTGGCATCCCTTCACCTGTGGTACATATTCTTAACCCTTTGCTATTAATGGATTTTGTAACTTTGATATATTCTGTATATCATAAGCGCTATACAGAAAAACTGCTACAGTATGGAAAGATTTTGGAAAATTTACATGTTTTGAGAAACAACTGTAATTGCTTTGGTTAAACTAACTACATATATTTAAGATGTTCCTCAAAATGAAATGTAACTATATCTTGACAAGCCTATGGACTGGACAGAGTGAAGACCTGGAAGTAGGCGGTCAGCCCATATGCCGCTTCGACCACCGTGAATACCACATGGGATCGAACCCGGGCCTTTATGATCAGCAAACGGTCTAGCCGTTCAGTGACGGTACTGCCACATTTATTTGTGGAGATAAGTATTTTCAAAATGTTTGTTCTTATTGGATTTAATTTTCAAACACTTATACTTCTCTCAAATAGGAACTAATTATTCGCTTATTTATATCCTGGTTATATAAAGAGAATAGAATATCAACTGGTCCTTAATTACCTAGCTGGGCCCTTAAACCCTCCTCACTCACTCACTGGAATTTCAAAGCTATCACATAGCAAGCATATATTAAAATATTTGTATATCGGTTAACTCCGCTGAATTCTCCGATTCCCATTGTACCTACAGAGAGACCCATAAACATCCGAACTGCTGCGTGGCATTTTTCCACTGCGCACACAGAAACATGATAACGCAGCTGCTGTACAAGAGGTCACGTGGTTGACTTGTTTTTCTCTGCTCTGAAAGTGCAGTATTGAGCTGACGTAATAATGTGTGGTTGAGTTATTACCAGTGTACCTTATTTGGTCCTGTACTTAGTCACAAAGTGTATTAACGGCTCAATATTTATTTTCTACTGCACAGCGTGTATTTATTTATGATTCGTATGTGTTAACTCAGCTCGCCAAGTGAAAGTACAATTTTCAAAAAGATTTCCAAGTGATCTGCGATTTCTATCTCTGGGTTAACTTAAAACGAAGTGTATAAGACAAACCCTGAAACAATTAAAACAAATAACCGCCAGAAAATTGCCAGTATTTCTCAACGTGAACTACGGCGAGTGATGGATAGTTTCCTAAGGAGGTGCCAAAAATGTAAAGGAAATGTCGTTCGCCAGTTTAAGCATCTTCTTTAATAGCATTGGTATATGAAGTAGACAGAAGTATGTGTTTTTAAGAACAGTTTGTACTAGATTGGCAAGATTTGATTAGAAAAATCGAATGAGTCTTTCTTGTGTTAACTCTTAGTGGGCGGGAAGCTCCAGCAGATTTAGCTTGAACTGCCTGGATGGAAAAGACCAACTCCTTTGGTCATGAAACCCACAATTCCATTAACCCTTGCACTTGGAATGGTGCACGGAAATCTTATGTAGTGGTGTAACGGCCACATTATTCCGGGCCTGTTCTGCGATGTAGCAGTAACACCAATAAACGCTCGGAACTTGACATATAAATAAAAGCCGATAGGGATCTGCTGTTACACGACCCATAAGTCTTGCTTGCACCCACCCCCCCCCCCACCCCCTTCTCTACACGGCCATCCGATTTACACAGCGGCTTGCTCGGTCTTATTTGCTCCTCCCTAACTGCAAGACCAACTTAAATACACAACTTTAACCAGTGTTTATTACTATTCTATTTGAAAAATATAACAATATTTAACAATAAAGGGGAACTAACGGCGAATTTTGCATAAAAAATGAACAAATAAATAAAATAAGGGGAGAGAACATGCAATTTGGACACTAAATCAAAAAAAAAAAAATCTAATGTGCTGTTCCCTCTTCTCTTGCAAAAACTATTTTTATTAACACATCCCTCTATATGCTTCATATTAATTGAGATAAAAATTGGTACAAATTATTGCTAATTTTCTTGTAGGTGCAAGGGGAAACGATTTCACTATACTATGACTTCTAAAATTCTGACAAATAACAAGACCACCGAAAATATTCACGGTTTTCCAGTTATGCAAAAATCATCTATAGTAAAGGTGACCACTTAGGCTATATCCAGAAAAATAAAAATATACATTTCATGTGCCATAAAAATATCTTAAACATATAGCAGTGTAATCAAAATCGTTACAGGTGTTTTTGACAAAATCAACATTTTCGGAAAATGTTCCATGTAAAGGGTAGTTTAGGGTGGAAAAATGTTCTTCACAATCTTCCTAACGCATCCTTGGAAGACATTAAACTTAAATACTAACTTTGACTTTTAGCCAATTTTTCGTTTTTGAGCTACGCTGTTCACAGACATAATCACACAACCCCCACCCCCCCCTACACACACACACACACACACACACACACACACACACAGACACACACACACTGACCGACTCATTTCCGTAGCTCTACTGTAACAACTAAAACTGACTCTGCTGTGTTGGGTGGGTTTATTCCATGGATAAGGTCACACGACCTTTCGAGAAACTATTCAAACGCACGAACCGCGATGACTCAGCTGCAAGCTTCGGGAAGGTGTTAGATCGGTTCCTTTATTTCTGCAGCCCATTGTTTACGGTGACGCACACAACAGGCACACGAGGCAGCCTGACCCTGTCCCTTTGTGTGCTCGCCAGCCTTTGTTACTTGTAACATACACACAGCAGGCGCAAGAGGCAGTCCGGACCCCGTTGTCACAATATATTAAAGCTGAAAACTATATAATTTTTTATAATTAAAAACCAAGAATTGATTTTTTTAAAATTAGTCCACTTCCTGGTGCCCGTAAGCCTTCTGTATTCCTCATATCTCACTGTACCAGGTAATAAGAGAATGCCTTTCTACAAAGGCCTGACCACATAACATAAATTAGATAGGAGAGTAAGGTTTTTAGGACTAGTTTGTTGAAGGATGGATAGATAAAGTCATGAATATAACACATCAGATTTTTTCAGAAGTAGATTCACTGGGATGTGGTTCAGTAAACGTCTCAAATAATTTATTATGGTCCTTTTTTGTAGTTTTGGGGATGACAGTTGAGGACGGCAACAAGTCTGTGTGACAACCGCGCCCCATGGGTCTGTTTCATTTTTCATCGAGCTGGAAACGTGTTTGTTATTAGTTTCCTCCGGTTGTGACGTGATGAGAGATACGCTGCAACGTCTCTCTTGCAATCACGTACCCTACATATTGTGTGCCCTAACAACTTATTGCTTCACAATCGATACCTTCTAAAATTAATAACGTCATTTTAAAACCCACCTAAATTATTAGAAACTTTACAACCGAGTTCAATTGTACGCTTGCTGTTTTTTATACCTTGCCCAAGATTTAATAGCATATTTTTAGTTTCTCTACCAGTAAGTAGAGGAAGTATTGTATTCGACTTAAGAAGTCGATGTCGAGATTTCACCGGAAGTATATGTTTTGAGGTCCCCTGAATTAAAAAATGGCATTTTTAGAAAAAGTGTGTCTATCGGTCTGTGGACAGCATAACTCAAACACGAAAAGCCGGTTGAAAACCAAAGTTGGTATTTAAATTTAATGTGTTTCAAAAATGCGACACGAAGATGTTGAAGATATTTCCTCCAACCTAATCTACCCTTTTCATGGAACATTTTTCAAAAATTTTGATTTTCTCGAAAATGGCTTTAAGGATTTTGATTTTGACATATTTTCATGACAAGGAAGGGGATGGTCATATTGTCCCAGGCTGTTGACCAAAAATCCACATCGCATTCAAGAAATCCCTTATTATAATCGGCGAGTTGAAGTTTGTTGTGCTGTTAGCGCTAGACGGTCCAGCATTCTACGAACAGAGAATGTAAGAGTGTTACACATGTTTTAGTGCGGAGTTTAGCAGCAAAGCCGGCTGTGGCCCACTTGCGCACAGGCGAAACGTGCGCCCGTTAGGTTTTAAATGAAGAACGCTGTATAAGCAAATAGCGGATGGAACTTATCTAATAATAGTTTTTAGAAACACTCTTGTGATACCACAAATCAGCTATTTTGAAACGGAATAGTTATATATAACAGCTAAATCTCATCCTAACAAAAAGTGAACATCCTTCCTTCAACTTTAAAGCCAGTCATATAAGCAACATGCACAAAACAGAAAACAATAAAGTTTCCAGAGCTGAGCAAATGCGCGTCCATGCCAATTTATTATGATGATTTATTAGGAGGGAACGACGAAGCACTTGATGCAACCCCCGAGTATTCGTGATCAAAACGGCAGTAAACACGTTCAAGTGCTTCCGGTCTGTAGATTCTCAAAGCGACTTTCCATACGAGGAAAATAAATGTTGGCTTCGTGTAGAAACTTTGGCATGTGCATACATATATAGCTCGTGAAAATATTTATGGCAGACTGTCTTGGGCTAACAAAATACAGGGGCACAAGCTAACTCTCTCCCTATTTGCTAGGCAACATGCACACCAAGAAAAATAATGATGCTTATATTTATAAGCATTTCACTACGCAGTCCTCAAAAATATTTGGGCTCATGCGGCAACGAACTCCATTCGGATGGCCGCGGCTTTGATCTCCGGGCCAACCTTCCTGACACATGGTTTTTTTCGGAGGTTTCCCCGAGTCACCAGGTGAATGCTGGGAAAGATTTCCATATCCTCCGAATTTCCTATCCCATTTCGTCACATCATTTTATTTCACTCTTCATCCCATTAGCTTTTTTCAGGGTCGGCGAGAGTCGCGGAGGTAGCACGGCAGGGGGAAAAATGCGCTCTGGATATCTGGTCCTTCGAATTGGACAGCGAGCCTACTGGTTTCCAGAGCTCTGAAGGATGTCAGAAGTTCAAGGGCGGAGGGGAGCCGGTTTTCGAGTCCCGCGCTCCCTTTGAGAGTACGAACCCGAAGAGTTGGGAGAGGAACCTTGTAGCTGGGAAAGTGTAGGGTCCAAGCCACCTGCTTTGTCGTGGCAACATTCCGGCCGCTCTTCGGTTCCGCTCGCCCTTCCTCCCGGGAAATGCCCCATCAAGGGCGTACATACAAAAGATCGCCTTTCTGTCGAAGTAAATCAACATACTAAAAATGTTCCATGTAAAGAGTAGCATGGAGTACGGTAGATTTTCCTCAAAATCCTCGCGTTTCATACGTAGAAGATGCTGAACTTGGCAGAAAAATTGGTATTTAAAGACACTGTTTCTCTTTTATGTTGTTCACGCGCACAATACAGAGCACTTTGCAATACGTAGTTCTTGAGTGCAGACGTTTTAGTAAGTGTCGAGTGATTTTATCGCCAAGAGAGGGTAAGGAACGTCAGAAAAGTGTGTGTCAAGGTTACAAGAAGGCAGAACAGCTTTGGTTTCAAGATCACAAAGAACTACGTTTTGTACCTCAATTTTAGAAGGGAAATCTGACGCGTTGCACTCACCTGACCTTCTCTGCTCTTTTGCTACGATTCTTGCCGATGTGGGATATATATTTAGGTTTATATATTTCATTCTTGGTGAGAAGATGAGGGGTGGCTTTCTTTGGCCGGCGTCGGTACATATGGGTTATATAGGTAATCAAGCAAGAAACTGCGTTTTCTTTGCGCTGACAAGAGATAAAAAAATGAGTAAAGACCTTCCATTTGAGAAAAGTTTAAGTATCACAAAACTCACACAAATAACAAGAAATGTATCCAAAATGGTTCACTACACAAAAAAAAATTTCATTCGGGCATGACTTGTGTGTCTCAACGAGAACTTTATTTTTGTATAGTAAGATTTGGTGTATCTCTTACAGTTTATAAGTTATGCAAAAGTCACAACTACGTGGGCTATAGCCAGAAAGTTGAAAATATAAATTTCAGTTGACATAAAAATATCTCAAATATATGCCACTTTAATCAAAATCGTTAGAGCCATTTTTAAGAAAATGTTTTTGAAAAATTTTCCATGTAAAGGGTAATTTAGCGTGGAGGAATTTTCTTCAAAATCTTCGTGTTGCATCCTTGAAAGATATTAAACTTAAACACCAACTTTGGTTACTAACCGACTTTTCGTTACAGAGTTACACTATTCACAGACTGACACACACACTGACACAAACACACACACACACACACACACACACACACACACACACACACACACACACGATATTCTTCTAAAAATGCTTTTTCGGATTCAGGGGGCCTCAAAACTATTTTCGGTGAAATCTCGACATCTAAATTTCCCTTACTATACGTAGTAGAGAAAGTAAAATTAAAGTCGTAAATAAAATAACTGTACCACAGTTATTTTGTCACACGGTACCAGATGTGGGATTTGAGAAATTGTCAAATTTGCCTTCAGTAAGCTTTTACTAAGCAAAATAACAATGTTACTTAACATCTTATACAATCTAAACTCCATTGCCCAATCACGTTAATGCACTAAGAATTATAAAAACGGTTATGAAAATGCAGTTTTGTACGAAAGCTGGTTTTAACGCCACTCACTTCTCCCAGCAAGTAATTTTACAGTTGATTCGTTTAAAGAAGCGAAGAAGGGTCTCTATTTTTCCACAAAGTGTTCGATTTACGTACGTGACTGAAATGTTTAAGTCTCTCTGCAGACCTAAGGGCAAACTTGGATTAGAATTTTACTTTCTTTCCTGTACCTCCAATAATTAAATTGCTACATTGAGATTCCCTGCATGCCAACAACGAATGAAGCCATTTAGCTGAAAGTTTAGTAATGAAACTTTTAAACGGAAAGGTCACTCTAGCAAAACGGTGGTAGTTCGTGCCTGTTGAAACAGCAAGCAGCGTTGCAGTTCGTATACTTCTTATTGCTTTACTGCTTCAGTGGTTGGAAGAGAGTTCAAACTCGCCTGATAGCTCCAGAGGTGGTGGGAGCACAGATACTTCATAAACTAACACATTCATAACTTAATACTCTATGCCCAGGCTGACGATTTACACATATTGGATTAAGGAGAGGCTATAAGCCTATCCCATACAACGTTAATTTTACCGACCTCTTACGTCGGTCTGGGTGGCTCAGTTGGTTAGGCACTGGCCTACTGATCCCAAGGTCACGGGTTCAAATCCAGCCCAGACCTATGGTCTTTAAGTGTGCTTAAAAACGACAGCTCCATGTCAGTAGATTTACTGGCATATAAAAGACTCCTGTGGGACAAAATTCCGGCAAACCGGCGACGCTCATGTGATCCTGGCAATTGACAGCGTCGTTAAACAACAAAATAATTTAATTTGTAAGAAATAGACCAAATCTTACTATACAAAATATCCAGGTTTTATTAAAACACAACTTGTGTCCAGATGATTTTTTCTCTTTTCTGTGTGGTGTGAACCGTTTCAGAAATTATTCTTGCTATCTGCGCGATTGTTGCAATACTTCTATTTTTCCCCAAATGGAAGATGTTTTGTACTCACATTACTTTCTCTACTCTTGTACTAACTATTCTTACAAACTTTTATTGCTCTATCTACTTCCTGTAGGTAGAGATAAACAGTTGCAGAAATTATTTATTGCCAATTTGCTTATAGGTGCAAGAGGAACAGGGTGGGCTTTGAGCGATAGTCAAATTTTTTAAAGGTGGTCACCATATGATTGCTTTGAAGTTCGGATCTTTTTATACGGCCGAGAGATAAAAATCTGATGTGATGCACTCATATGACATTCTCTACCCTTGTACTAACTATTCTTACATCTTATTCCTATATCGTCTTCTTGTTAGTTAAGATAAACATTTGTACAAATTATCTTATTGCTTATTTCCTTGTAGGTGCAAGGGAGATATTGGAATACAGTAGGCTTTGTGCGATAGTCAATCTTTTAAAGCTTTGAGAGCCCGTTCTCTTAGTACACTTAGCATACAAAAAATGAACAACGATGTTCCATTTCACCAAAGGTTTTTTTTTTTCCTAAGCTCACACACATAAGGAATATCTCCAAAATTGTGCACCCTACAAGAAAATTTACTTGGACATAAATTGTGTATTTTAGCAAGATCTAAATTTTTTGTATAGTATGACTTGGTCTATCTCTAACGGTTTACCAGTTATGCAAAAGTCGTCCAGAGTAAATACGATTACAAGGGCTATAGCCAGAAAATTCAAGACATACATTTCATTTGACATAAAAATATCTCAAACATATGACATTTTAATCAAAATCCTTTGAGCCATTTTCAAGAAAATCAAAATTTTCGAAAAATTTTCCATGTAAAGGGTAGATTAGCATGAGGCTATTTTCTTCAAAATCTTCGTGTCGCATCCTTGAAAGACATTAAATTTAAATACCAACTTTTATTTTTAACGTACTTTTCGTTTTTGTGTTATGCTGTCCACAGACACACAGACACACAGGCGCACGCACACGCACACGCACACACACACAGACACACACACGGACCTTTTCTAAACATGCTTTTTTCTGGATTCAGGAGCTCTCAAAACATATATTTCCGGTGAAATCTCGATATCGAATTTTTGGGTGGAATACAATACTTCCCCTACTTACCGGTAGAGGAAGTAAAAAGTGAATAACTACCTTCCATTTGAGAAAAGTGTGATTATTAGTAAACAGACAAATGACAAGGAATATCTCCAAAATGCTCCACTCCACAAATATTTGCATTTGCACATTACTTATGTGGTATATGGAGATCTACGTTTTTTGTACAGTAAGATTTGAACTGCCCTAAGAGGTACGGTTTACCAGTTATGCAAAAGTCATCAAGAGTAAATAGGACTGCAGGGGCTATAGCCAGAAAATTCAAAATATACATACCATTTGCCATAAAAATATCAAACATGACATTTTAACCAAAATCGTTAGAGCCATTTTTGAGAAACTCAAAACTACCGAAGAATTTCCCATGTAGATGGTAGTTTAGGGTGAAGCAATGTTCTTCAAAATTGCGTATCACATCGTTGAAAGATATTAAGTACCAACTTTGCTTTTTAATTGCTTTTCCGATTGATTTACACTCTTCTCAGACAAACACACAAACAGATATGTGGAACTTTTTCTAAAAATTCTTTTAGGGATTCAGTGGACCTCAAGACTTATATTTCCGGTGAAATTTCAGCATCAAGATTTTGGGTGGAATTAAAATACCTCCCTTACTAAGTATAGGTGGAGAAACGACACCAGAAGTCACCTCCTGACTAGAATAACCACGTTAACTTTACAGTCAATTGAATTTGAGGCAGTATTTCTCAGAAACGATTTAAATGTAGAGGCAACAGAAAGCCGCCTGAAATAACCATGTCAAAGTATAGGCAGTGCAGGCTGGACTCTTCTGTTCACGTGTGATACAAGAAGGGAGAAATGATTTTGGCGACATTATAACGACGATAAATATTAATCACACATAGAAAAGTGAATAATTAACTGTGAAATTTTGTGATGTTCATTAAAAGGCACTATACCACCAATAACCGATTGAGATCGATCGAATGTGGCGAGATTAGAAAAGAGCATTGACTTTTCACTATCATTGGCTATGCCTAGCCATTTTGTCTGTTAACAAACAAGTCCGCCATATTTAGCGAGATAATTGTAAAATTGGATAATGATTTTTAAGTGTTAATACATTGTAAAAAACATTCATTAAAACAATATTAATTGTTTTATCTATAAAATAGATCCATACAGCTCCCTATGACAACAGTAATAGAATCTATATTAAGTCGATTTTCCGGGCTTGTGGGCCGTGGTCGAGTTTGATTGCCTTCCTCCGACGTTTCGCTGAAAACTGCGTCCATCATCTTCAGGGTCAACCTCTGTTATTTAGGTCTAACTTAGCGGCTGCACGTAAACTACAATTCACTGCAAACTTTCGTATTACTGATCATTTTTGTTTCTTTTTGGTGTCCTTGGTAACATAAATTTTCACGATCGCTCGTTCTCATGAATTCCACTATGTGTTTATCGCTAACAAATCTTTTCTTAATAAATTGATCTCAAATTGTATTTTCAAAATGCCGGCAAATGGGACGTCTCTGATCCTGGTATAAAAGAGAAGGCTTCCCGTATCTCGGGTTTTCTTCTCCCTCTTATTAGAGCCGGGAGCCAAGTTTTGCTTATCTGCTGTCTCTCTTCTTTTCGATTGTAGGAGTTTTTATGCATAAAAATCTCTATCGCTTCCCGAGTCAAGCGAGCCTGGTAGAATCTTATAGCTCTCAAACTGATGCTAGGCCGCGAGTAATAAAACTTCGTAAAGACCTTCATTCCAACGAAGATCGTCTCAAATTAACATAAACAACATATTAAAATCGCTACAAATTCCATTAAAAGTGAGGTACATTTGCTTTGAAACCAAGTGCTCTTTTGTGATACGACAAAACGTGCTAAGTTCTTTGGGTTGTCCCTCTTTCATGGAATTAAATTTGGTGGCTGTCTCGGCATGCAGTTGCTCTGGTATGAAGTGACATTAATTTAAAGAGCAGAATGATGTTTCTGTCCATAACAGCGCAGTGCACTCAAATGCACGATGAAATTGGGCCACTAAAGCTGCGCTTGACGGGTATCTGCGGTGACGGATCAACCCATTCCCTAAAACACTGGTACTGAGCGGGGATTGAACCTGCTCTACCACTCTTCCAAGTGAAATGTGGTATTTTACGATAGAGTCATTTCCCTTGGTAATCATCTCACCGCGTCGAGCAGAGTACTATGCTGGTTCCAATCGTGTTTTCCTCAGGCTAATTTTGTTCATGTGTCATGTGAATTTGCCCTCAAAACACGAAACGTACGAGGACGACAGTGAACATTTTTAAAATTTCGTGTTTATAAAAATTATTTACACACCCACTCATCCCTATTTATCCATTCCATTTCTTTCAGTCCTCTTTCTCTCATTCGATCTTTCTCTGGTGGACTTCATTCCAAAATCTTTCTCGGTAATTTTATCTTTTAATATGTCCGTACCAACTCAGCTGTTCACATCTTGCAGTGATACTAAGTTCCTATTCATTTTTACTTTTCTCTATGGTACGTAGAAGTCGATGTCGAGATTTCATCGCAAATACATGTTTTGAGGCCCACTGAATCCCAAAAAAGTATTTTTAGAAAAATGTTCGTGTGTCTATCAGGCTGTGGACAGCGTAACTCAAAAACGAAAAGCAGGTAAAAAACCAAAGTTGGTATTTAAGTTTAATGTCTTTCAAGGATGCGACACGAAGATTTTAAAGAAAATAGCCCTACC
Organism: Tenodera sinensis; assembly: GCA_030765045.1. NCBI lineage: Eukaryota > Metazoa > Arthropoda > Insecta > Mantodea > Mantidae > Tenodera > Tenodera sinensis. The sequence continues at coordinate 39,655,758 of CM060974.1, forward strand.
CTAAACTACTCTTTACATGGACAATTTCTCGAAAATTCTGATTTTCTTGAAAATGGCTCTAACGATTTTGATTAAAATGCCAAATATTTGAGATATTTTTATGACAAATGAAATGTATATCTGGCTATAGTCCCTGTAGTCGTATTTACTCTGGACGACTTTTGCATAACTGGTAAACCGTCAAATCAAACTATACAAAAATGTCCATCTTGCTAAAATACACAATTTATGTCTAAATAAATTTTCTTGTAAGGTGAACCATTTCGGAGATATTCCTTGTTATGTGTGTGAGTTTCGGAAAACTTGAAACTTTCGTGAAATGGAGCATCGTTGTTCAGTTTTTTATATGTTAAGTGTGCAAAGAGAACGGAATCTCAAAGTTATAAAATATTTGACTGCCGCTCAAAGCCTACTGTATTCCCATATTCCCCTTGCACCTCCATGGGAATAAGCGATAACTTGTACAGATTTTTATCTCAACTAACACGAAGATATAGGAATAAGAGTTTGTAAAAGAGTAGAGAAAGTCATGTGAGTGCAACACCTCAGATTTTTCTTGTACATGGTGTGAGTTGCCGTATGCAGAGGTATAAAAGTTTTGGTGAACAAACAATGCCTGTTTTTCTCAAGTCGACATAAAGGACATTTCTTGCACGGAGGACGAGGGATGCCAGTTAGCTGGGAAGGGAAAAAGCCGCTGACGTCACAACTTAGCTCTGCCTATCTCTTCAGTGCGCGTCTAATCGGCTTAACTAGCACCACGACCAGTGCTCCGAGTACAACTTAACAGCCATCCAAATAGACAACAAAAAACTAGAGCGGCGAAAAGGACTCAAATCTTTTCGCTGGTATGCGCACCATTTATATCTTTTGTTTCACATTTTGGGAGCTTGCTCTGTACGGTATTGTAAAGCATTATAAACACAACAAACTTAACTCCTGCACAAAGAAAGGGTTACATGCTGCTTCTGTGTTGTTTGCTAGTGGTTTATATCCCTATTTTAACCTAAATAAAGGTGGGCAGGCTCAAGCATATATGTCTCACACTTGGGAGGTGGTGGTTCCTAACCCTTCCTGACCCATGGCATTTTTGGGGAGTTTCTCCTTGTCGCTACAACAGCGATGGCCAACCTTGTCTCTTTGGAGACGGTTACCTAATTAGCTGCTATTCCCCACTTCCCCTTTCAGTCGGAGCGCACGACCAGACAGTCAGCATCCAGTGACGGACACAACAGGCGTTTCCATCGCAATTTCTAAGTCATAACTTGAACTTTCTGGGAATGTACTCAGAAGATGTCTTCATTCTAAATGAGATAGACAAGAGCTTACTAAATACAAAATATAGATCTTGTTAAAACGCACAATTTATGCCAAGTTCTTCTTTTAGTGAACTATTTCCGAGATATTCTTTATTATTTGCTTGAATTTTCCAATACTTATACTACACTCAAAAGTATGTTATTCTTTTTATATGTATGTTGGTCTTTCAGAAGGTACGGAATTTAAAAGGTATCGCATAACAACTAGCTCTTAAAACATTTCTCTATTCCCATATTCCCCTTGCATCTACCAGAAGATTAGCAATGAGGTAATTTCTGAAAATATTTCCAAGAGTAGTGTATATAAGAGTGAGTATAGCTCTACATATATTTGTGAACAGAGTTTCTCCAAATGAAACTGTATTAAAAGTCTGTATCGCAATAGTTTACGCGACGATCACTTGGTGTATCTTCTAAGGTCATGTACTTCGACTTTGTCGCCAAATATTGATAGACTTCTTAAACGTAAGCAGTGCCTAAAAAGGCACTAATGAACAGATGTTTATCGCATGAGATTTGAAAGTGTTTTCGTAAGTCAAACGCAACTTGCATATAATTAAACCACCACTGCAGCAGAAGTGAGTGTTAAAAGAATGGCACAGTCTGAATAAATGGAGGAGGTAAATCCAACCTCCCCTCTTTCGCAAACGTTGGACATCGCTGCGCTAGACAAAATGCCGGGAAGGTTAGTTACATGCCTCGAATTTGCTGTCTCTACATTTAGCCTGTTTTAGGGTTATAAGTGTGTGTGTATGTGCCTGTGCGTGCGTGTGTGTGTGTGTGTGTGTGTGTGTTTCAGTGAATAGCATAACTCAAAAAAGAAAATGCAGTTGAATACCAAAATTGGCTGGTAAATATAACCGTAAATCAGGGATGCGACACGCAGATTTTCATGAAATGCAACCACTGCAACCTTTAGAGAAAATTTTGATGTTCTCAAAAATAGTTAAGGTTTTGATTAAAACAGCATAAGTTTGAGATATTTTTGTGACAAATGAAATGTATATCGTTAATTTTCTACGAACAGTCTCTGAAGTCCTATTTGTTCTGAATGACTTTTGCATATAGCTGGTAAACTGTAGGAAATAGACAAAATCTCTCTGCCCAAAAAGCACACAATTTATGTCAAATGTTTTTGTGGAAATAACCAAGATATCCTTTGTGATTGGCTTGAAGTTCTAAACTTTTCTTAACATGGAAGTGGTTATTCACTTTTTCTGGTCTTGCAAAGATGATAGAATTTCAAACCTATTATGTAGCAAGTGGCTCTTTAAAGAGTAAGCGTGCTGAATTTACCTACATTCATTGAATGTTGAAGTAAATGCATAATAAACCTATTTGGGGGGGGGGGGGAGCGGATGTAGGAAACATCAGCCCTGAAATGCGCCAGTAGAACCTACACTTAGGGTCATTTATGTATATTTGTAATTTCCACTTCCATAACTAAAATGTTTAGATGAACACGTTCCTTGAGAATTGGACATAATGACAATTGTAATTTTTAAGCACGTGACTAATTTTCACTAATCGGTCCTCTCGAGTTAATCGATCCATTTGTAACATAAATAATGCTATAGCGCTTTTCTCAAACATTCTGTTGGACCCACAAAACGAATTTCCTGTACAGTTTGTTGGAATCTGCAGATTCTACATAGTTGTGAACAAAGGAAAATAATACGAGCACGAAGACAATCGAAGAGAGGCCAATTTCCCGCCCTACTCACGACTGTGGTCCTAAGCTCTTGACCTGATTCCCTCTGGCAAGTGAGACAGCAATCTCGCGAAAATTTGTTCCTTGTCTGCGAGGCTTGCAAGAATAGCCTCTTAGCTTTCTCTGTCCGAGAGGACCACGGGATATTGCAGCCGAATAGGACAGTGAATAGAAACCACCACAAAAATCTGCACAGTGTGTTATAAATAGTTACTAGTATGGATCACCCTTTTCCACTGGTCTGAGGTATTATGACTAAAGGAAGGGTCAGCTTGACCAGTTTTTGTGAGGTTCACTTACTTTGTATACAAAACGAATTGTATGTAACTATGCTTTTTATCGTCTTATGGAGTATCGCAAGGATGATTACTAACCAATGACACTACTTGACAGTTGCAACGCGGGGCTAGAGGCGTGGCGCTGTAATGAGAACAAGGATAGGTTGGGAATGGAGAGGGGTAGATACACCTGGCCTCGTAGAAAAGCCACGTTTTAATTGTCTTTAGATTTATCTCAATTGTTAATGACTATTATGGAAAAGCTTCTAAATGTTGCTTGAAATAAGCAACACTTATTGGGTTAACCCTTAAATGATAATATCCGTCTCTTGGACGGATATCAATATTCTCAACATATACGTCACTGTTTTAGTTCCGCAATAGTATTGCTTTATAAGTAAGACACACCGTAACACAGGAGGATATTACTGTAAAGGTACCCAAGATACTATTTCATTTTGTAAATATGTGCATAATTTACATATGATGTAAACGGAATCAAAATAGTGGTGCTATTAATTCATCATACTTTTAAATTGTTAGATTAACTAAAGAGGACAAAATGCATGATTTTATCATCTTAGTCTCCCAGACGGATGTTACCATTTAAGGGTTAAACAACTGTTTTATAACAAAAGCTTTAACCTTGCTCTTAGAGTCACAAACACGTTTTTGAATTATGCTGTCCACAGACGGACACACACCCACACCCAGACACCCTTTTTCTAAAAATGTTCTCTTTTTTGATTCAGGGGGCCTGAAAACATATTTCAGTTGAAATCTCGAAATCCAGTTTTTGGGTGGAATACTATACTTCCCCTACTAAACGTAGTAGTATTCAATATTTTATTTCTTGGCCATGCAAAGAGAGCGGAATCTCAAAGCTTTAAAACATTTGACTATCGCTCAAAGCCTACTGTGTTCCCATATTCCCCTTGCACTCACAAGGAAGTAAGCAATAAGATAATTTCTGCAACTATTTATCTCAAGTAATACAAAAAATATATAGGAATAAGAGTTTGTAAGAATGGTTAGTACATGACTAGAAAAAGTCATCTGAATGCAACACATCAGATTTTTTAAATTATATTCTTTGTTACAACCGTGAATCTGATATTTACAGTTCAAAGTTAAGACACCCCTTTCTCTCAGCGCCTATCCACGCATATTAACAAGGTGCACACATTGCAAGGAAAAATATATTTGTCCTAGCCCTGGTCATAAGTGGCATAAATTTGTCGACCTACACTAAGGTGAGAATCAAAGAGCTAACTTAAGCAGCGACCATACTGTAACTTGTTCATTCTTATACTTACCCAGGTGAAAGATCCGCTGGTTCGCCACAGGAGCAGCCGGCAGCAGAAGAGTCAACGATGAGCCGGTGTGTGAGACGGTATCTTTTTTCGCGTTTAAGGGAATTTATGTCACAATCGATAAATTGTCATCGGTAGATAGCTTTGAAAAGAAATTCCTGTTTACATTGCTCCTGTTCGGTAACGTATTTCTTCATATTCGAGGTATTAAGAAAAGAGACAGGACCAAATATTACCATCCCGACTTCGGCGAGCCCATCATGCATGACGTGAATTATTAAGCGTTTCCATTAGAGTCAGAACTGGCACATCGATCGAGGCAACCGTGGGCCCCGTTCTGGTTTATTAGACATAAAAACTGGCTTCGTTTTGGAGAACCACGAAACGTTACCATTAATATGGTGAGGTTATTTACGGAGCGCATTCGAGACATTCTTTATCCCCCTACCTTATGTATATTCGCGTTATACAGGGTGTTAAAATATGTAATGATAAATATATAACACACAGAGTTGCCATTCTTCTTAGCTTTAAGGTAACCCCGAAATAATATTTTACCCTGTTTGGTCAAAAAATCGATTTTTGGTGTTTTATTGCCAATCATACCTTTTAGAATGTGTCTGCGAAGTTTTAATCCCCTACGGAGGGGGGAACGCATATTTTGGACGCCATTTTTAAAGTGGTACGCCTCTGCCCCTGCCTTTTAAATGAGCATGCCCACGCTTTCCATTTCAACCCTAAAGTCATTTTTCTCGGAAACGATATTTTGTTATTTTCTTCTCCCACACAAATGTAGCTAGAGATGTAAATGTTTTCTCCAATATAATTCAGAATGTCGGTAATAAAATGTCCGTTTAGAATTTTAATATTGCTTATATCTTTATTTTTTTCCTTAAAGGAAAAAATTTATATAATAATGTGCTGTTTTTGACGATTTTACACTCTGCGGTATTGAAAACTTTTAAGGAAAACTATTGATTATACCAATATTTTCATGCTTTAATTTGTTACATAGGTAATAAGAGATATAATTTTTAAAAATCTGATATTTTGTACTCACATGACTTTCTCTACTCTTTTACTAACAATTCTTACAAACTCTTATTCCTATATCTTCTTCGTGTTAGTTGAGATAAACATTTGTACAAATTATCTTATTGCTTATTTCCTTGTAGGAGCAAGGGGAATATTAGAATACAGTACGCCCTGAGCTTTGAGATCCCGTTCTCTTTGCACGCTTAACATAAAAAAATGAACAACGATGTTCCATTTCACCAACATTTTAAGTTTTCCGAAACTGACACAAATAACAAGGAATATCTCCGAAATGGTTCACTCTAGAAAAAAATTATTTGGACATAATGTGCGTGTTTTAGCGAGATCTAAATTTTTTTTGTAGGTCAAGATTTTGTGTATCTCTTACAGTTTACGAGTTACTCAAAAGTCATCCAGGGTAAGCAGGACTCCATAGGCAATAGCCAGAAAATTAAAAAATATATATATTTCATTTGCCATACAAACATCAAACATATGACATTTTAATCGAAATCGTTAGTCATTTTAAAGAAAATCGAAATTTTCTAAAAATTGTCCATGTAAAGGGTAGTTCAGGGTGGGACCATTTTCTTCAAATTCTTCGTGTCGCATCCTTGAAAGCCATTAAACTTAAATACCAACATTAGTTTTTAACCGGCTTTTCGTTTTCGTGTGACGCTGTCCACAGACTGACAGACACACACAACCACCTTTTTCTAAAAATGCTTCTTTTTTAAGGATTGAGGGAGTCTCAATACATATATTTCTGGTGAAATCTCGACATCAAATTTTTGGGTGGAATACAGTACTTCCCCTACTTACCAGTAGAGAAAGTAAAAATCCACTTTGTAGTTGAACATATGTTGGAGATATATTTTGATTATACCCAATAAAATTGACATAAATTACCTAATGTCTCAAGAATGTGCTTAGATATTGGAATGAAATTTGGTACACCAATTTATTTAGTTACTGGAAATGCCTGAGCATAAAATTGAGTCTTTAACTTCAGTACTTCAGGAAATCACTTACTCCTAATACGAAAGTATCAAGGTAAAAAACATCAAATACGAAAACTCTGTGAAGCACAGAATATCACAGGCTGGTAGAATACGAATTTTAATTTTTCTACTGGGTACTTATATCATGCACAGTATTGCATTCTATCCAAAAGTTGTATGTTGAGATTTTATCGAAAGCGCATTTTATGGCATTCAGTAGAACACGAAAAAAAGAATTAGAAAAATGTCAGTATGAAAGATGGAGAGAGAGAGGGTGTGTGTGCGCATGCGTGCCTGCCTGGGTGCGTGCGTCCATATTTGTGTGTGTGTGTGTGTGTGTGTGTATGTGTGTGTGTGTGTGTGTGCGTGCGTGTGTGTAGCAGCATTACTAAAAAGGAAAAGTCAGCTAAATAGGTCGCATTTAAGTGCAGCATCTTCCAGAAATGCTATATCAAAATCTTTAATGAAATCCTCCCATCTCAAATTACAGTTTATAAAGAATTTTTAGCTTAAATATTAACTTCTTAAAAATGGCTCAACAATTTTACTCAAATACCGATATGTTTAAAGTATGTTCATGACTAAGGGGTGGATAAGCGTGATCTGTTTTTCAATGAAGTTGCCCCGCCTAGACTGTTTGTGTTGGAGGAGAGAGGGTGAGTTCAGAAGTAAACAACAGGCGCGTGACTGCACTGCACGTACAATGCGTGTACTATTCTGTATGCGATGACTGTTAATGTTTCATTTTGTTCTACAACACTAACTTTTACATATATGTTAAGTGAATATTACATAGTCTGTTAATTGCAGGGAATAATAATGTACATGCGGAGGTTCGCGAATATAAATTGTGCTTTGAATGATTGGCCAATTTCTTTCGTGTTGCTGTAATAACCATTCAAATCACTCAAATACACGAGGGAAATTCGTAAAATAACAAACCCACACACCCTGGAAGAATTGAAGCAAAATATCCGTCAGGAAATTGCCAATATTCCTCAATGTGAACTACGGCGAATGATGAATAGTTTCCTAAAAAGGTGCAAAAAATGCATGTATGGACAATGACAGTGGCCAGTTTCAGCATCTCGTTTCATAAAGTTGGTAAGTAAAGCCTTTAAAAGTGTATGGTTTCAACGGCGCCTTTCTATGATAGCGGCAACGAGGGTAGAGAATGCGCACAGGCAAAACAACGCACAGCTGGATCGTAAGTTTTTTGTTCTCTCGATATTAGCAAAGTAATTCATGCATTAGAGGGTTAAATGGCCTAAAAGGCTACATATCGACAATGTGGCCACCATACGTGCGGCTGAGAGATTGGTAAAATATCCCTTTGTTTATGTTTGTGTGTATTCCTGCAAGCAACATGATACCTCGAGCACTGTTTGTGTGTATCTCTTTTGGGATATGATGCCAGCAGGAACAGCCAGTGCACCGCATACTTGAGTGTAAGTGCCTGCCTGCCTCTCTCGCTCTCTCTATCAGCAGCACCCGCATTCCTGCCCCGCTGAAAGGGAAGTGTCAATAACTCAATACATCCGCTTGACTAAAACCACCAACTCCAGGATGCGACCCGCAGGCTGCTGGTAGAAACTTCTGCTGCAGAATACAACCGCAGACAGGAGGCCGTGACAGCAAAGAAATCAACTTTTAAACGTTCTCCGATACACATCAATAATCTAAATCCAAAAGACGCTCACCGTACATAACGGATAAGTAGAACGAGTCTACTAAATATGCTTTCTCGTATGTTAACAATTAAACGAGTATAACAAGCGGGTTAGTAAGACATTATTAAAAATCCTCACACAGCAAACTAGTGTACACCATCAGAAGCAATGGCAGCTGCTGAGTACAGCAGTCTACCGTCTCACAACGTCGACACAACCACCATGAACAACAGTGCTACAAGAAACTCCAGCTATGCTACAGTTACTCAGACTTCTCCTAAGAAAGAAGAAGCTATCATCATTGACTCCCATGACGGACTTACCATCAGAGACTACGCTCTCGCAGTAAGTAAATTAACTGAACCAAGTAACATAAAGTTTATCTCACGGATCTCGAACTCCAGAATATGCATATACCTAACGTCATCTAAAGTAGCAGAATCACTGGTTACCAAACATCCTAAAATAAATATAAACAATGTTACTCTTCAGGTCCGTCCTCTAATTACTCCAAACAAAAGAATCGTTCTTTCAAATGTGTGTCCAGTTATACCAAACTCACTCATAGAAACTCAGCTAAATGCATATGGAATTAAACTAATGTCAAACATTACCTACTTAAGAGCTGGCATTTCAGAGCCAGGACTTTCCCATATCCTTAGTTTCAGACGTCAGTTTTATATTCCACCCAATGATGTGGAGAAATTACCTCCAAGCATACAGATCCTATATGAAGGCACTAAATATTGGATATACCTAACAGCGGATACCCCTACCTGCTTCATCTGCAAGCAGGAAGGCCACTTTGCAAAACATTGCCGTGAAGCTGACGGTATACAAGAAACTACTCCTCAGGTCTTAAACAAAGACATGTTTCCTGAATTGCCTACCGCTACCAAAAACCTCCAGGACCGTCCCCCTTCCCCTCCTAAAGGAAAAGATACTGAACAGCAGCAATCACCTAACCTCACTTCTACCCCTGAGCCCATCCTGCCATTTCAAGACGAACGCAACAATTCCCCAGAACCTATGCTAATGGAAACACAAACAAGACCTAAACGACCAATATCAAACAACACAACTGATTCAGAGGATAATGCTTATGGAAAAGAAGCGCGGCACCTCCTCGCTTCACAGCAGGCTAAGAAGATTAAGAAAGCAAACCTTATTTCGTCAATAGCTGAATCTCTCAGACCAATTAAACATATTATCGACGCCGACACCCACAATTATGCACTAAACTTCAGCCAGTTCCAAAGCTTTATGGAAAACAGTGTTGGAGTAGCAAACATTGTTCCCATAGCTTTGGAGTACACTTCAGATCTAGAATCTCTAGTGAACACAATGCAAAAAGTCTATCCCTATTATACAGAGCGTAGTATAAAGACCAGAAGTAGTAAAATTCAAAAAAAGCTGCTGGAATACATTAATCAGGTCAACAATGCCTCTGAGCGAACAAAACCGATGTGTCCCGAAAACTAATCGCCATAGATATAACACCTTATCCCATAAACAAAATTAACATATGAATAACTTACTTCAATGGAATATTAATGGTTTCCATGGCAATTTCGAGTTTCTTAAACTCTTGATCAATAAACATAACCCTGCAATTATGTGCATTCAAGAAACTAACTTCAAAGGAAACTATGTTGCATCATTACGAGGTTATACTCAATATCACAAAAACCGCAAGGACTGCCTCCATGCTAGTGGCGGCGTAGTAACCTACGTTAAAGACAGCATCAAACATCAGGCAATACCGCTTACAACTGAACTTGAAGCAATTGCCACTAGAGTAAACCTTCCTACACCTATTTCCATTTGCAACATATATCTACCAAATAAAAGCCCACTTGATTTACATGCACTGCAGGAGTTAACACAACAACTTCCTAAACCATTTATTATACTGGGCGATTTTAATAGCCATAGTACTATATGGGGTTGTAAGCATACCAACGCAAGAGGTAAAATAGTGGAGCAGCTCTTGCACAACGAAAATCTCAATATGCTTAACGATACCTCACAAACTCACTTCAGTACAGCCAACGGTACTTCCAGTGCAATCGACTTAACATTAATCACTCCTGATATCCAAGATAAATTTGAATGGACAGTCGCCAAGCAATTACATGGCAGTGACCATTTCCCAATTTTATTAACTAATGCAAATAACATTCCTTTAAGTTTTAACTGTCAGCCACGATGGAATTTAAAATGCGCAAACTGGAACAAGTTCAGAGCACACGTCTCTGACAATTTATCCTATCTAACATCCCCCATGAATTTCAGTCAGTCAGATACTGACAAACTAGTAAACTCGTTTGCAGAAGTGATTTTCAATTCCGCCGAGGTCACTATTCCTAGGATATACCCTGTTTCTAGGAAGACTGTATGTTGGTGGAACGAAGAATGTAAAACAGCGATAGCATTAAAAAATAAAGCCTATTATAAATACAAAAGGCAACCTACCCCCACACACAAAATCGAGTTTCAAAAAGCCAGAGCTAAAGCACGTCAAGTAGTAAAGCACAGCAAGAAAGAGTCCTGGCTAACATTCGTGTCCACTGTAAACAGAAAAACCCCGTCACGAGTGGTATGGCAAAAAATTCGCAAAATACGGGGATCTTACGATGGAACACATAATATAGTTTTCCACAATTATACAACAAACACTACAAGTACTGACCCCCAAACCATAGCAAACATACTGGCGCATACTTTTGCAGAGGCCTCAAGAGAAGAAGCTTGCGAAAGCAAGGTGACCCACTGCTACCAACCTGACGAAAATAACCAAGAAAACTACAATGATAACATTACTTTCACAGAATTCATGGAGGCACTTGAAAAGAGTAAATGCTCCAGCCCTGGGCCGGATAACATTCCTTACATAATGTTAAAATCCTTACCGCAAGATGGACTGGTTTACTTTCACGAAATCCTTAATTATATATGGAACTCAAGAACTTTTCCTAAACAGTGGCGCACAGCAACTATAGTACCCATCCCCAAACCAAACAAAGATCTTACTTCACCTGAAAGTTTCAGACCTATAGCCCTCACCTGCTCTATGTGTAAAATACTTGAAAAAATTATAAATAACCGATTGCGTTGGAAACTAGAGAAAATGCAGTTCTTCACCGAACTTCAAAATGGTTTCCGCCAGTTTCGATCCACCACTGACCATCTTTTAATACTTGATTCTGAAATAAAAGCTGCATTTACACAGAAACAACATCTCATGGCAATAAGCCTAGATATAGAAAAAGCGTATGATAAAATTTCACGAGCTTACATACTCAAAACAATACGTAACATCGGTATCCGTGGTAATTTGTATCACTTTATTGACAACTTCCTTCAGGAATGGAAAATTAAAGTTCGCTACAAAGGAACCATGTCAAAAGAAGAATCCATTAATAGAGGTGTTCCACAGGGATCAGTAATCAGTGTCACACTATTTCTCATAGCTATCAACAGTATAGTAAGCAGTATTACACCACCTGTAAAAGGTATACTATTTGCAGATGACCTAACTATCTTTTGTAAGGGGAAAAACCCCTCTACTACTGCAACACTTCTTCAAGAAACACTGGAAAATCTGCACACTTGGACTAATCATGCTGGTCTTAACTTGTCATATCATAAATCGAAATGCATATGCTTCTCCAAATCACCATGTAAAGTCCCAAACCCCACAATCTGCGTGGATAACAAGCTAATCGACTCAGTGAAGGCTATCAAAATTTTAGGTTTAACGTTTGATGCAACTCTAAGCTGGAAACATCACATTGATGATATGAGAAATGAATGCCTCAGAAGATTAAATGTACTAAAAACCCTAAGCTGCAAAAACTGGGGTTTTGATCTCAGTACCCTCAAACGAACGTATCAAGCTCTCATTAGAAGTAAACTCGACTATGGAGCCCAGATCTACAATACAGCTAAATCTTCAGTTTTAAAGAAACTAGATACAATTCAAACAGCAGCTCTAAGAATATGTTTGGGAGCTTACAGAACCAGCCCTGTTTCTGCCTTAACAATGGAAACCGACGAACCACCATTGAACGTCCGCAGAACAGATGTGAGCCTAAAATTCGCCCTTAAAACTTTAGCAAGACCCGAATCAATGATCTACCAGTACGTCCTCCCAGAAACGTCCAACCAACGTTTACAGGCTAATTCACAAAAAGAAATGTCATTTAAATCTAAAATAAGCAAATGCATTGAAGAATATAACATAGAAGTTCCTGCCATAATGTCCAGAAAGTTTCATTGTCTACCACCTTGGAGAATACCAACTGCTCAACTAAATTTGAATATTACAGCTTACCATAAATCCCATACAGATGCATCTTGCTATAAACAGCTGTTTCAAGAAATAACAAATGCCTACCCTAACCATACATTTATCTACACTGATGGTTCCAAAACGGACAGCGACAATGGATGTGCCATAATTACCCCAGATAAGAAACTTCAGCTGAAACTCCCTAAATATTATTCCATATTCTCCTGCGAACTTTGTGCACTTAAGCAAGCTTTAACATACATCATCCAATCTAGTGAGAGTAAATTTCTTATAATTTCTGATTCATTAAGCTCTCTCCAAAGTCTCAGAGATCGTTCAACTGACCTCCAACTGCTTCAAGATATCCACAGTCTTTATTCCATTGCTCTAAATAAAAAGAAAATAGTTACTTTCATTTGGGTCCCTTCACACTGCGGCATTAAGGGCAATGAAGAAGCGGACAAAGCTGCTAAAGAAGCAAGTCGGCTAACATACACACATGAACACCAAGCAGTACCTTATCGTGATATTACAAAGTACTTCTCCAAACTAATAAAAACAAGATGGAAACAGGCCTGGAATCAATCGCCTCCAGAAAAACTACACATGGTAAGGAAAGGAGACACCAATTCTTCCCCTGTCTATTCTCTTAGCAGGAAAGAGCAGGTGATTATCTCACGTCTCCGCATTGGTCATACAAGGTTAACCCACTCATACCTCCTCAGCAAAGGCCAGCCACCACAATGTGAAGTCTGCAACACCCGCCTCACAGTAAAACATCTCCTCACAGAATGTAAGCAATACGCTACACAACGACAGCTTCATCACATCACTGGAGACTTATCCACCACTCTGAACACGCCATCCAACTGCAGAAGGGTGTTATCATTTCTCAAAGGTACGGGCTTGCATGCGAAAATATAATATGAAACATACTTGTTGTACTGATTTGATTGTATTCTCATGTTTTTGGTAAAATAATTGTACTAAATTTATTGTATACCGCTGTATTCCATAGAATAGTCGCGATATGACTTAATTGTTAAAGCGACTCTAAATAAATTAAAAAAAAAAAAAAAAAAAAAATACAACCGCAATTGCACGATCCTATACCTGTTTTTGTCTTCCAACTGGCAACAAAACAAAAGCAGCTCAACTCAGCTCAGCACAAAGTCGTCTGCTTTGGAAGCATCGAAAGTGACATTCCCACCATTAACTTACTTTCTTCAAATGGATGCCTCACTAAACTTGTCAATTTAGCTGAACAAAGCATTTTCAATATTGTCTTATATAGAGTGTTACGGGTTTAAGTGCATATATACTTACTTGTAATTTAGGACAGTGTGGTGAACAGCATTACAACAATATTTGTCTCATTTACGAACCTATATTTTACTTATTAAGGACGGTATATTTTCTGGTGTGGCACAGACGGTGATAACGAATGGTGCATCGGAACCAAGTTCCAAAGCTTTCTAGAAGGCCAGTAGTCGACAAATTGGTCATTGCGATTGCAGGAAAGTTGACATCACAACGCAATCCTTGCACGGTTCGAGCAAGGGGATTTTCGAAGCCTCCGTAGCTTCTAATGCACGTTTGATTTCATATACATACGTTTAGTAGATCTATGCAGACTGAGAAGCCTTAACATTAATTTTTCATCTTAGTCTTAACTTTATCTGGATCGGATAGTGTAGATAGTGACGTCAACAGAACATGCAGGGTTTTATCTGTCATTCGCGATCTGCTTTTAGAATGCGTAATCTTCATTTTAGACAAAGAGCTGCTCACACACACACACACACACACACACACACACACACACACACACACACACACACACACAGACAGACACACACACACTAATATGCACAGCATACTACTGAACACAAATGTTTCCATATCCAGTTGTCTAAATAAATGCAATTGTGGTTTCAAAATTTGTTCACAACCTCAATTCGTAATTGTGGTTTTACTATATGTCCAAGTGAAAAGGTTTACAAAAAGTTGAAAATCATGGTTCACTGCTTTTGTATCACAGCTCTTTTTTTAGCTTTGCCAGCATAGCTATATAAATATGTAAGAAGATTCCTTTGTGTTTTCGTGGTTTTAAAAGCGCAATGTATCGATGCGTTGTACACCGCGTCGTGTTTACATTTGAACGTGCGTTGTTTGAAGGAGCGAGGATTAAAGTAAGGCGAAGTTAGCTTTCCCCCTGACTACAGTATTACGTCATACCACCAGCTAGTACAGATTTACGACCTCTGTGCATGGTCAATGACCTCACAGGACTTAGGCCAGTCAAGCCTCATGGTGTGAAGCAAAACCGGCAGTATATACGGCAGGCGTTGTTCATTTTGTAGCGGAATTACGAACACACAAAAAACATCCGGTAGTAAACTATGTGGTTGGTTAGTTGGAAAAATGTTGGGTGAAGTGAAAAAGAACAACTAACACACCGAAAGGGATACATACCAGGGTAGCAATTATTACTGCTGCCCTAAATAGCCTGCATAAATATTAGAGTCTGTTTTCTCTTTTAGTTTCGAAGTTATATTTTAAAGCTGTACACCAAATACTCCACGCTATGCAATTTTAAGAGAGCTGTCTTTTAAAATTCTCTGCCAATTACCTCTGCATCCCACATGAATCTCTCATAATTTTGTTTCGCTAGCCTTATGGCAACCTTAGTACAAAAGAAAATGGTCATTTGAAACTCTTAATTTAAACTAGTAAATTCTAACATTTTCATAAGAAAATAAGTAATAAGAGATTTAATAGATTCTGTTTTGGAAATGTACTCCTACATTGGATGAAAACTCAATGCAAAGGTGTGTACAAAGGTAAATATGCTGAAAAAATAATTTCTAGAAATCGGAAGCTTCAAAATGAAAACATTTTTTATTCTGGATTTTAAAATATATTGTATACATATAAGTATTTGTAATATAAAAGATCAAAACAAATTTTTAATTTATGCGCTGCAAGTTTTTTTTAAAGTAATGGAGTATCAATGTCACATTTTGCGAGATTTATACTAAATTTAAGTATAGCATCCCCTTGAAGTTGTGAAAACGTTTTGAAAATTTTGATTTTCTCAAAATAGCTATAATATTTTATTAAAATGCCAAATTTTAAAGATATTTTAACATGATATTTTCCCGTGAGATGTAGATCTCGTTAAAATATAATTTAAGGCAAATTTTCTAACTGACCATTTTCCATACATTCGTTGCTTTTAGAGTTTTCCAATGTCTTGTGCATTTTTCAAATAGGAAGTCGTTATTCACTTTTCTATGTAAAGATAGCCCAGTTTCAGATCCATCACTTAGCTATCAGCTCTTAGAAGATTGTATTATCGCTTAAACCTCTGAATTCGTCTATTTGCATTGTAACTGCAATAAAATGAGTGATAAAATCAAAACGATAAAATCAATTAAGATGAAGTAGATAAAGGAATACGTCTTTTTAGCAATAGTTTCTATAAGAGCTAATAGAAAAACTAATATGAGGACACACACATGAGGTTTGTTTTTGCTATGTTAGAGAAAGAGTGAAATTTAAAGCATAGGTAATATAAGTACAGCTGATAGCTTTCCAATAATTAACTATCGATTCTGTTTTTGTATCCCTTGTATCTTCAACAAAATGTGTAATGGAACAATTTACACAAAGGTTTATCAAAAGGTAAATAGAAATATAAGATTTCCCAGGAATAGATTGTAGAAGCTGTATAAAAAAATCTGATGTGTTGCACTCGCATGACTTTCTCTTCTCTTGTACTTACTATTCTTCCAAATTCTTATTGCTATGTTAGTTGAGATAAACATTTGCAGATATTATCCTATTTCTTATTTCCTTGTAGGTCAAGGGGATTATGGAAAAACAATAAACTTTGAGGGATAGTCAAACCTTTTAGAGCTTTCAAATTTCGTTCTCATTACACGGCTAAGATATCAAAAACGAGTAACCATCTTCTATTTGACGAAGGTTTATGTATTTTAAAACTCACACAAATAACACAAATATAACCGGAATGGTTCACTCTACAAAAACATTTATTAGGACACTTGATTGATCGGTTTGGTCTATTTCTAACGGTTTATCAGCTATGCAAAAGTCATTCTGAGTAAACAGGACTACATAGGTTATTGTTAGAAAATTCAAAGTATACATTTCATTTGTCATAAAAATATCTCCAACATAGGACATTTTTATCAAAATCGTTAGAGAAATTTTCGAAAGAATCAAAATTTTCTGAGCATTTTCTATATAAAGGGTAGTTTAGGGTGGAGGAATTTTCTTCAAAATCTTCGTGCCGCAAACCTGAAGGGCATTAAACTGAAATAACAACTTTAGTTTTTAACCGACTTTTCGTTTTTGTGTTGTGCTATCTACAGACTGACAAACACACACACACACACACACACACACACACAGACACACACACACACACACAGACACACACACACACACACACACACACACACAGACACACACCTTTTTCTAAAAACGCTTTTGTTGTATTCAGGGGGCCTCAAAACATATCTTCGGTGAAATCTCCACACCGAATTTTTGGTTGGAATACAATACTTCCTGTACTGACTATACGTAGTAGAGAAAGTAATAAACCCTAGTTGAACAGCATTTTACAAGGATGATAGAATGTGTCACTGGAATACCTGACTAAGGCCACTTTGGTTTGAAACCCTCATAAGCTTAGTTACACACTCTGGAAGTACGTGTTTCCAGAATAATTTGGGCAACTAACCTTGACCAATATTAGACTGTTGCATTCAGATCAATGCGGCGGCATATTCACATCATTGCTGTGTATAGTGGGGCTCAGATGGAGCGTCTGTGGCCCGCATTCGAGATGTCGCGGTTTCGATTCGAGCTACCGACCTTGCTGACCTGGGGTTTTCTCCCGGGTCACTCACGCGAATGTTGGGAAGCATATTTACCTTAAATCTACGGAATCACTCCCTTTTATTTCATTCTCTCTGTATCTGGTCTTTCAGTCAGCGCAGTTGACGGTAGGATGCACTGCAGTGGACTTTGTGCTGTGGAAATACGTTGTTCGGCTGACGGGAGACACTGTTGTTGGCTAGTCGCCTGCCAAGGGGATCGGGTTGTTGGTGGTGCGTCTGCTGCGGCGACCTGAAACTCAGTCGGACTGAAAAACATTCTGCATCCGTTAGGGACCCTAAAGTCACCGGCTGACGTCCCCACAGTGATAGACAAGAGACTGTATCAACATACAAGAGGATCATACCTCTGCGTCGGTCTGAGTGCCTCAGTTGGTTAGGCGATGACCTACTGAGCACAAGGGCGGGGATTCAAACCCACCCAGACTGGTGGTTTTTAACTGCCGCCTCTCCTAGATACCAAATTATGAGTCCAGTAGATGAAGTATTATTTAAAATGGAATTAAATAATTGACTGAAACACAGACAACTCAGCTGTTCTGTCTTCTCGTGACTCTCTCAACGCCAATTGGCTCAATATTGACTGAGTTGTCCGGGCGCCTGACTTATATATCCGAGAGTTAGGTAACGATGATTTCTCTAAAAATTCGACGTTTCTAGAAGCTACTCGTAGCATGCCGGCAGTCGAGCTTCTCGAACCGTCTGAAAACGACCTCTGTTATGGCGTTGGTGTGAAGTTGCGGCCACAGTAGCTATAAATGTATTTTCATAATTTTATTAGATTTGAAGTATTCCGTTTTGAACTATAATTTTCATATTGCAGCAAATCCCACTTCTGACACCAATGTGACAAATAACATCGTTTAATTACTTTTTCTGTCACCTTATTTTTCTTCTAAAACAGTCTACAGCTCTTCGTAAGGGTGACACACATTTTCTTCTTTCATTTCTCTCTGCCTAACAAAAAACTGTCTGCGACGATCGCACTCACTAAAATTGCTCAGGGCAATAACCCCGATACGACGTATCAATGTCCCAAACTGTCTCTGTCGACACACACAGTTCTCTCCCGACGACCGCTGTATAAATACACTGTAACGAGAATTATTACAAACTGTGCTTTCGATATAAATATTTTCGAGCCACACGTTGATGCTACAGTTTGTAACAAGATAATCCTTGCTACAAGTGTTAGGGGTGACGGTTGGAAGTAGAGTATGATTTTACTGCCTCATGTTGTTATTCGTTGTAGGCGTAACTATTAAGGTGGACAATGACCTCAGCTGATTAACAATGTATAGATGATTCCTGTAGATCGCCCTTCCTGCGTAGCTCAAGCAGTAGTCTCAGGGTGTGCGTAGGTTTTGCGAAAAGATAACTCTGGTTTCGAACATGAACAGATTTTAATAATGTATCGCTTTTAAGCACTGTTCCGAAGAGATATGCCGATCAATATGTAATTCATGGAGCTGTAACTCCGCAGTCCACACTTAAGATATATTAATAACACCTCTGTTTATTCGTTGCACTTCACAAATTTCGAACCACTCTCATTCGCATCCATCACTGTCGACAGACAAGCGGAGAGTGACTCTGAAATCAGAATAAACAAGAAGCTAAGTTTTTACAAATTTACGTTGGCTTCACCGTTACCACTTTCGTGATTACTCCATTTTTTACTAGTTTTCTCCTTATATTTCCTTGTATTTATTTCAAATCATTACAATATTATTATTTATTATTATTAAATGCTTAATTTACCTTTTATTAATTACTCTTTTTAAATTACTTACGAATTTCGGTAGGTATCAAAATAAATTTCTGTATCAACACACATACACTGCTAACAGCTCTCTCGTTCATCACTCAAGATTTCGTCACAAAACTATTACTGCTCTACTCTCTCGTCGTCTTGCCTCGTTTTATAGACGAGAAAAAGGTAGCACGGATCTTTCTCGATATTCACTTTTTATAGAAACGTTCATAAACAACGCAGCCGGAAGTCTCGCGAATGTTTTGGAACTCTTTCTTCTGCCGCGCTCATCGTTAGGTGGTTACTCGCCACCTGGAGGTGTGAGCTAGCGTCTTTTCATATGCACAGCATCATTTACTTGCGTATTACAGTAGCAAACATCCCTTAACGCCCACATTCCAGAAAGTTGTAAACCTGTCCCTCACCCTTGTTCTAATAATATGAATACAATTGGGAGGGTTCTGTCAATATAATTTTAGCAAAAGGATCTGCGATTGTCAAGTCGGTTAGGTACTATTGTGCACCCAGAGTGTCTAAAATGCAGTGGGATGAGGCAGACTTTTAAGGCCTGAGGCTGACTAATTTGAGTAGTGGCAGACTTCTCCATCGAGTCTGTAGGCTTGAGAATAACGTAACAGAGTGTTAGCTAACATCGTTACCGTGACAAAGCTTTAACACATAAGCAAAAACTTCCTACAGTTGCCATTACAGCAATGCTGAATATTGTATGTTTAGTAGCATCGACTCTTAAGTTTGTTAATGGAACTGAACTGGATATTTCTCCTGCGGACAAATGAGTCAAAAACATATACTCCTGAACATCTCTGTTGTTGTCCAAAACTAGCAGGAAAACATTTTTTGCCGATAGAATAAACGTAGAGGAAGAGAAAGGAGCCAGAGGCACTGTGCTCAATGGATGGAATTAATGTGCTGAAATACTGCTCTGTCGGTTTCAGTTTCAGAAAAACTACTTTTTCTACTTCGTCGTAAAGGTCTAGTGCTATTCATAACTACACTCAATAAAAAAATCTGATGCTACATTCACATTATTTCCTCTCCCACTATAATTTATTTACATATCGCTTCTATAAAATATTGCCCAAAACAGTATTTTTTTCACTCTGTTTATGTAAGCTTTTACAGATATAGTTTCATTACATATTTCGTTGTGAGTTCAAGCGAGGAAGAAAGAATTTGCTGATCTAGAAATTCAACACTCTTTCATTGATATCGCGAGAAACAACTGAATAGGGACACAAAACGATACAAAGTATTCAAAAAAAATTTTTGAAGAGATCTAGACTTTTTCAAGGAGGCGTATGTTACTCATTTTAATGTTTACCAGTTATAAAATAAACTAAACCCCGGCGCGACAGCCCACGAGGGACCAAGGCCTACCGCCCAGCCGCTGCGTCCCCTACCTCTGCCCACTACAGGCGTCATTGGTGAGGTGCAGTACTGGAGGGTGGGACGTGGTCAGCGCCCCGAGCCCTCCCGGCCAGTTATGCGGTCTTCTAGACCTGGGGCCGCTACTTCTCCATCAAATAGCTTCTTAATTGGTCCCCCCGGGACCTAACGAGGCTGAGTGCACCCCGTGTTACCAGTTATAAATCATTACAAAAAAATCTTTCGAATGAAGAAGAATTTGGAAGCTATTTCCAAAAGCTAAAGATATGGTATTTTAATCAAGGTAATTAAGATCCTTTTTTGAGAATTTTAAAGATTTCGGAATGTGTTCCATGTAAATTATATTTTGGGTTAGAGATTTTCTTTAAAGTCTTGGTATTGCGTCCTAGGAAGATGGTGAACCCCAAAACCAAATTGGGCATATATCCGACATTTCGCTTTTATTTGGGTTAAGGGGCCTTGAAATGAGTAACAGCAGATGTCTTAGAAATGAGGGATGTTGCAAAAAAGGTTACTTGTGATAAATATTTTTGTAATACGTTTTGAATATGCACCTATATAACTACAAAAAACTCTTTCCGAATGAAGACGGCTTCACAGACTATTCCCAGAAAACTCAAAATAAAAATGTTATTTGGTCTGTGAATTTCATAAACAAATAGTAAATATTTTAATCAAAAATCGCTATTGCACTCTTTTGTAGATAATCGGGCTGAGATAAAATTAATGATCTTATTACAAATGACAGCTTAAGCTGCCACCCGACCCACCAATGCTTATATCTGGGCTACCTATCCCTTCCCCCTCACTTTCAGCAATCGTCCCCTAATCTCCCTTCCATCTGAATGTACCCGTCGTTCAACGTCAGGGTGGGACATTTATTGATGACCCTAAGGCTATTAAAAAAACTTTAAAAATTGTTAAACAACACGGCATAATTTTGGCTCCTCAAAATAAATATAATATAAAAATTTGCTTAATTTCTCTAAAAAGGACAAAACTCCAAATTGCAAGAAGTCAAGTAAGTTGACTGTCTGGACTGTGATATGGTTTACATTGAAAAAACAAAACGTCATCTGGAAACCAGAAAACAGAGATTAAATTATTGTGACAAATGGTGGGTGTAAAGTAAAGACGATAGATGTAGTCTAGATAAAGATACACTTTTATTTCCGTAAACAGTAACTTTTTACACTCGTTGCAACAGCAAGAAAGTCTTTTCCGATTCTCCAACAGCACGGCTCCGAACTAGTAACACAACAACTGTCCCTTCTCCGTCGGCACGACTCCTCAACGCTTCACATACGTCTGTCCTCTCCGTCGGCACGACTACTCAACGCTTCACATACGTCTGACTGACTCTTCTGTCGCACTTTACCGCTTATTATATCTCCCAGGCACTATTCTGGAAAGTTCAGTTATTGCGGTGAAATACAAAGCAGAAGATTCTCGAAGTCTCTATCCTTTTCTCTCTTTCAGCAAGCGCCCCAACAATGCGGCCATTCTCTGTCTCTTTCCTTCGGCTCCTTTGCGGTAGTGCCGACAATAATGCGATGGGTGACACTGCTGTTGTCGGCAAGTAGATGCGGCGGGCGCGGTGACACTATTAAAGCAATACGATTTAATGATTTGAGAAAAAATATTGATTTTGAAAACTATGGACCATGCTATGAATTTTGAAATATCGTCTATTGATTCTGTTACTAAATTTGTTTTGAGATCCGTGGTGGGTAGTGATGTCACGTCAGCGCTCGCATGTAACGGTTGGTAGTAAGATTGGCCAAGATCATTTACCTTGAAAATGACATACTGAAACGCGTTGGATGTGTAACTATTTATATCCGTATGCCAAAAACCTAGAGCAAATAATTGATTTTTAGGCGATACGGCTCTATTGCATTGTATTGGAGATATTTGTTCCGGGTTTTCGTATGGTGTAAGCAGTTCCTTCCACCCGGTATACTATAGGCAAGCATTAGAGAAGGCTATAATGTTAAAATTTCCAGCACGTGTTTTAATTAAGCATGATTCTCCTCCTGTAGGCGTTCTTATGCTGGAGGTGAACAGCTGCTACATGAACCTTTATTCTTTTGTCGTTTCCTTAGACATAAAGAAGGGATATAGAGTCGTTTCTAGAAGTATTTGTCTGTTGTTTGTGCAGATACACGCAATGCACGAAAGCTCCATATTTAGCAGACTGCTGAGGCAAAGCAATGAAAGAGGAACGTGCATGTATATGAGGCGGAAAAAGAAAGCAATACTCATATTGAGACTTGAATTGAGCGCTTGTGGCATTGATCTGACTATTGGGTGCAGCGTCGTATTGAGAGACGATGCAAAACTGTGTGCTGCAAACGTCGGAACATGTGGATAGAAGCAGCATTTAATAATGGCTACTTTGTATCGTCGTAATATCACCAAGGTCATGACTTAATATAAGGTTGACAGTCAGACACTCACAGACCCACCGTGGTTATCACCCCCAGGAGAAAGGGATAAGATGAGGGAACCATAAGAGAACTACGTTATTTTCCTGAGAAATTCATTATATCCGTCTAACAGTTCAAGAAAATACTTTAACTTGTGGTATTTTAATCAAAACCGTTAAAAATCAGAAAATCAGTGCTTAAGAAAAGGTTTTGCATAGAAAGGTGAGGGGGAATTTCCTTGAAAATCTTCGTGTCATACCTTTGGAAATTCATGACCACAAATATCAATTTGGATGTTTAACCGACATTCTAGTGATCCTGCTCCTTTAAAAAAATAATATCTGATCACCTGCTCTACCCTTGTACTATTCTTATAAACGCTTATTCCTATATGTACTTCATGTTAATAGAAATAAACATTTGCAAACAAGGGAAATACGGGAATACAGTAGGCTTTGAGCGACAGTCAAATCTTTTGAAGCTCTCAAATTCGGTTCTGTTTGCACGGCCAAGAGGTAAAAAATCAAATAACACATTCCTATTTGAGAAAAATGTTAGTATTTGAAAGATCAGACAAATAATAAGTATGGTTTACTCCATAAAAACAACTGTCAAAAATTGTCTTGAGATCTACATTTCCATATATTTAAGCTTTGCCTACCTCTGACAGTTTAGCAGTTATGCAAAGTCATCTGGAATGAAGAGCTCATTCCCAGGAAATTTAAGATACACATTTCATTTGTCATGGAAATATCCTAAAGATTTTGATCAAAATTGTTGACCATTTTTGATAAAGTGAAAATTACCGAAAAATGTTCCTTGTAAAGGGTACTCTGGGGTAAATGGACCTTATGAAACTTTTCCAAGTTTAGTGTTTAAAAGACTCATGTGTGAGCTATGTCGTTTGCGCAGACACACACATACACACACAGACATAGACAGACGGACAGACGGACGGACGGACGGACAGACAGACAGACAGACAGACAGACAGACAGACAGACAGACAGACGGACAGACAGACAGACAGACAGACGGACGGACAGACAGACATACAGACAGACGGACAGACGGACAGACGGACAGACGGACGGACAGACGGACAGACGGACGGACAGACGGACAGTCGGATGGACAGACGGACAGTCGGATGGACAGACGGATGGACAGACGGACGGAAACCAGAAACTCACCGGAAATGCTAGTTTCGAGGTCTCCTGCATCCAGAAGGCTAAAAGCTAAAAGCACAATGAGCTTCCGGAGGTTGTGTTTCTCTCTCTCTCTCTCTCTCTGTGTGTGCGTGTGTGTGCGTGTGTGTGTGTGTGTGTGTGTGTGTGTGTGTGTGTGTGTGTGTGTGTGTGTGTGTGTGTGTGTCTCCTCATGAACAGCGTAACTCAAAA
The DNA here is from genome assembly GCA_030765045.1 of Tenodera sinensis. NCBI lineage: Eukaryota > Metazoa > Arthropoda > Insecta > Mantodea > Mantidae > Tenodera > Tenodera sinensis. The sequence continues at coordinate 39,680,296 of CM060974.1, forward strand.
GCAAAAGTTGGTTGAATAACAAACTTGGAAGGCTTTCAAGAACATGTACTTACCCCAGACTACTCTTTACATGGAAAATTTTTGAAAATGTTTATCTTCTCAAAAACGGTTCAAGCGATTATCATTAAAATACTAGATGTTTAAGACATTTTTATAACAAACAAAATTACTGTCTTAATTTTTTCGGGGAATGTTAATTCGTTCTTAATGAATTTTGTATGGCTAGTGAACCTAAGAGATAGGCAAAGTCTTACTACAATAAAAAAAGTAGATTGCAGTGAAATTAACAGTTTCTACGAAGTGAACCTTTTCCGAGATATTCTTCGTTATTGATTGTAATTTTCCAATGCTTAAGTTTTTACAAATGCAAAGTCACTATCCGCAACTTTTTGTTCTTGTGGTGCAAAGAGAATGAAATATCAAAGCCACCATAGCGACTAGTTCTTAAAAGATTTGCATATCCTTATATTCTACTATTCTCATTGTGCTACAAAGAGATATGTAATAAAAATATTTATACAAATGTTAATCTCACTAAGCATAAATAAGAAATTAAATAAGTATTTTTACTTTTAGCAGAGGAAGTATTGTATTGCATTCCACCCAAAATTCGATGTCGAGATTTCAACAGAAATATGTTGCATTTATTTTGCATTTTTAGAAAAAGCCCCGTGTGTGTGTGTGTGTGTGTGTGTGTGTGTGTGTGTGTGTGTGTGTGTGTGTGTGTGTGTGTGTCAATCTGCGGACAGGATAACTCAAAAACGAAAAGTCGGTTAACAACAAAGTTTGTATTTAAGTTAAATGTCTTTCAGGGATGCGACACGAAGATTTTGAAGAATATAGCCCAATCCTAAACTACCCTTTATACGGAAAATATTTTAAAAATTTTAATTTACTTGAAAATGGCTATAATGATGTTGATTAAAATTCCATATGTTTGAGATATTTTTATGACAAATGAAATGCATATCTTCAATTTGCTGACTATAGCCCATGTAGTCCTATTTACTCTGGACGACTTTTGCATAACTGGTAAACCGTAACAGATAGACCAAATCTTAGTACACAAAAAATGCAGATCTTGCTAAAACACAATTTATGTCCAAATAACTTTTTTGTAGAGTAAAGCATTTCGGAGGTATTCCTTGTTATTTGTGTGAATTGTGGAGAACTTTATACTTCTGTCAAATGACACATCGTTATTAATTTTTTTAAATGTTAACCCTACAAAGAGAACAAAATTTGAAAGCTTTAAAAGAAATGACTACCTCTCAAAGACTACTGTATTCCCATATGCCCCTTGCAGCTGCAAGGAAATAAGCAATAAAATAATTTCTGCAAATGTTTATCTCATCAAACACAAAGAAGATATAGGAATATTTTCAGTTGTGGAGAAGTTGACAGTTCGACACTGGCGTCTTCCTCCACCGTACCAAACCTTTTCTTAAGTGTGTACACAGTGAAAGGGCGATGATACGCCCTCGCTGGCGGGGTTATCCCCTCACCCTCCCATTAAGACGTATTTTGTACCTCCTCTTCCCCTCACTTCCCTACCCAACTTTTGCTGGCTGCGATTTCCATCCGAGACGGGAGCGATATCGATTACTTAAGTGGTAGACGATTAAACGGACGAGGTTAAGTGAATACATCGGAAGATGGATAGACAGATTAAAGCGATGTGAGCCTGCAATTTCAACCTAAAAATATCAGCGCGTTATTGGCTCAGTTTATGAAAGCCATTACGTCTAATGTATCCACGGAAAAAGGTATCACGTAACTTTATTTTGTGTGCATTACGCTATTCAGAATAAATAATACACGTGTTGCTATATAGAGACATTCTCGCGAAAATAACCCTCGTATTTTGTGGGCGTCTTGAACGTCAAATTTTTCCAAGTGCTTCACGGCACAGCGCCTTGTTCACACCATACGCAATACGGCTGTATAGTCCCTGCTGCAACTTGCTCTGTTACGTTACTTATAAACTGGATTACTATATACAATGCGTTTTCTCTTAGCTTGAAATAATATACTGAAATAATTATACGTACAGGATGTTTAAAAAAATATATCAAAAGACAGCATTGGTCAAAACTAGAATGAATGTTCTTGTAAACATGTGTGCGGAAACAAATACGTGTTGAGATAGGAGCCATTTTAGACAAATGTCCAATGCATGCACACTTTCGATAGGTTTGGCATACGCCAGTGTGTAAATGTCCTTATAACCAGAAGTCCGGCGAACGGTAGGCCATGCTACTGGACCTCGACCAATCCATCATCTCATAAATGTTGGTGAATTATATAAGTTTGTTTTGTTTTATGACCATGAACACGCCCACGACCACCACCACCACGACCACGACCACGACCACGACCACGACCACCACCACCACCACGACCACGACCACCACGACCACGACCACCACGACCACGACCACCACCACGACCATCTCCACCACCACGACCACCACCACGACCACCACCACCACGACCACCACCAAGGCCACCACCACGACCACCACCACAACCATATCCACTACCACCACGACCACGACCACGACCACCACCACCACGACCACCACCACGACCACGACTACCACGACCACCACCACGACCACGACTACCACGACCACCACCACAACCATATCCACCACCACCACCAAGACCACCACCACGACCACCACCACAACCATATCCACCACCACGAGCACGACCACCACCACCACCACGAGCACGACCACCACCACCACGACCACGACCACGAGCACCACCACGATCAGCACCACCACCATCACCACGATCATCCCCAGCACCACTACCACTACCACCGCCATCACCCTACCACCACCCCGATCACCACGACCACCACCACAACTACGACCACCACCACCACGACCACCACCACGACCACGAGCACCACCACGATCAGCACCACCACCATCACCACGATCACCACCAGCACCACTACCACTACCACCACCACCCTACCACCACCATTATTATTTTGTCTTCTCTTAACGCTGTAGCAAAGTGTATGGTGCTTATGTGACTAAAACCGCATGTTTGCTTTCTGCATGTAGCAAACATTTTTTCCTATGCTAATAATGTTCAATCAAGACATAGAGACAGTTACTTTCGATATACTGTATTTCATACACGGCATTTTTTAAAGTTAATAATATAACATTTATTGAAGTTTTTCTTTATGGGTTTAATCTACCTTATGCTACCTATGAAAGTACCTGATGTGCAGAAAGATGCGCAAACGCATCATGCTACAGGTTCTTATTCACCAAATCACTCCACATTTCACAATGGCAGAACATGTACAGAAAGAAATAGGTACAAATAAGTCTCTCCTTGCACTGGTAAATGTAGCAGGATTTTCTGCTTATGAAACTGCAGCACGTATTGTAGGGTGCAGAAGTGGTGAGATTATCCAGGGGAGGGCTCGAACGCCGTCATACTGGCTCAAAAAGAAGACGTGTGTCCACTTCCAAAATTGATGCAGCTTAAATAATAGTTGAGAGCAACCTTTTTGAAACTGTTTCTGAAACGAAGGCATATTCATAATTCTCTGAAGTAGCTCATGCAGCTTCTTGCACGAACAGCAGCTAAAAACATAATCCAAAATATCTGATGTGTTGGACTCACATGACTTTCTCTACTCTTGTACTAAAAATGACTACCAACTCTTATTGCTGTATCTTCATGTTGAGATAAACATCTGCACAAATTATCTTATTGCTTATTTCCTTGTAGGTGCAAAGGGAATAATAGAATACACTAGGCTTTGAGTTATAGTCAAATCTTTTAAAGTTTTGGGATACCTCTTTGCACGCTTAACATATAGAAAATGAACAACAAATAACAAGGAATATCTCCTAAATAGTGCACTCCAAAAAAAATTTATTTCGACATAAGTTGTGTGTTTTAGCGAGATCTACATTTATTGCATAATAAGATTTTGTCTATCTCTTATGGTTTACGAGTTATTCAAAAGCCATCCAGAGTAAACAGAACTATATAGGTTATAGCCAGAAAATTAATTTGCCATAGAAATATCTTAAATATATGGCGTTTCAATCAAAATCGTTAGGGCTATTTTCAAGAAAATAAAAATTTCCGAAAAATTTTCCTTGCAAAGAGTAGTTTTGAGTGAGAAAATTTTCTTCAAAATCTTCGTCTCGCCTCCTTGATAGACAAACTTGCGTACCAACATTGGTTTTAACCGACTTTTCGTTTTTTAGTTATGCTGTCCACAGACTGACAGAGAGAGAGAGACACACACACAGACTGACACACACGGACCTTGTTCTAAAAAAGTATTTTCTTTTTTGGATTCAGAGGGTCTCAAAACATATATTTCCAGTGAAATCTCGATATCGAATTTTTGGGTGGAATACAATACTTCCCCTACTTACCAGAAAGAAAAGTAAAAAAGGATGTTTTGCTTCGTGTTTGCAGAGTAAAATGCCAACTGCTACTGGAATATCACGATATTCTAGACAAAGTGACATTTTCTTCCAAAATAGGGGAAAGGTTATTCTCTACCGTCCAAAGGAGTTCCGATACATTGTAAACTACATGGCTTCAAGTTTTCATCTCTGTCGCATATCAGTATATTTTTGAGGAAGCTTGATGATACATTTGAGAATATTTTGATTCCCTGTATGTGTCTGAGATTACTCTAATACATAGAATGATAAATTCGTAAAGGATGATCACTCTTTCCACACATTCGAAAGCTTTAGTTTGGTTCTGAGAGAAGCAGGGTGATAGAATGGCCTCAGAGATATCTAGATTTGAAAATGTGTGGGTCGAGGTGGAAAGGGAGCTGCGCTCAAGTTTTTCTGCAGATGTATGAAGGACAAAACATGGCGTATGGGTGCATATTCAAGAAATGTTACTGCTGGGATTTAATGTTACATATGCCCAGAAGAATGAGGACAAGGGCTGAGGGTAAATAGACATACTAATTTAATTTATTTTTATGTGTTTTTATTTTTATTTAAAACGGGCGTTTTAGTGGAATTGTGTTTTCCTGTGCTGAAGTTATAATCATACAATATTATCTTCTGCATACCCAGTCATAAAATTAATCACATGAAAATAACAGTGTGACGTTGAACCGAGGGGCACTTGCTTGTTAACCTTTTGATTACCAAAGCACTGCAACGTGTTCTGTTTTAAACAGCTTAAAAGTCGACCATTGCGTTCACGGGCACTGACTATTCTACAGTTTCTCCATTTTTGCAGTGTACTACATACGGCACCGCAGGTGGTGACTCTGGTGATACATGGAATGAAGATGGAGCACCGGTGGAATGAGATGGCGGGGGAAGCCGGAGAACCCGCCCCAGCACCGCTTTGTCCACTACAAATCCCACATACGAGTGCCTGGGGTGAAACCCGAGCCGCTTTGGTGAGAAGCAAATGGTCTAACCACTCGGCTACGGCGCGGCCTTGGTTCCTCCATGTATGTGCGGATCCACACATACAATCTGGGAATGACTTTATACTTCATTTATTATTTTTGCTTTCTCTATTACATATAACAAGTATTGTTTTTGACCCATAAATTTGATGTTGAGATTTCAGCTCATTCGGTTAAGGATAATATTTTAAAATTCAGTTGCAAGATTTGCCCCGAACAAACAAACATAGCAAGTTGTAAAAGTAAGACTGCAAGCGAAGCTGTCGCCTTAGCTGATGGAGCAAGAAGTGTTAATAAAAGTTTCCTGTGCTAGTAAAATTGTGGCTGCTATTAAATGAATTCATAGAATATGAAAAATACAGTTATTTAAATCCAGCAGCCTGTGGTCGTAAAAAACTAGCAACTTCGATATAGGGAGTTGTATTTAGAAACTATGACACACATATTTGGCAACTTTAATATTCAGGCTAGATATTCTGCTTAAGAAATCAGAGTCAGTGCACGAAAGTCGATATTACACACAGAAAACTCGAGCGAGCCAACTTTGCAACTACAGACGTGCGCGTGGACAATAAAACGGATATCCTAAAGAGACAACAGTTAAGTTGTGCGGATAGCGTATCTTTCCTCCGCTGTACAAGTCAGCTTCGCAAAACTCTGTCTGCAAATAACATTTTCCTCCATAAAAGCTAAATATATTCATGAGCACGGAATCAAGTAATACGACGCTTGTTTAGTTCCGACATCGAAAGCTTAAATTTGTTTTTTTAGAACGCTGTTAAGCTTCAGGAAACTGATATTTTTATTGCATTTTATTCAGGAATGGAATATTCCATACTAAATCTATGTAAAAGCTTTGGGAAGTAACCTACCTACAGGTGCAAGCGGTGTAGATGTTCATATTCTTATTGCTAGCTCAGGACAATGAACTGTATTGTACATCAATATTTGCCTCATTTTTGGACTATAATTTTAATTATTAAGAGGAATATGGTTAGTACAGTAGCGCGGGCCGAAATAGGTCGGATTCGGCTTTAACGCGGGGAAAGTATGTCCCCAAAAAATATATCGTACTTTAAGAGCTGCAATCAGGACTGAAAAATTCAATGCCATAGCCGGGATTTGAACCATGGATCTTCCGCTTATCGAGCGGCTGCTTTAACCACTAAGCTACCATGGCCAACTTGCCAGTACGACACTAAATTCTCCACTAAATCCCGGCTATGGCAATGAATTTTTCAGTCCTTATTCCACGTCTTAAACACTGCCCACACACGGTTTGTGTGTTTAAAAACACCAGCAGTAAGCTTGTTGGCGTAAATAAATAATACTCTTCTTCAAAGAGTTCTAGTGGAATATACTTTTAGCTAACCCTAGCGTTGACCTTAGCTAAGAATTTCCCGAAGTAACGAAACCTGCAGGCGGCGCCGTGGCCGAATGGCTAGACCGTTCGCCTACCACCTAGGCGGTTCGGGTTCGATCCCAGGGACCAGCATGATGTGTTTGTGGTGGACAAAGCGGTGTCTGGGCGGGTTTTCTCCGGGTTCTTTGGTTTCCCCGTCGCTCATTCCACCTATTGCTCCATTATCACATTTCCAATCATCCATTTCGCCTGCATTTCATATAATCATCCTCTTCCTCACTATAATACCTGGTGCTTGTTTGACCACTCGCTTCCAGGTCTTCACTCTGTCCGGTCCATAGGTTCCTGTGCTCCCCGACAGGCGTCTGACCCTAGGCGCTGGCTTGTAAGGGGAGGGTAATCAGATAAAGAAGAACCAGCCAAGCACGCGGAAGAAGATATTCGGCATGTTAGTGAAGTAATAAGTACCATAATCAAGATAATTTGGTGTATGAAGAAGGAAAATGAATCGAACAGTGCAAAAGTGCAAATGCAAAATTAGGTTAGTGTAAAATGGGTACAGCGTAATTGAATCATCTGTATAAATTATGATCATTGCACAACTGGAATACACCTCTAGTAAAAGTGATGTGTAATTGCATTTAAAAGTAGTTACTTTATCGTATATTACATACTTTACAATGTACTATAATTTATTATTGGACAAATGATTCCCACCACCTTCAAGGGATTGGTTTTTGTCATGTCTAAGCTCACATTTTGATACACAGCGTGGCCCTAAACAGCCGCGTTATTTCGGAATTCTGCTATAGCTCTAAGTTCAAGTGGCACACACAAGCCATAGGTGTTTATTTTCACCAAGCGCGGGCATTCTTTCCGATAACGACTGTTGTCACTCGCACGAAATTAGGCAGCCAGACAGAGACCGTAAGATCCCTGGTTCATATCCCTGCTGTGGCATTGCATTTTTTAGTCTCACTCTACTCCTTTACATCCTTGTCTTACACAGGGCTACTGTGGAAGAACAATCAAATTACATAAACAGCTGAGCGTTACAGTTATCGTCACAGCTAGTGTATGAGAGACAGAGAAAGTGAAGAGACACTAAAGGGACTGAGTCAGGGTTACAAGATGTAAAAACTGAGTTGTGACATCACGAAAAGCTGGAGACTGTGTTAACGTTAGTAAAAGTGAACTCTGTTTTTTGTGATAAAAGTTTAGAAGGAAAATAAAGTGAGAAAAAAGGTTAATTGGATTGATTTTGTCATTTTATCACACTGGTGTCAGAGGTGGGATTCGTCGAATTGTCATTTTTGTTACCATATTGTGTTTGTACAATTAGAATTAATTATGTTTTAAATAAATCAGTTAATTCATTCAATTTATCCTTCTTATCACATTAACACTGCTTCTGTTGAGCGGAGTTCTGCAGTATAAACGGGGGGAGATACATATCGATGGAGTTTCCTTGAAGTGAAACTCTTGACGGTATTTGGTGTAATCACAACCCCGGTGCTGATGAGAGGGAAATTCCTTTTATCTGTCTTCCGATTCGCGGCCGATAATTGAGTTCCCGACAGCGTTCCTACCGCGCATTTTAAAAAGACTGCTTTACCGAACTTGTGTGATTAATGAAGATGAATGGCGGAGATGGGAAGTGCAATAATGGAAGCTGGTGATCTTGTCTATCACTTTGCTGTAAGCCTAGCAGCTAAGTATTCCTGACAGCTTTTGCTGCAAGTGAACGAACGGCCTTTAATGTCATGCGACATTACACCATGCACACAAACACAACACGTTTCAAAACTTCCTTTATAGTACACAAGTTTTCCTGTTCATGAGATGACATTACTACTATTTCTCGATACTCGGTATCCATACTGATTTTTACTTTCTCTTCCGATAAGTAAAAGGAAGTATTGTATTACACCCAAAAATTCGATGTGGAGATTCCACCAGAAATATGTTTTGAGACCCCCTGAATCCCCCCAAAACTTTTTAGAAAAAGGTCCGCGTGTGTGTGTTTGTGTGTATGTGTGTGTATGTGTGTGTGTGTGTGTGTGTGTGTGTGTGTGTGTGTGTGTCAGTCTGTGGACAGCATAACTCAAAATCGAAAAGTTGGTTAGAAACCAAAGTTGACATTTAAGTTTAATGTCTTTCAAGGATGCGACACAAAGATTTTGAAGAAAATCGCCCCAACCTAAATCACCCTTTACATGGAAAACTTTAGACAATTTTTATTTTCTTGAAAATGGCTCTAACGATTATGATTAAAATGTCATATGTTTGAGATGTTTGTATAACAAATGAAATGAATATTTTGAATTTTTTGGCTATAGCCCTATGTAGTTTTGTTTACTCTGGATGACTTTAGAATAACTCGTAAACCGTAAGAGATAGATCAATTCTTAATATACAAAAAATGTAGATCTCACTAAAGCACACAATTTATGTCAAAATAATTTTTCTTGTAGAATGAATCGTTTTGGAAATATTCCTTCTTATTTGTGTCAGATTCAGAAAACTTGAAACTCTCGTGAAATGGAACATCGTTGTTCATTTTTTTATATGTTAAGTGCACAAAGAGAATGGGAACTCAAAGCTTTAAAAGATTTGACTATCGCACAAAGCCTACTTTATTCTAATGTTCCCCTTTCACCTACAAGGAAATAAGCAACAAGATAATTTGTACAAATGTTTATCTCAACTAACACGAAGAAGATATAGGAATAAGAGTTTGTAAGAATGGTTAGTACAAGAGTAGAGACAGTCATGAATACAATATATGCTTGCTCTACTTATTAGTAGAGAAAGTGAAAATACAAAATCTTTTTATACATTTCACACAGCAACACAAAATTAGATCCACAACTCCTTTATGGTGTGCTTGATATGTGCTGAAAATTTTAAATTTTTATATTTCAAAGTTCCTGAGAAGACTAAGTTTATAACAGAAAATGTATTTACACTCTGGCATAAGAAAATACGATATCACACTTTTTCAAGATAAAATTCCAATGTTTACCATCACTCCCTAGCAGAGGCAGCGGCCATCTTAACAACAGTGGTGCCAATCGCTTCAGTGTAAATTCCGCTATAAAATGAGTTGAATTTCATATTTTTAGCATAATTGGTTCAAAAGTTATGTCATTTTTTTCTGTAATGATGAAAATGAATGTCTAATGCAGCACAATTTTCAAAATTGTATTAAAAAGTTCATAATGTGCCCCAGCACTGAACTATATATCAAAATGTTAAAACAATATCAAATAATAATAGTATAACTCTAAAAACAAAAAATGTCATTTTTAACCAAATTGAACGTTTTATCTCCCCTTTATATGGATGGGCTACCCAAACAACAGCACATTAACAGCTCGCTCCCTGGTAACTATGACCACATTTACAGTTAACTGCTTCGCGGCTCATTCAACATTAGTCAGGGCCCAGACTGGGATGAATAAACATGAGGCTGTTTGCATAGTCAAAGATGAATAGAATTGTAGGAGGAAGTCATTGCCACCGAGCTGCGTATAGCTTTTCTTATGAGAATGATCAGGAAATTGGATATTTCTAAGTAAGTCCTAACAGAGAAGATAGCTAGTGCTGAGAACGGCAAAGATAAGTGGCATCTCTCCAGGTCAGGTAAGGAAAACAGTTAAACAAATGAGCTGCTTCAAAGAATATGAGCCTGACTCTTTCGCAGACAATAATTGGTAATACCTTAGGTTAGAAATATAAAATGGAAAAATCCCACTTCTGACACCAGTGTTACAAATGACAATTTCCAGTTACTTATACTGTATTTTCTCTTCTAAACGTGAAGCACATCAACCAGCTCTGTTTTTATGGTTAAAAAGTCTACCTTAAAACTCTCAGTTGCTGTGTCATCTCGTAACCCTGACGCAAACAATTTTCTGTCTTTCAGTTCTAACAACTGATGCTTTACACTACTTAAAACTGCTTCAGACAACAAACAACTCATGTCTACAACAGTCTCTGACGATACACACATTCTTTCGACGACGACTCACATACTCACTTTCAACACTCACGACTCCATCACAGAAACAAGTCGCTTCTCTCGCAGCTGCACTCGCTTATATAGACGAGGATGACGTAGCACGGATTTTTCTCGAACTTCACGTTTTCTCGAACCTTTCACAAGCAAGCCGGTAGTAGGAGGTTCGCGAACAGTCTGAAAACTTTGTTCTGCCGTTTCGTTTCTGTCGGACACTTACAAGCCACGCAATGGCGTGAGGTAGTTTGCCTTTGTACGTCTCTGACATGCTTTTGCTACTCACGTTACAATATTTAACTTTCAGAGTACATTATTACATAAAACTTCAAATCATGAGACATTTAAGATACTTTTTCAAAATATAAAATATACTATGAAAAATAGTATTGCGTAAATTTTATAAAATACATTGCACATAAAGAAATTGGTGTTGCATTTATATGCATTTTTCTACTCACTCTTCTGCAAACTTAGTTTATTCTTCTATTTACTGTCAATAGAAATAAACTCGTTACCAGAGCGAAGCATTTCAGTACCTTTCCGGTCCCACAAGAGCACTGCAGATTATCACCACACGGAAATTAGGCAATGTCAGGCACTGGTTGTATTACGCACAGCCGCTCCAGGATGAATAGAACGGTTCGGTGAATATAGTAATTTCTACGCCGTTACTAACCATTTGGTTTATATTAAACTATTTTGTATACAATAATTATTACATTCACCTTCTCTGGTTAGGCAAATTATATAATCTTCAAGTTCATAGCTTTCCTTTATCTTATGCATGTAATATGCTTACGCTGTCTTATGATTAACATATTAAATAGTTTCTTTCTCAAAATGAAGCAGTAAAGTTCCATTGTTACCTAGCCTTAAAATATTTGAAAACCGTTTGATCAACATAATAAACTAATAATAAAAGTGGAATCATATCATCCCTTTTATATGTTTACAGACGGAGTATTCAGAAAGTACTTTTCGAAATTGTAAACAAATATCTGTAAGTTCAAAGTTTGATTTATAGTTCTGACCATAATAGCATCTGATATTGTAAATTTTATATTTGCAAATCGAAATGCCCATATTAAACAGCAAGTTTGCTGTTTTTGTAACTTACAAAAAATATTTCTGCCACTCTTCGTAAAACAGACCTGACGAAGTCATGCTCGCCACTGAGTGAAGGGAAGGGGAGGGATGGTCTATGGAATACAACTAGAACGCTTTTCAGTGGAGTGGACCTTTTTGAGCCGAATTTCCCATGCCTTGTCAAGCAATTTGGGAAAGCTCCTGAAAACAATCTGATGTGTTGCACTCACACGACTTTCTCTACTCTTGTACTAACCATTCTTACAAAGCCTTATTTATATATCTTCTTCGTGTTAGTTAAGATAAACTTTGTGCGATAGTCAAATCTTTTAAAGCTCTGTTTGCACACGTAACATATAAAAAAATGAACAACGATGTTCCATTTCACGAAAGTTGTAAGTTTTCCGAAACTCACACACACACACATATAACAAGGAATATCTCCGAAATGGCTCACCCTAGAAGAAAATGTATTCAGACATAAATTGTGTATTTTAGCAAGACATTTTGTACAATATGATTTGGTCTATCTCTAACAGTTTACCAGTTATGCAAGTTAACCTACTTTTCGTTTTTGAGTTATGCTGTCCACACACACACACACACACACACACACACACACACACACACGCGCGCGCGGTCCTTTTTCTAAAAACATATATATATATTGGATTCAGGGGGTCTGAAAACATATATTTCCGGTAAAATCTCGATATCGAGTTTTTGGGTGGAATACAATACTTCCTCTACTTACCAGTAGAGAAAGTAAAAATAATGGTCAGGAATGTCAGTCATGGGAATCGAACTGACGTTCTCCCGAATGCGTGCTACAGGTGCCACCACCTGAGCCATCCCGCTTGATAACTGTTGTCTTCACTGTCCGAGTTTACCTCAAATCTGCACCCATCTCACGTCCAATAAAGCAGCGATATTTAATTTCCAATTCGCTCCGCCTACAGAAGTAAAAATAGCATCGAGCTTCAAATGCACACAGCCCACAAACTCATCTGATAACAACAAGGTATGGTACATCAACACGTCGCTGTTACCTAGCCTGGATTAATTAGTGCAAAATCCGAGAGCATCCACTAATTTGATGATATTTACAGCTGTGATGGGAAGAGGCAATTAGTGCTAATAAATCCAGATGTGGTCCAGGTCAATCGCTTTTTATCGGATTCCAAATCATGTTTTAAGTGCGTCCAACTAAAATAACAGCGCCGCTCTGCTCCAATTGGGCACCTACGTTCTCAACAGGTTGGCTGTGAGGTAGCTCCTGATAAATTGAACGTATATTTGCTGTTAAGGTCACACATCTATGAAATTGGTCATGTTACCATATGCAAATTATTACCTACACAAAATAATAGTGATGTTTCTGCCATTTTTCAAACCTCTAGCTGGTATGCATCCACACGATGAATTTTAAAAAGTATTCACACAATAAACTTACGTATATGTTACAGCAAATTAGTTCACAGAAATATTTATTTTATATTAACTTCCAACTATAGCATGCCATAAGTCTTGAGTTTTAAAAAGTTAATTTGTTTCTCAAAACTTAGGAATAATTTTAAAATCGTCCCTATGTCAGCGTGGCCTCAACTCATAGAGATTAATAATTTAGAACTACTGGATTGATGGGGTATTTTCACTACCCTAAAATATTGCCGAATTGCAAACAGTAACATTACACACTGCATGCTCTAACTAGCAGAATACCGGTAACACAATACTTTGTTCAATTGTTTTTAGTGACTTATCTTCATTATACAATATTGTGCATTTTATAGTTGTGCCAATAAAATATAGAACAATGTCAAAGAATTACAGCACTTGTACTGGGGATAAAGCTCAGCAATCGCATAATATGATACTATGTTGTCATAACATAATTAAAATATAAATACACACGAAGGTTAAGAACTTCTTAATATCTCTACTACGTACCTTCAATACACCAAAGAAGTATTGTATTTCACCCAAAAATTTCATTTCGAGATTTCACCGGAAATACGTGTTTTAAAACGCACTCTCTCTCACTCTCTCTGTCTCGCTCTCTCTCTCTCTCTCTCTCTCTCTCTCTCTCTCTCTCTGTGGCTTGAAAATGGTGTATGTGTGTGAGTGTGTTTAGGGAGAGTAAAGCTTAATTCAATAAGATATGTAGTTTAAATACCAAACATGGCATTTGCATTCGGCATCTTCCAGAAATGTAACACGAACATGGTCAGCAAAATCAAAGTGCAAACCACTCTTTACATGGAAATATTTCCGACACTGATTTTCTCAAAATTGGCTCTAACATAAAACACCGTTAAGATATAAATCAAATGTTTATCTTGAATTTTCTGGTAATACCATCTGAAGTCTTCTTTATGCTGGTTGACCTTTGCATAACTGGTAAACCGTAATAGATTAAATCTTTCTGTATAACGTATAACCAGTTAATACACAAAATTTATGTCAATTACTTTTTTGTGGAGTGAACCATTTCCGAGATACTCATTGTTATCTGTCTGAATTGTCCCATACTTATACTTTTTTCGAATAACAATAAGTTATTGCCTTATATATTAGCCAAACAAAGAGAACGGAATCTCAAAGCTTTAAAAGATTTGACTATCGCTGAAAGCCTACTGTATTCTAATATTCCCTTGCACCTACAAAGAAGTAACCAATAAGATAATTTGTGCAAAAGTCTTAACTAACACGAAGATATAGTAATAAGAGTTTGTAAGAATGGTTAGTACAAGTGTAGAGAAAACCATGTGAATGCAACACATCAGATCTTTTCAGTTGAGCTTGGGAGACCTGAAGTGAGGTTATAGTTGCGAATTGGTTTATTTACTTTGCAAATTGGACATAATGAGTGGAGAACAAACGTTTTCACGCAGTGAGAGGAAGTTATTATTATTTTTATTCTTCAGAATGAATGTATATACAACCTGCAGCATGCAGAGTTTAGAAATGTAGGAAAAAACGGAGAGTTTGGAAAGAGGAGAGGAATTAGGAGAATCAAGTACAGAAGTAAATAAGATTTACTCTTCCTGGATAACGTTTAATAATTTTTAGTTTGTTTCTGCTCTGAAAAAAGGCGTGCAACAGAATTTACTTGGCGGGTATAACCTCGTTATATAGGTAGCAATGCTACACTTGATGGTTTCTGTAAAATTACGTATATGCTAAAAACGCTGTTTCATGATTCATAAGAAATACTTTCTCTGGGAGGTGAAAAGATCCCGATTGTGAATTATTGTCAAATGTATGTATTACTACAAGTTGTGCAATATAATGCTACACGTGCGCAATAAACGATAGTGCACTAATACAAATATAGACATATGTTGTAATATAAAGGAACACCAGGTTACGTCAGTGAATTTTGGCACTGATTGGAGTTCGTTTATCTATATTTAACCGTAGTAATGTTAAGATTGGATTCAATGTTGGTGTTCATTTGAAGTACTCCACGAACTAGTGTCATTATCCTACAAGTGTGTCAATACCAAAATCTCATAGGCATCTTCTGAACTACGATAAGCATACAGAGTATTTTCCACAATTTTGCTCATTATCAGTATTATCTTTAATTCATTGACCAAAATAAATAACAATGTATCCAGTTCCAACTCACTTTCTTCACTGCCATGCAACTTTCCCAACTGCATTTCAGCCATTTTACATGTTGTATGATGTTTTCAGTTCAGATTTCTAATAAAGCATAACTGAAAACTGAACTGAAAGCATCATAACTTTTCACCTTTAGTTTTCAGATTGGAGGAAAGCACTGCTTAGAGCCCATTGGTTGCCCAACACTGATGTTTTCGTTTTCCCTATATCAAATGTTATAATCATAGACCGAAAGTTTAGGCATTATAAAGTATTAAAATAGTCATTAAAATAGCTAAATAAGTATGAAAAAGGGCATTATAAATACTAAAATAGGCAACAAAATGCAATTAAAAAAACCTATTCATTCAATAGTTGCATTATTCAATAACCCGATCGTCACACTTTAAAGAACTTCAAAGTTTTAAACAAAATGCTAATGTAACTGACACAAAAATAAATTCTTTTTTTTAAAAAATCTGATGTGTTGCACTAAATGACTTTCTCTACTCTTGTACTAACCATTCTTACACACTCTAATTCCTATATCTTCTACGTATTAGTTAAGATAAACATTTGTACAAATTATCTTATTGCTTATTTCCTTGTAGGTGCAAGGGGAATATTGGAATACAGTAGGCTTTGTGCGATAGTCAAATCTTTTAAAGCTTTGAGATTAAGTTCCCTTTGCACACTTAACATATAAAAAAATGAACAACGATGTTCCATTCTACCAGAGTTTTAAGCTTTTCGAAACTCACATAAGAAATATCTCCGAAATGGTTCACTCTACAAGAAAATTTATTCAGACATAAATTGTGTGTTTTAGCAAGGTCCACATTTTTTGTATAGTATGATTTAGTCTATCTCTAACGGTTTACCAGTTATGCAAAAGTCATTGACAGTAAATACGTCTACAGGAGCTAAGCCAGAAAGTTCAAGATGTGCGTTTCATTTGTCACACAAATATCTCAAACATATGACATTTTAATCAAAATCGTTAGAGCCATTTTTAAGAAGATCAAAATTTTCGAAACATTTTCCATGTAAAGGACAATTTAGGTTGGAGCCATTTTCTTCAAATCTTCGTGTCGCATCCTTGAAAGATATTGAACTTAAATACCAACTTTGGTTTTTAACCTACTTCTTGTTTTTGTGTTATACTGTGCACAGACAGACAGACAGACAGACAGACAGACAGACAGACAGACAGACAGACAAAGACAGAAAGAGACAGACAGACAGACAGACACACACACACACACACAAACACAGGGACCTTTTTCCAAAAATGCTTTGTTTTTGGATTCGGGGGGTCTCAAAATATATTTCCGGTGAAATCTCGACATCGAATTTTTGGGTGGAATACAATACTTCCCCTACTTACCAGTAGGGAAAGTAAAAAGACCTGTCTATTGCAATGCCTTATTCGTAGCACATGATAACCAAATTCTTGTTCAGGTCCTCTGGGGTCATGTTGAGTCTCCTATCAGATAACACATTTTCATATGACAAAATGACCTCTCAATATTGACAGAGGTTATTGGAGAAAATCTAAAACATAGCATCATTGTAGGATACATATCAGCTGCAACAGAATTGTCATCTTGTAGAATGTTTGAAATGTTTCTAAGTTTATCCAGATAAATAAGTAAATAAGGGCAACAAAAAGCATTTATTTCATAAAATAGGCATTTATGTTTAAAAAGGCAACATCAAACCTTGGCATTTCAATCACAAATGTATAATTCGTACAGATTCACTTTAAAATTGAGGATAGATTTGACACATTTAAAAAGGCATTCTGCCTAAATTTCGGTCTCTAGTTATAATATTTCTAGCGCTTTAATATTTGAACTGCTTTTGGAACGCGCTATAGATAGAAGGAAAATAATAATTTATACAAGAGTGAGTAGAGAACGTCAGGTGAGTGCAAACATCAGACTTTTCCAAAACTTCACGGGATTTTATAAGTAGCCTTTCAAACAGTCAGGTCATCAAAATCCGGGCCCTGATTATTAGCAGCAGTGACGCAACAGAAGCTTAAGGATATGCAGACCAATGACAGACAGTTTCCACAAACTTTAATCCACGTCGAATTAAACTGAACCATAGTTTGCACTGAGACTAACTAATTACAGTGTTCCATTGTGTACTTCTACAATTAATGGAACAGCAGATTAAGCTTTCTAGATGATTAGGTTAATTTTAACCGGCGGTTTATTGACTGCTGTTATATTATTACTGTGGCAGGGGACCAGTAATATGATTAACGCTAATCCGGGACTTCAAAATGTTAACAGTAAATCCTTGTCCAAGCCTTGCTGGAGGAAATAAATCGTCTAAACTGCGGCTGTGGTTACTCCCAGTTTTAAAGCACAGTGTGGCAAACATAATGTATAATTAACTACAGTTACATATCATCAGCTTTGTCATCAAAGAGAGACAATGCAACTATATCGCTTATCCCGTTTACATTTAAAGTTAAGATTAGCTGCTCCGCTGAGTTTACACAGGGTGTTAAGGGTATTGTAAATCAGGACGGGATAGTAAAGAACATTACACCAATATTTACTTTATTTGTAGAGTAATCATATTAGTTAATAAGAGTAGTATGTTTTGAAGTTGGTTAGTAGCTCCAGCTATATGACGCACACAAGTTATGCGTGTTGATTTTCCCTATGAGCACGGGACGGGTTGTTATGAGGGGGAAAGTAGAATGAACTTTCTATAATGTGTTGCGAAAACAGCGGTGGGTGAAAAATACGGTCTTTGGAAAACGCGGTCAACATGCTAGAGTAGGTATCTGTAACGCAGGTATGGGGAAGAGGGGTGACCGGAATGCAATCGAGTATTTACCCAGGCCACCTGTCTCTTCCGGTTCTGTTTGTTTACGTATACACAGTCTTCACAAATTAAGTTTCAAGGCGTGCAGTGGCGTAAGCGAATAGAAACATGATGTAGATTTTCTTTCGGTACAGGAAATACAATGGTAAGTTTTTAGTAGGAACACAAAAGTGCTTACGTTACCATTCGGCTTTGAAGCATTTTTTACCTTGTTATGCGATATGATTCCATCACTGACAGCATTTAAGGGACTGACCAGTTCTCTGAGGTAGAGAGATAATAGCAGGGCTGTGGCCTGGTAGCGAACCGTGTGTAGTCGAGTGGACGGGGTTACAAGTACGATGTAGGGGAAATGACAGACTTCTTCCCATCTATGCTGTAGAGGAACATGAGAATTTAGAAATTCCATTATACAAAATAAACAGCCCCATTTACTGTTATGTCAGTAAATATGGGTAATACTGAAAGATAGCCTTGATCTGAAGAGTAATATTTTCGAAAAGTGCCTCGATTAAACCTCACTTTCTCTCACCTGTTTCCCCAGCTTTGGGTAAGCAAGATAATTTATTACCCATAGTTTGTAAGAAGGTTGATAGTTTCGGAACAGCCATGTAGCATCGATGCGGTTTACACCACTGCTTGTGCACGTTTGAACTCGTGCTGTTAGAAGGATGAAAGGTGAATCAGGGCAAAGTATTGCTTTGCCCCTCACTGTGGTATTACGTCATATCAGCCGCCGTTGATTTACCGGACCCTAACCTAAGCGGTTGCAGGATGACAGAAGCTGGTCTAAGCGTTAAACGTTTGAATGAGTGTGAGTGTATCGTCGGAAGCAGTTTGTGAGACAAAGCGAATATTAGTGAAGCGTGAGTCAAGGTTACGACCATACAACACGGGTGTGACTTGAGAGTTCATGATGAATTGTAAATTGTGTTAACTGTGTTTTTGTGATTAAATTTTAAAGGAAATAAAGTGACAGAAAAGGTAACTGAAAGTTATCATATTTTCCAGGAGCATTCCTCTATCTAGTACTGGGTTTCACCACGACCCTGCGGCAGATCGCTAGTAGACTCCTGCAACTTATATGCGAGTTAATTAATCCGAAAAAATAACAAATTTCGTCTTTATATACATATTTTATTTTTGAGTTGTGAAAGCTGTTTAAACACGTAGAAATTACGGACCTTTTTTAATGCTTCTTTTATTCAGGGGGCCTCTAAGCATGTAAATGTCGGTGACGGTCTGATTATTATCAAAGTTTGAGCTGGATGCAGTACTTTTGCTGCCTACTAAGTACCTGATAACTTAAGTAAGATCCGACATTACAGACAGTAATGTAACTATGGGAGCGCAGCGGAAAAATTCTGTCAACACAAAGATACTTTAAACAGCACCAATTCTCTGCAATGTTTAATGTTCCAACTTTCAATTTCATTGTCTACTGAACTACTGATTCTGTAGTAACGAAACTTTGCACATTAACAGATTTATTCCTTCTCCATTTAGTGACTCTTTTATAGTTACTTAATTAATTAATTAATTAATATACAGGATAGAAAGTAATCGTTGCGTTAGAATAACATGGCTAATAGATGCAGGCGTAATACACAAAATAGTAAGCTTCGTTTCTATTCATTTAATCATTTTGTAAAAATGTGCGTTTTTTTTTTCGCAATTTAAATGACAACACTGAGCTGATGGGTTTTGTCTTCGCATACGAGAACGACCTGTTTGTACCCAATCAACGTGTGCTTCTAGGCCAGCACTACCTCGGATGTAAACAAAACACCTGAATAGCGCGTGCTTCCTGGCCAGCACTCGTCCAGTGCGTTTACCGTACCGCTTAAGACGGCCACTCTCTCGGCAAATCCACATGAATCCAAATGTTATGCCTGAAAGGTGAGAATGTAACTGCAATGACGCATTAGTTCAAATAATGAAGATTCAGTTTTCCACAGTTAAGAAAGCAGAAAAATGGATTAGTCGAAGCCGCGTATTTTGGATTTATAACTGCTGATATAAAGCGATACAGATTTTCCTAATAATGCACATTATTATAATTAATTATTATCATTGACCACCTCCATAGCGTAGTGGTAGCGCGCCTGCCTTTGACGCGGAGGACGCGGGTTCGATCCGCATACCGGCATGGAATTTTTCCACTCTGGTAGGTCCAGTACGGGGTACAGTCAGTCTCGTTTGGTCCCTGAGGGATTAATTGAGTAACTATTCTGATAGAAAGGTAGCGTCCCTAAAAGGTCAAGTAAACGCATTGAAATACAACCATATGCAGTCATTATAACATTAGGAATTATTTTTTATTTTCAAATCATCCATTATTTAAAAACATTCACGTAATTAATCATCTCTAAAAGAAGAATATAGTACAACACAAAACTGAAACTCATAAGTTTGAATCCCTGCGACTGGAGTCAAACACGTCTATGGTAAAGAATGTGGAGGGGCCACGTAAAATAACGGTGTGATGCAACGCGTGGATGATGACTGGGTTGCATTTGACTGCAGTTACATGGATTCTAAAAACACAATCATACTGTTTAAACAAAGATATTGTGACAAATGTGACTTTATTTCTAAACTGAATTACAAAAGGAGTTCTGTGTTATTGCTAACACAATGCACAACTCGTGGTCTCCTTGCGACTCAAAACTGTTTTGTTCTTCGTAACTTTGACACAAATATTGTTCACTGTCCGCACCTAGCTCTGACAGTTCTACTCACACAAAAACTCGCTCACCAGTCTTTCCTGTCCCAGGCGACTTGATTATGTATAGCCGAGAGTTAGATACCGGCAAGTTCTCTGCAACTCGCTTCTCGAAGCTTCTCGTAAGAGCCCAGCTCGAAGCCCCGCGAATTCTCTGGAAGCGGTCTTTGCTTCTACCGTGCTTTACCTAACAATATAGTGGCACGAGGTAGATTTATTGCGGCGAAACATTGCCAAACACTTGGGTGAAATATCCTCACGACACTGTTTCTATTCCATTGCGTACAAACGTGGCACCAATTTTACGCACAGCTTTATCATGTTCGTTTAGTTTCAGTCGGCAGTCATCCACACCGTTCAATTTCTGGCATGGTCTGGCATAGTCGTCTTCGCAGCTCGAACACAAAACGATTTTAGTAATATACACTGTTAGGGACCATCTTGTCGTTTTACGGGGATTAGCAAGGAATGAGGCATAATAGTGACCAATGACAGTTGCAATAGGAGGCATGGCGCTGTAATAAGAGCACGGAAAGGCGGGGAGGGGGAATGTAAGATACACCTTGCCACTTCCATTAACCAGGTTTTAATTTTCATTAGATTCGTCTACAAATACTTAATGTCTTTTGTGGAAATTGTTTCAAATATTGCTGAAATAAGCAGCATTTATTGGGTTAAACGATTTTGTATTATAACAAAAGCTTTAAATTTATCCTTAGAATTACATAAGCGTGTGAAGCTTTTCAGTAAACGCAATGCAATACTACACTGAAAAATATGAAAGGGTTTAATACAAATTCTCGCTATATTTAAACTGGAATTTAAAATCGTATCGAAATAGTTCTAAACATAGTTGTCTATTTTTTCTGGCCATGTGTAGTTTGTGATGTAAACGACATGGTGTGAAACAAGCCACAGTTGTCACTTAATGAGTAACGATTTAGTGAGTCATCAGAAATAATAAAAATACTTCCCTTTCATGCCGACGTGTCATTTTAACTATGTCCAGTCAGTAGCATGAGTACCACTCTCATTGTACGGGGGTAAAAAGAGGCAAAGAAGGGGTAGCTACGAAGATCTTCGTAAAAATCACACCCTTGCATTTTACTACATTCGCTTTCTGTATGACGTCGCTTAAACTCTGCCACTCAATATTTTATTGTTGTAAACAAAGGAACAGACTTCCCCTGAGTAGAATCTGTTGTGTCGTATAACGATGACTAGTTTATCCATGCTTACAAATTCGCTGAGGGCATTCACTATTTTTGGCTGCCAAATAAACACTAAACAGCGCAGCATTGCCAAACTTCAAACTTAAGTTTTATAAGGTTGGTACTTTCTACCACAGTCATTTGATATAACCGCTATCTATACGTCAGGTTGGGTACTTTAGGAACAGTCCTCGTATGATATAGCATAGTAAAAATACTTGTATTGCTAAACAGTAGCATAATTGATATGAAAGTAATATAAGCAATTGCTAAAATGGAATAAAACTTCACTAATCCCGAGGGCCACGCTGTGTCATAGACGACTGATGTTTCTACCACTTGTTTTTGTTTTTGAAGCGTGTTAGTGCATTTTTTTGTGCGTTTGATTGCAATTTTATGAACTAAAGCGACAGCAGATGTCCACATCGTGTGATATTTTTTGCTAGTCAGAGAATTTAATTTACCAGTTTGTAAACATACCTGCAGAACTTAGCAAAAGCTGTGACCCCTCTAACGCACTCTTCATTGTTATGAGCTACGCTTGCTCTCTGGTGCCCTTTACACTACTTTTGGCGACAGTGGCACTGTAACAGCGAATGTAATTGGGTTTTAAGCCACGTCGACGTTCTGTGTAGTGAATTTCGTAAGCGTGCTGTAATTAATCTGGCTGAAGTTGAGTCAATCAGATGTGTGCACCTTGTTCCAATATTGGTATTCGCGCTGCACCATCGGGCACAGCAAACCAAACAGTACAGTGCAGTATCAATATCTGCAACACAATCAACAGCAGTGCCCCTAGCAACGGCAAACAAACATTGTGCATTAATGAGAAGTGGTCTGCAACCAGAGGAAAAACATCACTCACAGCCCGTTTCGGCTTAAAGAGCATGCACCTTCATCGCAAAATTAGATATATCTATTCGAGAGAAAGATTATAAGACAAACATACCGGCCAATATCCGAGAACAAAACACGGAGAACCAGATAAAACTCGGAAATCAACCTAATACTGAAAGGGTAGGATTCAGGTGGTTAGGTCACATTGAAAGAATGGAAGATGGAAGAGTTCCTAAACGTTTACTGCATGAAGATGTAATACGGGTAAGAAGGAGGGGATGACCGAGAAAGAGATGGCTACAGGATGTAAAATAGAACATTAAAAATGCTGATAAGAGGCTGGAAAGGGAAGACCTAGGATCGAAGTGAATGGAGGAGAATTGTGAACGAGGCCAAAACCTACAACGGGTTATAGTGCCAACTAGATAGATAACATCTAAAAGAAATGCAGGCTCTCATAATTGCACTTAAAATACATAGACCTCAATCTAACAGAATCCATTAAACTAGTGTGACTTTGGATCGTTCAACAATATACGGATGAGAGGGGACCGAGCAGCCTGGAGTGGTTGTGGGGGCGCGGTAAAACACAAAAGAAAGGAGTCGAGAGCCTTCTCAGATTCTCGCCGAGTCATCATTACATGGAGTGTTCTCGAATGTCACGTGACATCAACTCCAGTATAAATAGGACGACACAGACGATGAGTTGTGTAAATCGTCGTGTACAGTTAGTTTTTAGTTACGTGGGTGAGTCGGCCAGCCTGTCAGCAACTACGTATATGTCGTCGAGTGATGGTATCGTAATATTCAAGAAAAAAGAGAATGAAAGTGGAGAAAGACATTGAAACACTCGGAAAGATTATCAGAAAAACAATTGTGAATTGTAATAGCAGAAAAGACTATAAGCTGTGTTTAACCACAAGGCATTTGTAGTGAACTTTAGAGGACAATAAAGTGATAGAAAAGTAACCGGACCTTGGAGTTTGCTCTTTTGTAGCAATGTCTCTTGACTCAATGACTCAATGATATCTTGCAGAGAGGGACTTAGCACCGCAACCTAAATGCAATCCTTTGTTCCTGTGCCCCTAATGGGACACCCTTCGGGAAAATGGATGAATCAAATGTATCCGAATGGCGGCCGGAACGTTGTCACGATACCGCAGAGGGTAGGCTCCATACATTTTCCCAGTTGGAAGCACCCTGGCGGAGGCGGGCTCAGCCCGTTCCTCTCCCAGGGCGCGGGAGTAGAAAACCGGCTCTCTTCCCCTCTTCGGGCTTGTACCATTCAGTGGGGGCCCTCATTTGATCCCCCTGCCGTGCTGCTGCCGCGACGCTAGCTGACGCTTCCAACCCTGAAATAAACATCGGGATGAAGCGTGAAATGGAATGATCAATGAAACGAAATGAGGGACAGGAAATATGAAGGATATGGAAATCCTTCCCAGCGTTCGCCTGCCAACTTCGGGGAAACCCCCGAAGATACCAATGGATCAGGTAAGACCTCCCGCTGGGATCGAACCTGTGATCTCCCGAATGCGAACCACAGACAACACCACCTTAGCCATCCCGCTTGGCAAGAAAAGTCATTAGTCTGAGATGAAACTTTTCCCTTAAATTAGCACTTGGTTTCTTCAACTTAAAAAGTAACCTACGTGGTATTTAACTGTTTAAGTAAAATAAAAATTGAGTTTTTACTTTACTATGTATAGTAAATAGGTGAAGTAGACACTGTATTCACCTAGTTGCGCACACCGCATATACCAGCCGTGATAAACCAGAGCACGTCCTATCCTCCATTCTCCATGCCGTCCATGACGCCCGTCGGGGGCAGAAATGGATGACGCAGCGGTTAGCCATAGGCGTTGGCTCGGAAAGGGCTATTTCGTCACGGGATCGATTAGGTTTAGGCAGTTAATTCCACCCAAAATGATATTGTTGCATTGCTCTGTCAGGCCTCCTGAACCCAAAAACGTAATTTTTAGAAAACTTTTCGAGTGTATATGTTTAAGAACAGCATAACTCAAAAACAAAAGTCTGTTAAATTGCATACATGATAAATTGTCAATATTCCAAGGATACAACACCAATATTTTCAAGAAAATACCCCACTCCACTAACCTTCACATGGAACATTCTTAAAAAAATTGATTTTCTCAGGAAATGGCCCAAATATTTTTATTAAAATGCCACAACTTCACGATACATGAAATGTATATCTTGAATTTTCTGGGAATAATCTCTTAAGTCCTCTTCATTGTGAACGCCCGCGTAATCGATAAACCATCAGAGAAAGATAAAACTATAATCTTGATGGTTTACCATCCGCTTTGTAGAACTTACAGGTCAATAATTTGAGTCGGATACTTCCTAGGAGCAAACAAACAGTGGATCATAGCATGCCCAGGATGGGTGATCAGCCCAGTGCTCGTATGGTGGCGAAGAAGGACATGAAAGGCAGTGATGAAAGAGCTGGTACGAAATTTGGTGGATCAAATTACTCAATCCATCATTCTCCTACCGAGGAAAACTGCTAGAAAGACTTTCGGTCAGGCTGCTGGGCCTTAGAGGGCATCCCGAATTCCAGTAGCTTACCTTACCACGATGTCACCTCACAAAATCTTACTATACAAAATAATGAAGATCTCTAATCACACAATTTACGTCAAATATATACAGTACTCAAGCATTTGCGAGATATTCCTTGTTATTGGTTTGAATTTTTGAATGGTTATACCTTTCTCAAACGGAAAGTCGATGTTTCTTTCTCCTTCTTAACCATACAAGGAGAAGGAAGCTTGAAACCATCACACAGCCACCCGGCGTTAAGGGATTTGACGTTCGCTCAAAGCGCATTGGATTCCCCTAATCCTTTCTTGCCTGCAAGGAAATATGATCGACAAACAAGGGTGCGAGGCAATATTTTTCTATAAAGGCCCTTTTATATAAGAGGGTTGACTCTCTTCAACCTCCGAAGGCACCACCAGGTGGTCCAAGAAGTCACAACAAGTGAGGGGAAGCACAGGTTGTCTTTGTTGCACTATAAACATCAATGCCAAGGTGAACAGGTTAAAGCTTGACATTTAAAGGGGTCCGTCACCATTTACTCCCCCACCAAGTGCAACTTCTGCAATATTGTGTACGCCGTTGTGCAGAAAATTTAGAGAAGGCCTCCCTAAAGTCCAGACCTAGCACCGAATGACTTCCATATTTACACACATAGGAAAAACTGTTTCAGGGACGATATTAAGCAGGGAGTATTGGAAAGCTGATGCATAAGTATATGGTTTCAGTTTTCGTTAGGAATATGAGAAAATAGCTTGTGGATGTAATGAACTATTGTCACCAAAACCATTTTGATAATCACGTTTTGATGTCATGTTGACAAAAGAATAGCTCTCTTAAAGGCCTAATTTGCTTTATTGTAATACAAGTAAGTGTTATATAAACTAAACATTGACTGTCTGAGTGGTCTAATCGCTTGTATGCTAGCCTTCAAATCCAGAGGTCCCTGGTTCAGTTCCCGACTGAAGAAAAACGTTTTTCTGCCGGCCTTAGTAGCTTCGTTCGCTGTCTTTGACGCTCCCTCGCGAAGAGGGTCGCTGTTTCGAGGCCCGCCTCGGGCATAAGTGTTTGCGTGTGTTGTGTATCTATGAAAATAACAGGGAAAGCACAGCATAGCAAAGCAGGGAAAATAGGGAAAATAAAAAACAATAGAAGAAGGAAAACATTGAGGTATCTTGAAATGATCCCGAAATGTGGAGTTTTGTTATATTAACAACGTCCAATTTGTTACATTCGTATGACTTAACCTCTTATCGGTTGTTTTTACAAGGCTTCTACAAAACATTCTTACAAAAGTCTTATTTGTCCATCTACTCTAAGTTATCAAGATAAATGTTTCCAGAAATTTCTTTTAACATTCCTTTATAGTTAGATACAAATGGGATTAGGAATCCGAAGCGATAATTGAATATTTAAATCCGAATCACTGTTTTCATAGCAACTTGAGATATAGCTGAATAGCGACAGCTCTTTAAAAAATTACATTTTTCCTATAGCAAGTTTGTCTGTCGTGTAAACACCTATAATATATTGTAGTTTAATTGACACCATTGGAGACATTTTAGAGAGAACCAAAGTTTTCCTTGTAAAGAATATTTTGGTGCGGAGAGACCTTCTTTATATCTTTAGAGGATCCTGGGCTTGAATATGAAGTTTTGTATGTATATTTCCGGTGAAATATCGATATTAAATTTTTTGGTGAAATGCAATATTGTCTGTACTTATTGTCTATGTGGTGAAAACAGTAAAAGTCGGTATTAAAGGCACTTTTAATTAAAACAAAAGTTACAATTGTACTAAATCATTGCATTTTTGCCCCTATAAAAGCCAGGTTTAATATGCTTGACAGGCCGAGAGCTCGAAGGATGTACAGATTCTCCAAGAGATCCAAATTCTCTTCAATGAAATAAGTAACAGGGTAAGTATGTAATCTTTGTATGGATACTCTCCCACCAGAGTATCCAAGCAAACAAGAAAGCTCATGAGGCCAAGAGGAATACGCAATTGTATGCATATAACACTTCTGTGGCATTCTACAGCTAGGCAGCGAGATATTTTGCTGCAAAAAGACATGGAAACTCAGCTGGAACCAAGAGAGCTTCTTATAGTGCGAAAGAGCTCTACTTTTCCATCATACTCATTACCACGAAAACATTAAGTCGTAATAAGCAGGTTGATAATAGGTCAGACAGCATTAACCCATTCTCACCTTGTTTCTAGGCAAACAACTCCTACTGAAATTTGCAACACCCCATGAAGTATGATGCATATTTTCACTGAATGCACAAAATATGCCACAGCAAGCAGACAATACAATATTCCTACACACATTTCTGAAGCTCTTAAGAATCCCAGCTTCTTGTGCCAACTTATATTCTATTTAACATCCACCCAACTCTACAAATGCATATGATTCATCACATCTAATGGACTTCATCAACCCATTTCATTCATCTGACGATTTTACAGTGCATATTGTGTATCATTTGGTAACTATTTGTATAAGGCATGGTAAATTCTTGAACGGCAAGAAGTAATATCTGCATATATTACTAGACTCCACACACACACACACACACACACACACACACACACCCAAACCCACCCACACACGTAACGAGGATAGTAATGGCATTGAAAGTCACTTTTAAAACTGGTCTAAATATCGGCCTCGGTGTAGCTTCAGTCACAGAGCTAGATGGCTCTTTCTTATATCTGGACACGGCACTGGATCAATGTTAATTTTTCCTGCTAAAGGATTCGCCTTGTATCGTTTTTTATGTATTTCATTTGTTCTTATTGTAGTTTAACACTCAAGTATAAGACTTAATAAAGGAAATTTTTCTTTCTTCGTTGTAGATTTATTAAGTCCAATGTTATCTATCTACAAGTGAAGTACGACTTCCTAATGCCTCTGTTTTGTCTGTTACTCGTAATTTTCGAGGGCTTAGGTAAGAAGCTGCTTCAACATGCATCTCAATTATTCCTATTTTCTTGTACATTATTATTAACTCAGTATTATATATAACCCCAAGCGTCACGATAAGACCTATGTAGCTGTTAAAGCGATAATAAGTAAACCAGTTAAAAAAAAGAGACGTTTCGGAACTTTTATCTAGACACGTTAAACAGTGCAACTTTGTATATGACTGGTTGAAAGTTGCAAGGTAGGCAGATATTTTCCAGTTCTTAAGGCACAAGTATTCAAGGATTCGTTCTGAGCGCACCTAAAACATTCCCTGATATCAATATTCAAAGAAAACAGAGTGAAGTTATGATATATGAACATGCAAACCCACCTATAAATATTTAAGTCCTCCCTTCTAACTCTCACTTCCGTAATACCATAAAACACATGTGATATTCATCATGAAGCATCAAAATGCCTCTTAATACACAAGGAACTGCAGTAAATTGGGTCGTATGCATGTTAAAGACCCCCCTTAGCGCCTCATACGTTACAAACTTAGTGAATTAACTTGCAGCCTGTATACACCATGAGCAACAGTAATTTGTGCAAAATAATTATTATTAAGTTAAGCTGAGAGGTTTTCTGAAATTATCCCAAACACACGCGCGTGCGCATAGCGCGGCGGAGGGCGATGCATTTTTTTAGCATGGCTTCCTTCGGAGGAGAAATAAGGCCGGTGGTTCCGTGCCACACATTTACGGAACGTAAAACAACTTTAAGGCTCATAAGGAAAGCCTCCAAGTAAAGATAAGTGGTCTTTCACGTCCAAAATATACCGGATGGAAGGTACTGTTTCGGCCATCAGTTAGCCGGGAATTCTACATCATGATTGTAACAAATATGTCCAATAAAATTGTCAATACAGAATCGTTTCGTTGAAAAAAAAAATGTGTGTTTTGGGGCCACCTATAGCATCTTGATGTCCAACTTCTTGGTCCAAAGCATTATGTACAACAAAAATGCATTGTGAGACATCGAAAATTTTTTGACAATTTTGTTGCATGCAATTTCTATCCTATTCAACTTTTCAACTTATTTTATTAAAGAAGCATTTGCCTGGTGCCGGTACAGAGGGGCCCGGCTTACAGGCCAAATTAACATTAATTATAATTTTTACAGCATTTACAATAAATTCAAGTTTGCTTTATCCTTTTAAAAAAAAACATACAGTGGGCAGCCTTAGCCCACCGAGAACAGTTTTTTGGAGTATTCTCAGTCTATCCTATTCGACGACGACGCTGCGAAAAACACTGGAGGGTTGTGGTTGCAGAAGATCTTGCAGACCGCCCTCCGGTTCTTGCCAGGTCAGGGTATCAACCCTCTACTGGCCGTGTAAGATATGTTACATAATAGACGGTAATAAGGTTGGTTTGTTGGTGTATGGTTTTTTTTTTTTTTTTTTGTTTTTTTTTTTTGTTTTTTTGTTAATTAAAGTATGTCTGTATATCGTCATGTCATGTCAGGAAGTTATGTCATTTTTGTTTTTGTTTTTTATACGTTGCCAAGGACAAGTCGTGGGCGTTTATAGCGCTCTCCAGGGTCCAAGTCATACTCGCCTAGTCCCCGTATTAATTGGTTGAAACTGGAAGGGAGCTTGTCAAAGAACGGTTTTGAAAGTATGTTGATATATTGCTTCACTGAGGGAAAGTGAAGATCCTTCTGAATGGTAGCATTTGGTATATACCATGGAGAGTTTGTAGCCGTTCTTAGATATCTCGACTGAAGAACTTCTAGCTGTCTCAGGTGTGTTTGAGCTGCTACTCCCCAAATCTGGCAGGCATATGTAAAGGCTGGTCTAAGCACTTGCTTATACAGTAGTAGTTTGTTGTCCAAGGACAGGTGAGATCTCCTGTTGTAAAGCGGGTACAGCATTGCCATTCTTTTGTTAACCCTATTGCTGACGTCTTCCAGGTGTGTCTTCCAGGTGAGTTTGACGTCTAGGGTAACTCCTAGGTATTTAACACAATTAGACCACGGCACATCTTCCCCTGCCAAGCGGATGGGTGCCACGTCAACCATCGGGCGACGGCCAAAGGTTATAGCTTGGCTTTTCTGAGGGTGGATACGTAACCGCCATCGATTGAACCAGGTGGTCAGTAGGTCAGCATATTGTTGAATGCGCCTAGCTGACATATAATTTTTTGAAGATGTTGAGGTAACGGCGGTATCATCCGCAAAAAGGTAGAGTGAGCACCGTGGTAGTGTAGGCAGAGTGTTTATGTACAGGAGAAACAGTGTGGGTCCCAGTACACTGCCTTGGGGTACGCCGGCACGTATAGGATGAGAGGTTGAAGTAGCATCTTCATAAGCTACAGCGAAAAATCTGTTTTGAAGATAAGAGTGCAGTAGATGGATGAGATATGATGGAACTTGATATGTGAGGAGGCGAGAAATAAGTCCCTCATGCCAGACGCTGTCGAAAGCCCTAGTTACGTCCAACAATAGGGCTGAGACGTAATGACGTCTGTTGAAAGTCTATCCTATTCTTTGAATCCAATCTGTTTTTATACAATGCACTTAAGTTGCACTTAATATTTTGATCCAACAACTTGAAAATAGCCAATCAGCGTCTATAACGAAACAATATGGCGGAACTCACAGGCAATATATAGTCAGCTGTTGTACTATGTACGGCTCGTGGCATCTTTAATCTGATGGGTATTTTAATAAAAACGTTTAATTTTTTATGGAAGATTCATTAACGATTTTTCGTGACCATTAACAAACTACTGAGGTGGTTATTACATAACTATATTTCATAAATAATAAGAAATCCAGTTAACAGTATGTTTAAATTTTAGGTTATGAAATGAGTTCAAATCTTCTGTCCATCCATCCTAAAATTAAAACCATTACAATTGTTCCTTATCTCTTTCGAGCTTGTCTATTTGTGTCCTGGTGTGTAATTTTGTCTTCGACATGATGTGAAAGGTTCAGAAATATATATTCGCCAATTCGTAGAAAATTGCGATAGTTTATCGGGTACTCTAACCTCAATTCGTTTTGTGGTAGACACAATATACTTCGGACCGTGTCCTTCGTCATGGCCGTGTCTACCGCGGTCTTTTACTTCTAATACATCTTTTGTTCCTAATGAGACTCGTGGAAATATATCCCAAACCTATACTTAATATAGTAATCGCTAG
Source organism: Tenodera sinensis (assembly GCA_030765045.1). Taxonomy (NCBI): domain Eukaryota; kingdom Metazoa; phylum Arthropoda; class Insecta; order Mantodea; family Mantidae; genus Tenodera; species Tenodera sinensis. Next base: position 39,712,114 of record CM060974.1, read on the forward strand.
ATTTGCGTCCGCCATGTTTATTTCTCATACTTGCTACGTGAACTGTCACTTACATTGGGCCAAAATGAATCATCGACGAAATGCTTCTTTATTGACAATAATTATATTGGACATACTTGTAACACTCATCATGTAGAATCCTTGGTAATTAGCTGCTATCCCCCAACTCCTCTTTCAGTCGGAGGGTGGATCACTCTATGGCGTTTAGACTCACAAGCAGTCAGTATCTAATGACGGACATAAACACACGATCCCATGGCAGTTTCTGGGTCATTTTGAACTTTCTGGGAGTGTGCTCAGAAGACTTCTTCATTCTGGATGATTTTTGCATAAACGATAAACAGTAAGAGAAGGACTAAAGCTTAATAAATAAAAAAATTCTATCTCATTAAAACACACAATTTATGTAAAATACCTTTTTTTAAGTGAACCATTTACGAGATATTCTTTTTTATTTGTTCAAATTTGCCAATACGTATTACTTTCTCAAATATGAATACTGTTCCCGTACCCGGCATCTTAGTATGAATGAATGAAAAAACAAACAAAGAACGAAACAAAGAAAGTATATCCACAGAAGTACTAATTGTTGATTTCATGCTCATCATTTAAATGAGACTGGATTTTGATTCATCTGTAATGCATTTCATTGTGGACATTTCACATAAGGAAGGCAGGATCTTACAATACTCTATATCTCAAAAACTCTCTGGGAAATGGTTGCTTTTATAATTGTGTGCAAGAGGATTTTCTTTTCAGTAAGTACATTTCAATAATAAATAGCTAAACACTAAGAAACTAATTCCAATCCATCTCAATATAATAAAAATATAATTAAATTGACGAATCTTAATTAGTATCAGGTTTTGATGTTTAATATGAGAGAAGAGGTTTCTGCAGTTATTTGAGAGAATATTCTACGAGCTTACCTGCTTATCATACGTATCGATGCAGAAAGTCTTATCAAACGAGCACAAGTGAAGTGTGGTTCGAACACATTTTATAAAAGTGACTCATTTGAACACACAGGGAATAGGTAGAAATTGGCTCAAATACAACCTTGGTGGACCTATGTTATCTTAATGACATCTATTGGACTTCGGAGAAATAAACCTCTGCCAAGCTCAAATCCATTGCCTTGTGATCGTCTTTTGTCTTCCGTGTATGCTTATGACACGTTTGCCATGCAGCACGTATATTGAAGTATTAACATGCTTAAACATTTACTGTGGCCAATCTAAGCTTTTAACCTAAAAAAGATCCCCAAAACATCCTTAGGGTGTTTTAACAAATATTAAAACACGTTTGAAATGTATAAGGAGCTATTAGAGTTTACTATTTACAGTTTATTAACCTATATATTCGTAACTTATTTTTAAGAAAGCTAATTTACGTATCTGTTTACTTCATTTTAACTGAGGTAAGGCTTTACAGATCAAACAAATGTATAAAAAGCAAATAGCGATAGTCAAATATTTAATAATTGAGCGCTATATGATGGCCTTAAAACCCAATATTCCTTCCGTGTAATCGTAAGAAACAACTGAATCTCGATGTGACTGAAAAGAATAAAAGTAATGAATATTCAAACCATTAACAAAAACACTTCGGAAATGGCGGTTGCCGTAGAAAAATATATTTTAATTTTAAATTTTATTTGGTAAACTCTTACTATCTCTACCACAGAGAAGGTGTTTCATTCCTCTCAAAATCTGATACCGAGATTACAGTGGAAATACACGTTTTGAGGTCCCCAGAATAAAATCATTTTTTAGAAAGATGACTACGTGTGTGCTTGTGCGTATAGTATACTCGTCAGGCGCGGCTCCTCAGGGTAGGCAGGGTAGGCATTGCCTACCCTATCGTAATACATCAACAAATAATGTTTAACTATGATTCTGCATTTTATCATTTGAACCGTCATTTTCCCCTAAATTGCAGTTCAAGAAAAGTTTTCTCGGTTATAATGACCAGCGCATGGTCAAATCCTTTAATCTCAATTCCGATTGATCAAAACTGCGCTGCATGTTTGAAACGCGCGGCAGAATTGATACGCATGCAACCTGGGTAGTGGAGAGCAGGCTAGCTTAACCTCTGCCTGCCCGGCCCCATTTCCTCAGTACGAGGCCCTTGAACAGGGATAAGGAAACATTCCGTCTGTATACGCACTCCGAGCATGCGCAGACGCGTCTGCCAGCAGTCCGAACACTTGCCTGCCCAAATCCGAATTTATGCGACATTTTCCGAACAGCCATACTCCACTGTCTAATACCCGTATGACCGACTTAATTAGTGAACTATTACAAATTCCGCTTTCGCGGCGCACTGACAATGAAAAGAGGAGTGTTTTAGCTATTTAACACAAAGCTGCAGTCAGACAATTTTTCAATTTCTTAATCCATTTTAGTCATGGGCATCGCGAAACGGGGGCAAGGAGGGCCACGGCCCCCCTTGGAAGTTGGTGAACTTAATGTGCAGTCAGTTACTATTAAACTATTATTTTAATTTTGATGTAAAGAACAATTTTTGTTTAGCACAAATTAATACGGTTATCTGCAACAAATACTATAAATTTTGACAGTAAAATAATGATTTAATATTATATGATTGCAAATTTCCAACATGTGCCCCCCCCCCCCTGGAAAAAAGTCTGCCGACACTCGAGATTTTAATTTTGGCGGTAATTCGTCCGTAAGTCACACTCATTTACTCTGCTCTTATTAAACAACCAAACAATATATTGTTTGCGTTATCCGCAATGACTTCGCCCCCTATATTTCGGATAAACAGGGTTTTTTATTATTATTAATTATTATTATTATTATTATTATTATTATTATTATTATTATTATTATTATTATTATTATTATTATTATTATTATTATTATTATTATTATTATTATTATTATTGTCGTCGTCGTTGTTGTTGTTGCTGCTGCTGCTGTTACACTTTGCCTACCCTAAAATTTTGACTGCCAGCCGCCACTGATACTCGTATGTGTGTCTGAATAGCATAACTCAAAAACGAAAAGACGGCTAAATACCAAAACCTGGCATTTATGTTCATCATTAAGGAAAGAAATTATATGGACTAAAAATGTATGAAATGTTTAAATATATATGCAGTTATTTTTACCAAAATATGGAATTAAATATGGAGTTATAAATACCTTGTCTTTAAATTATTATTTGCAGGGAACGGATTTATATGTAAATATATATGTACTTATTAAGCTAATATCATTTATATTTTGCATTGTCATTATGTTTCACAATGTGTAGAGTTGAAAAATGCTATTTTTATTTTCCATATTTCTCCATATTTTACAATTTAGTACATATTTTAATTAATTTCAATATATTTTCCATATTTCATATAAAACAGCCTATCTTAACATAAAAATAAAATAAAATTCCATTAAAATATATTTCAACATTGAAGTTTTAAACATTCCTTTCAAATCAGAGCTATTTGAAAATTAACGGTCAACAACCTCAACGGTCCTCAACGATAGGAAAGAAAGTCAGACTGTATTACGCGTCAGAATGCCATCGCGAACCCATTGTTGTGACTGGAGGCCGACGTGCACAAAGAGTACTGCGGTAAAGACACTCGAGCGGGGGAAACATCATCCCCGCTCGACTCGAACTCCCTCTGGAGCCTCTGGAGTGAGGGAGAGTCGAATCGGAACGACAGCTCCATGTCAGTAGATTTACTGGCATGTAAAAGAACTCCTGCGGGACAAAATTCCAGCACACTGGTAACGCTGATGTGACCCTAGCAATTGTCAGCGTCGTTAAACAACGTTATTTCATTTCCCTTTTACTCAGTTTTTATCTCTCGTTTATGCAAAAAGAACGTAATTTAGAAGTCGCCACATAGCGACTGGCTTTAAAACATTTGACTATCGCTTAAAGCCTACTATATTCCCATATTCTCCTTGCACCTACAATGAAATTAGCAATTACTCGTAGGAATTTTCAAGTCTATTAATATGAAGTAGATACAGGAATAAGAGTTTGCAGAAGAGTAGAGAAGGCCATTTGAGTGCAACACATCAGATCACACTGCCTCAAAGCTTGTATTTCAAATTTTCGGGAGGAACGTAGTCTATGTCTATGTACGTGATAAACAGTAAAAAACAGGAAGGCAATTGTCAGTTATTCAGAATAAAAAACAGGTGAACCAGAAGTTTTCTGTGTCCGTTGGGAAGAACAGCTGGGGCATATCGTTTGGTTATGGGGCGTATGGTAGCCAGGGACTCGATGGATGTTTCGTGTTTACAACGAACCGTGATGTCTCCCTACGGACATCAGCAGTATTTTCACTGGAGATGGGATACCCCAGAGCATAATGTGTAGTATATCATATCACGTGATGAAATTATCCTGATCCCCTAAACATCGTTTCGTTCCATTCTGGATACCTACTCCTCGCGGATGCAATTAATTATTTACTATTAATCTGAAATACCATCTCTAAACTCTATACTTCTTTTTTCTGACGTAGCTGTAGCATCAGATGCAATTTAAATACTGTGATAAAACGACAATGCGGCAAACCTGACACCGGGGTGACAAATGACAGATCCTGTTACTTTTAATGTTACTTTATTTATGTTCTAAGGCTGAATTACAAAACTGTTGCTCTTGCTTTTACTTTCTCTACTACGGATAGTAAGTAGAGGAAGTATTCTATTCCACCCAAAAATTCGATGTCGAGATTTCACCCGAAATAAGTTTTGAGGCCCCCTGAATAAAAAAGCACGGTTAGAAAAAAGGTCCGTGTGTGTGTGTGTTTATCTGTGTGCAGCATAATTCAAGTACGAAAAGGCGATTAAAATCAAAGTTGGTATTTTGAAGAAAATTCCTCCACCCTAAACTACCCTTTACATGGGACATTTTTAGAAAATTTATATTTTCTCACAAATGGTTCTAACGATTTTGATTACAATGCCATACACTTCAGATATTCTTATCACAAATGAACTGTATATTTTGATTTTTTGGCTATAGCCCACGTAGTCCTGTTTACTCTGGACGACTTTTACATAATTGGTAAGCCGAAGAGATAGACCAAATCTTAATATAGAAAAAATGTATATCTTGCTAAAGCACATAAGTTATGATCAAATACACATTTTGTGGAGTGAGCCTTATTCCTTATTATTTGTTGTTTGTTTTGGAAAACAAACTTTCGTCAAATGGAAGATCGTGCTTCAGTTTTTTATATCTTAGCCGTGCAAAGAGAACGAAATCTCAAAGCTTCAAAAGATATGACTATCGCTCAAAGCCTACTGTATTCCCCTTGCACCTACAAGGAAATAAGGAATAAGATAATTTGTACAAATGCTTATCTTAACTAACACAAAATAGATAGAGGAATAAAAGTGTGTAGGAATTGTTAGTACAAGGTGAAACCGAAATTATGTCAATATATTTGATAATCGAAAGAAACAAAAGGAGATTCTAGTCAATAGTGAAGGGGAAGACGTAATAAAGCTAATATGTTAAAGTCTCAAGAATGGAAGCCTAGGCAGATTTAAAAGAGTGATAAGGTTACAATTGTTGTATGCACAAAACTAACGATTTAGCGGGCTGATCCCTATCTTACCATGACGTGCTCTAAAGTTAGCCAATGGAAATCGCTTCCTTCGTGTTGCCCGCGCAAAAACAAATGCAACGCAACACACACTCGTCTTGAATCGAACCGAGAGTACACGTACAACTTGGGAGTTGTACGTAAGCTAGCGCGTATACCTAATTCAGCGGTCGCTAAAGGGTGACAAAGTTAAAGTGTTATAACGTTGTAGTTGAAGTTACAAAGTTGCATTCTATTTAAATATCGTCGCCAGTTCTCTACAAATCTGGAAATTTACAAATAAAGTGGTCTGTTGGTTGATTCTTCGTTTGGTTCCATTCCTACCATAACTCGCGCATACCCTGAGATTAAGACCTCTTGCTAGAGCTAGTCCGGACACCAAACACGAGATCTTATAGGTCCTAAAGGCGACGTCTTCGACGGAGAGGAGCGTTTGTGTCAAAGGGTAGAGAAAGTCATGTGAGTGCAATACATGAATTTTTTTATCGGTAACACCTACAATTGACAGGAAACGCTAATACTGGTCGACTATTCAAACAAACATCTCCGACGATTAACTTGCTAAAACAGTGACAACTAACATGTGCGAAAGAGGGGAGGTTGGATACACCTTATTCCACGTTATGCGGACTGTGCCAGTGTTAAAGCTCAATTATGTTGGAGTGGTGCTTTGTTTATGTGTACGTTGCATTTGATTTACGAAAGCACTTTCAAAACTTATACGATAGACATTGTTCATTAGTGACTTCTTTGGTACTGCTTACGTTTGAGAAGCTACGCCTTAGAAGATACACCAAATTATCGTCGCGTAACATATTACAAATATATATAATATATATACACTCACTCTTATACATCATAGTACACTGTTCACCCCTTAAAGAATATCTAACTCGCGTGAAACGCTATGCTAACTGACGCCATATAGAGAAAGGCCTAAGAATCAGACATGGCATTATAAATATGTCTAAGGCTAGCAAATGCTCTCAGGTATAAAAGTTTTAGATATTACCTATCGTATTATAAGGATTTTCTAAAGGTGAAAACCATGACCCAAAATAAGATGTGTTACACTCACATGACTATCTCTACTCTTGCACTAACCATCGTTACAAACTCTTATTCCTGTATGTTTTTCGTGTTAGGTGATTCAAACTTTTGCAGAAATTGTCTTATTGCTTATTTCCTTGTAGGTGCAAGGAGAACATAGGAATACAGTAGGCTTTGAGCGTAGTCAAATCTTTTAAAGCTTTCAAATCCCGTTCTCTTTTCACGGCTAACATATATAAATAACATATCTCCGAAATGGTTCATCCTATAAACAGAAAATTATTTCGACATAACTTGTGTGTTTTAACAAGATCTACATTTTTTATAGTAAGATTTCGTCTATCTCTTACGGTTTACCAGTTACGCAAAAGTCATCCAGAATACACAGAACTAGATTGACTATGGACAGAAAATTCAAAATAGGCATTTCATTTGTCATAGGACTAGCTTAAAAATATCAAAATCAAAATCGTTAGAGCCATTTTTGAGAAAATCAAAAATTTCGAAAATTTTTCCATGTAAAGGGTAGTTTAGAGTGGAGAAATGTTCTTCAAAATCTTGGTGTCGCATCCTTAAAATACGTTAAACTTAAATACCAACCTTGGTTTCTAACCGGGCTTTTTTTTGTTTGTTATGCTGCCTATAGAGTGACACACTAACCCACACACACTAACACACGCACTAACACACAGACCTTATTCTAAAAATACGTTGTTTTTTTTTTTTTTTAGATTCAGAGTGCCGCAAAGAATATTTCCGATAACATCTTGACATCGAATTTTTGAGTGAAATATAATAGTTCCTCTACTTATTATACGTAGTAGAGAAAGTAAAAAGTGAATGGCCAGATGACATGGATCGCTCCCTGCCTCGAAAATGACTTACTGTAACAAAATGACAAAATTAGACCAAGTGTTCTATCAATTTATTTTTCTTCTAAACTTTCACACAAATACAATTGTCCTCTATTGGCGTTAACACAGTTTCAAGTCTTTCACGGTACTACAACTCACAACTGTTTACTTCTTGTAACCTTGACTCACTCATTTCACTATATTTCTTCACTTCTTGTCTCTTATACCCAAATTAAGAAGTCATAACCATTCGCGATGCTCACTGAATCTTCTTAAGATGTACCAACACGACACACACGCACAGCTGTCTCACACAATGATCGACTCATGCTTATAACGTAACTCTAAAACTGACTGCTGTTTTTCAGCCTCCTTATATAGTAGGGTTGACGACATACGGACCTTCGTCGAATTCCACAAGCAACCAGATCTTTCTCGAAGGCGCTAGAAAAGCCCCTTTTCATTCTGCTGCTTCGATTGTTGTTAGTCACATACACACAGTAGTCGCGTGAGGCAGCCTAACCTTGAATGTCTTTGCCCAATCGCCAGCCCAGCATGTGGTGTAAAGTAGCTTGCCCTCCCCCGTCCTTCATTGCGCGCCCGACGTCACATTATATTGCACACATGAACATTTCTTCCGCAAGTGTTTTATTACAAGATTGTTCGTGTAATGCAACGATTGTCTCTTCAGAAGGTTAACATGACTTGAAGGATAGTTACATGATTAAGGTAACACAAACTTGTCTTACCAACACCATCTATTATGAAACATAGGAACTGAAGCAACCTCGTATATTGATAATACTCTAAAAAGTAAGTTGCTCAGACTTGACCCAGAAAGCAGAGCTTGTCATATCATTTCACATGACGCTGATAAAGGGGGCATCTTCATCTATAATGACTTCAGCACGCTCTAGTGGGCGCCGGTGAACTACTAAATTATGCATGCTGTCATGTTGTATGACAAGTACCAGGATACACAAAAACACGCATTGACCTTCAGTGACCCGCGATCTTTCCCTCAGCTTCAGTTGAAGTTATCCGCTACCAAGAGCGTGTGTTACTAATATAACTCATAAGCAGAGCACGGATTTTTAATTTTGGAATCCCCTAAATCTTAAAGAAAAAACATTTTAGGAAAATACGCGTGTGTGCACACAACTCTAAAACGAAAACTTGGTTAAATATCAAGTTTGGTGTTTAAGTCAGCATCCTACAAGGGTGCGACATAAACATTTCCAAGAAAATCCCTCTATCCCACACCGTGCTTTACGTGGAACAGTTCTCGAAAATTCTGATTTCGTCAGAAATAGCCCCAAAGATTTGCTTTAAAATGCCATTTAGTTTAGATATTTTTATGACAAATAAAATGTATATAGCTTGAATTTTCTGGAAATGTTCTCAGCAGTTTGCGTGGTTTTTGCATATCTGGAAAGCATAAAAGATAGATAAAATCTTACTGCACAAAAATGTGCATCTTTTTGAAACATGTAATGTTCGTCAAATGCACTTTCTTTTTCTCTTCTTTTCCTTGTTTATTTCCTTGTTTTTTATGAGTGAGCCATTTCGGACATATATCTTGTTACTTGTCTGAATTTTGCAACAGTTATTTTCTCAAATGTGAAATCGCTATTCATTCTTTTATCTCCAGCCATCTTTGAAGGATTTGTATACCACCTAAGCCTACTGTATCCCCTTGAACCTACGAGGAAAAAAAAATTCTGCAAATCTTCATATCAGTTAACACAAAGAAGATATAGGAATAAGAGTTTGTAAGAATGGTTAGTATAAGAGTAGAGAAAGTCATGTGAGTGCAAGTTGTGTGTGTACGTGCGTGTGCGGGTCTATCCGACTGAACAGCATAATATCCAACTTGGTATTTAAGTTCAACATCTTCCAAGGATGCGACAGGACAATTACTTCTCCCTCAAAAGAAAAAAGAAAAAAATCTTTCCATCCCAAACTATCATATATATGAGACTGTTTTTAAATTTCGATTTTTTCAAAAATGACTAACGATTTTGATTACATTACATTATATTCATTTCTATGGCAAATGAAGTGTATATCTCGAATTTTCTGGGAATAACGCCTAAAGTCCTTTCCGTTCTGAAAAACAAATGTGGATGTTGCACACAAATTTCATTTCTGAGGTGTTCCTTGTTATTGGATTGAATTTTAAAATACTTGCACTTTTCTCAAATTGGAAATCTGTACTCGCTTTCTTTGTTTATTTATTTTTTCCCGGTCATGTAAGGAGAATGCAATTCCATAAGTCATCAACCATAGACCAGCTCTTAAAAGATCTAGCTATTGCCTGAAGCCTACTGTATTTCTTATTCCCATTATACTTACAAGGAAGGGTGCGACGAAACTATTTATACAAATGTTTATCTGGATTAATCCTCGTATTATCAAGCCGGGGGGGGGGTCCTTTATGCCCCCCCCCCCCGCTTTTGTAATTTTTTAAATTCTGTGTTTTAATTTTTTAAATAGTTATTGTCAATTATTCTTTATACTACTGAATTGCCTAATTGTTTATCAGTTCATTGTTGGTGTTTTTGAGAAAACATGAAGCGTCAAGGTGGTCATGAAGTATTACCCCGACGGTATAATGTGATTTATGTACAAAAGAAAAAAGGAATAGTTAAACAATGTTAAAAATGACCTTTTATGAATATGGCAAGGTATAATACAAAACTTTAAAATAAATGCTATTAAAATTGTTCAGACATTTTGTCACAAGTGATGGTCACAAAGTACTTAGTTTAAATACTGTAACAATGATTGGCGTGATATGTAATGTGATTCATGTAAAAAGTAAAACAGGAATAGTTAAACAGTGTTAAATATTACCTTTATAAACGAGACAAAATATAATATCCAATATACCCCGTTGATAGTATAAGTTTGGGAATAAGGCTTGTCCATACATGGGAAAGAGGGGTGACAGGAATGCAATCCAGTATTTATCCTCTCCACTTACTGACAATTAGAAGAACTGACCGGTTTTCTGACGTAGGCAGACAATAGCGGGAGGCGTGGTCTGGTAGCTAATCGCTGTGAGGCAGTGCACGGGGTTAAAACTGCGATTTAGGGGACGTGACACATTGAGACAGCTCTCCCCATCTAAGGGCTTCATACAGCTAGGGTTAAACTTTCTGGGAATGTGATCTGAAGTCATCATTTGTGGTGAATTTTCAATAACTGGTAAACCCTAAGAAATACAGAAAATCTTGTACACAAAGACGTACATCTCGTTAAAGCTCACAGTTTTTGTGGGGTGAATCATTTCCGAGATATTCGTTATCTTTAAATGAACACACCTGAAACTATTAACAGTGAAGCAAATTGATCCACAAATAATAAAGTAATTAGAGACACTTCAGTTCAATAAATTGAGTTACTCTAAATATTTCTCACAACGATCGTTTCGACACACTTACGTGTGTCGGAAACCAGAAAAAAAGAACATTTCAGAAACATTAAATATAAACAGAAGAGTCAGTGGTGGCAGATCATTTTTGGTCACTTAAACTTGAAATAAACCTCGCGGTTAAATTATTAAAGTAATTAAGCGGACCCATCGAATTGGTAATTTGGGAAAAAATATTCATTTTAAAAAATAGGGACCATGTTATGAATTTAGAAATACCTTTTACTGATTTTGTTACAAAATTCGTATTGAGAGAAGGGGAGGAATGACGTCATCACAGGATGTCATGGCGAGTGACGTATACGTGACGTCACTGTGACGTCATCACGCACTTGTAACAGTTTTTGTAGCTATTGCATAATATCAGTTCGCCTGAGGATGACACGTAAGTGTGCCGAAACGATCGTTGTGAGAAATATCGATGTAATTCAAGTTATTGAAGTGAAGTGTGAGTTTAATTACTTTGTGTTATTTATGTAATCGTTATCTGTCTGAATTTTCCAATACTCTTCTCAAATGGGAAGTCGCAAATAATTTTTTATCTCCACCCCAGGCACAGAAAGTGAAATTCGAAAGCCGTCACATAGCAACCAAGTCCTTTAAAGGTTTAACTACCACCATATTCCCACTGTACCTACAAGAAAGAATGCAATGATATTACTTCATTGTTAATCCAGATAAACATTTTCAGCAATTGATGAATGATTAAAGGTTTGCAAGAATAGTTTGTACAAGAGTAGAGAAAGTCATGTGAGCCTGTCTCTTGGAAACAGAACATGGGAGTGTCACTTACGCAGTTGTACGTCACGGCCAGGTACTCAATATGCATCCAACATCGATTTAAAAGTCTATTTTAACACCCTTCACAGCATCCTAACGTATTACACTGAACAGACACATTTAAGGGGAAAAAACTGGTATTCATGATTTAACCAGTTAACTGGGAATTCGCTACATGTAATCCGATTTACGCTTTCCCACCGCTTTTGTGTAATTCTCTCATACTCGTGTATCCCGGGGGCTAATTCGCAATTTTTTGTGTTGCAGCAGTAACGCAAGGCATGCGTGAGTGTGGGTTTTATTATTTCACGCGGAGGATTAATGTGAATGTGAGTGTTTTGAATGGTGTGACGAGTGCTTTCATTCCAACGAGCGAGCCGCCTGCAGGAAAACGTGTCATATCCCTTCCTTGAAAAACACTACTCCCGATATTATAAACTGACAGACATGCCTGCCAACAATCTCACATGAGGAAGAATAATGTTTCAACCTTGCTTGTTAGCTATTACACATTCTTTGTACTGCAAACTATACGACCAGACAGTACATTTAAGGGGGAACCCTACTCAGCTTTCCACAAAAAGTTGTCAAAAACTCGACATTTGGATTCTGTCATAAGATCACAGTCCAACTCTTTCCACACACGGTATTGTAATTGTTTTTATGCTCGACCATACTCAAATGTATTAATTATGAGTCTTGATAGTGATCCTTTAACAGACCTCCATAAGTTCAAACTTTCATTCAAGGACTGGTTTTCATCTAAAAGTTAAACTTAAACCCGTAGCACTACAGTCCATATCGGACCAGGGCCTGCCAACCCAACTGCCGGCCTCACGCCCACATACGCAAGGTAGAGGTGATCGATCATCCAACCGATACGGAGAGGAGATGTGATCAGCATCTCGACACCCCCAGCCGAAAAGTTGACTTTCATGACCAGGGCCGCTTACCTATCGCAAGCTCCTTAATTTCCTCGCGATGCATATGCCCGGAACTTAAAATCCGCACCCCCAGGGGTGGGATCGAACCCGGGCCGCATTCTGTGGCTGGGAACCAAGGCATGACGCCCTAGCCCACTACCTCAAGGTACGGGACGGTCTTCATCTAATCCGACAATTCAATTTTCATTAAAGGACAGGTGTTGCACCAATCAGAGAATTCCCATGCAGCAACGGCAAAGCGCAATATCGATTAATTCTCGAAAGGCAACTAGCGCGAGTTTAGAAAACGTTAAAATGTCGGACACTACTGATAGTGAGATGCAACTTACTCCACCAAGCAAGATGCAACTTACACAAAACACACAAACTAGCCTCAATACAGCATCAACTTCCAAGAATATTGCACTGAGCCCAGTCCCGCAAATTAATTTCACTAAATGTACATTAAATAAGTTACACATGAAATAAAGTTTCGTCTGAAAACCAATATATTCAATTTGCCTTCTATTTTTCAGTGTTACGTAGCATTCCAAGGTTATCATTTTCATCATGTAGCTGTGACGTGCTGGAAACGAATCGATCGTTTAGCGCCTGCGCAGAACTCCAAATATCAGCTGCTGCAATATGTAGGTCATTGTCCCTGGTGAGTGTACAACATTTTACAATATTTCAACTATAAAATTAGGTATATTATCGAACATAAATTGTCGCATGAAACTTAACTATAGTGGTAATTAAGACACTTTATATGAAAATTAGGAAAATCTCATCGTTTCCTAATATATTGGCGTCATAATTACTATCATTCTAGTCTCGTTGCATAATATATTATTATGCTCCACTGTGCTATAATGTAGCTTTTATACACCCTTGTAATGGACAGCATTACATCTGCCTCTTCATAACGATACTACTATCCACCAAGCAAAGATGCATCTGTTCATAACGATACTGCTAATCGACCAACCAAAGGTGCCCGCCTCTTAGCATTGTGGGCGTGTCTGCCTCTCGTCCAAGTGATCGCGAGTTCGAATCTCACTCAGGGGTTTAAGAGAATATGTGTACCCAATAGTGTTATGTAGTTACCGAGCGAAGCAGGTTGGTAACACTGACTTAATTTTAAAACAGTTGCCTGCAGAGAGCCAACGACTGCAGATGTTAGAAATCTTTGGTGGACAAACAAACCGTTTGTGAGTGGAATAAGAGAAAAGTGTATGATTGTTATTATTTGAAATTGTTAGCTTACTTAAATAAAGCGTTAGTACTGGTGGAAAGAAAAGAATTGCTAACTGCTTCTGAGGATATGTGATAAGAATTAAAACATGTTTGCTTGTCAATGTCTTCATCTACGCAAAAAGCCCCAAGATAATGTGGTGATTTGGGGATTTAGCGTGATTTTGTGTATAATGACGCTAGGTTGTTCAGCTTGTTTATCAGATACGGGTGGTACACTCGGGTTTAATAACGTAGGTAGTCTCTTTTAAAACATACTACCAGCGGGGCCCTAATGACCAAGTTGTCGACGGGCCCTTAAACCCGACACACTCACTCACTCACTTACTACCAGCGGGGCTGCAGGTCGACGCTCTCTTGGCCTTCAGCAAGTAAAGATGTATTAGAGTGTACTGTCGTGCTTAGGTGTGAGGGGGCGGGGGGGGGGGGGGTTGCACATGATAATAATGGAGAAACATCACATCTTCTCTTGGAAATCTTAAGGCATCAAATATATCATGTAATGTAAGCAAAGTGTTGGTTCTGAAACTGTAATTAATTAGAAGACATTTCAAGTAAATCATGTCATGTTTTAGAAATTCTGTGTTGTCATTTACCTCTGATATTTCCGGTACCTACATAAAATGCACGACCATTTGAATCCTAGGCTCCTAGTCAAGGCCTGATTTATAAAGGTTTCGACAATAATTAATTCTAGATAGCTGACTAGAATTAATTCAGTTCTACCGAGGTAGCTGAAGAAATATTTGTTCAAGAAAGCAAGAAGAAACCCAACAACGCAAACGAAGCTACATCATCCCGCTACAGGTGAGTTATCCGGACAAGTTTTTTTCCGACTTTTCCCCTTATCCTGAGAAGACAAATATCGGGTAACTTAAAGCTCCATGGCCCTCGGGCTCATTTGAGCATCTTTCACCAAATTCATTCACCGTCCGATGGGACATTACATTGGAGGACGTTAATTACAAAGAGAAAAAGGAAGAAAAAATCAAAGGTGCATCTGTTCATACTGATATTGCTATCCGCTAATCAAAATAACCACATGTAACAGTTAATACTTTACTGACTGCTCATATTACCGCGCAGCTGAAAGCGAAACCATCAATTCCCGTATATGCAATTGAATAAGAACTAGTTTGAGTTTAGAACAACTAAAATTGTTGGACACGTGTGAAAGTGATAAGCAATTTACACCGTCGGAAATTGCTGCAGAGCCATACCATGTCACTAAGTTATTGCCATAAATATCAAGAAACGCTTATGAAACTCATAGAATGCAGAAAATCAACATGCATAACCTCATTTTCAGAAAATGTTTTGCTGATGTACTTTAAAGAATTGCCACAAAGTATTTAATCATTAACCTAGTGGACTTCTCCTTTTTGAAAGTGTCTTTTTAAAGCGTGTGGCATATATACTATTTATAATCTTTTCAAGACCAACATAACAATATTACTGATACGTCGAGCTTCTATATGTAGAAGGCATCCCATAAATTATGTTACTTGGCTAACGTCCGGTTGCCAAGGAAGCAGAGTGAGTAACTTCTAAGACCTTTAATGCAAGATATATAAGTTTGTTTTAGTGTAAAAAGGAATTGGAAAAGGAAGTGTAATTGGTGAATTTGTGCAAGTTAAGAGGAAATAAAACAATAGAGAAAAGGGAATACTAATACCACTTGGTATCAGGAGTGGGATGAAACCACGGCAAGATGGAAAAAATGAAACAACTACTGGCTAGCATGGTAGAAATTAAGACAAAGATCTGATGTGTTGCACTCACATGACGTTATCTACTCTTGTACTAAACATTGTTACAGACTCTTATTCCTGTATCTTCCTTGCGTTAGTGGAGATAAATATTTACATAAATTATCTTATTATTTCCTTTTAGGTGCAAGGGGAATATTAGAATACAGCAGGCTTTGTGTGATAGTCAAATCTTTTAAAGTTTTGAGATCCCGTTCTCTTTGCACGCCATATAAAAATGAATAAAAAAATGAACAACGATGTTTCATTTCACGAAAGTTTTGTTTTCCGAAACTGACACAAATAACAAGGAATATCTCAGAAATGGTTCACTCTACAAAAATTTATTTCCACATAAATTATGTGTTTTAGCGAGATATACATTTTTTTCTATAGTAAGACCTTGTCCATTTCTTATGGTTTATCAGTTATGCAAAAATCATCCAGAGTAAATACGACTACAGGGGCTATGGCCTAAAAATTCAAAATATGCATTTCATTTGTCATAAAAAGAACTTTAAAATAAGTAATTTTAATAAAAATCATTAGAGCCGTTTTCAAGAAAATCAAAATTTTCGAAAAATTTTCCATGTAAAGTGTAGTTTAGGGTGGAGCAATTTTCTTCAGTCTTTGTTTCGCATCCTTGAAAAACATTAAACTTAAATACCAAGACCAGACTGACAGATACACACAGCGACCTTTTTTTTTTAAAAAAAATGGTTTTTTTGGACTCACGGGGCCTTAAAACATATATTTCCGATGAAATATCGACATCGAACTTTTGGGCGGAATACAGTACTTTCTCTACTTATTAATAGAGAAAGTAGTAGAATACGGAATATAGCAAATGATAAAAGTAATTTTCGATATAAGTTAAAGCTAAGATCAAAGGGAAACTGGTTGGCGTAAAAGAAGTCAAGAAGGATTTCGGCCAACTAAGTGTATTTTCTGTATGTTCACGCTACATTGTCCCCTTAAATGGACAGAAAAACAAACTGCCAGGGCTCACTTTAAATAAGGTGGAAATAACGGAATTTGTAGGTCACCAATAATGATGAACTTAGAGATATTTTCATACTAAAATATAAATGCTGCCTACATTATCTTGGCCCCTTTTTAGTTATGCTTAAAAGACATATTAAGACGTATTAACTAAAACATGAAATAAATTAACAGAGCCTTTACTAATGAGAGATTGTGCTATTATACAGCAAATTTCCACAAAGCAGCCCAACATTCTCGTATTTCTAAAAAGGAACGTTTTATTGATGTTCTGTATAAACTGGTTCTACTTTTAACTCCATGGCTGCAGCACTGTGACATTGTCACTCCGGGCATTCATTAACAACACGTCTAGCTTTATCAGAATACCCTCCCGCTATTTTAAACTTCTCCCTTCTGGTTCACCGCCTACTCTTCAATGAAAACGAACCGGCGCAGTCTTTCTTTGTTTATAGGCTACACAGAAACCTTACGGAAATCTTCAATGTTTTGGGTAAATTGATCAAAAAAGAGGGGATTGTATGGCCTGTAAAGCCATAAAACGCTTCGAATCAATCTTGCTATAATACAACCATGTCAACCCAAGAGAAATTTCGTGACTTCTGCAGTACCCATGGGCATGAGGTGCTCTTGAAAGATTGTAGTATACACACAGGTAGCGGCGGCGTTAAGTAAAATATAGCAAAACATGAATGTTCATAGTTTGAAGGTGTACTTTGTTCAGACTAGCCTGCGCTGCCACATACCAAGGGACTCCTGTTTATTTAGTCTGGCGAGCATTGTATATGCCAGGCTTATTCTCTATTACAATTTATAGTTTACAAGTTTCTTACAATTATACAGTTTCAATATGTAAATAAACAATAAATTTAAAATTAAATATTAGTCCTTGAATTGCCATTAGAACACAAACGGTACATCATAAATGAAAGTCACAATAAATTGGGTGTAATTGCATAGTTACTATGCAAGTCAATCACTGTGCACTCTCAGGGTAATAATTTTAACAATAATTTTAATAAAAAAATATAAAATTAACAATGAACAGTGATTAACAGCAATTCATTAACAACCAGCAAAATCCTTATAAGTACAATATAAAATTTCATACAATAATCAAAAGGAAGAATAACATAACACAAACAGATGATAAATGAACAATAAACAATAACAAAGGAAAATAATAAAACAACAAAATAAATTTACAATAGGGATTGGTTTTTAAATTTCCTATATTTATAATTTGAAATCAAGCCTGCATGCTTGTTTAGAATCGATCATTTTTTCTTGCTTCTAATTAAATTGAATAGACAACTGTTCCGAATGTGACAATAGAAGTCCATAACCAAATGATATCTCAAAGGACATTGAAATAATGCATGTTCGGGTGCTTCTATTAGACCACAACGACATAATTTAGAGTTAGACAAAACGAAAAAAGTATTCGCAATATGGACCATGTCCAGATAAAAAATGGATTAATCCTCTATTAGGGTTTAGAAGTTTCATCATAAATCTTTATTTAATTGAAGGAAAAAACGAAAACACCCTTCTTCCAGTTTCTAAACTTTCCCATTTATCTGGTCATTCATTGTAAATTAAATATTTTAATTGAATTTCATCCAAAATTAACTCACCCGCAATATTTGATGTCCTAAATAATTATTCTCGCGCAACCAGTATCTAGACCCTCTTTTCCTGATATCTAAATCTAAGGGTAATAGTCCTAATATAACTAGTGCACCATGAGTAGAAACAGTGGAGAAGGCCCCAACCAGTCTAACTAAAATGTTCCTTTGTAAACTTCTAACCATTGTTTGAGCGATTAATAAAAACATTCTTTTCCCCCAAACACTAGCAGCATAATAAACAATAGGTACCAAAACAGAATTATTAAATAATTGAACAACTTAATTTCAGTATTCAGACTCATGAGACAGTGGGAGGGGACATAGGCAGCAGGTTGCTCGTGCCGCAGGTCACTTACGCGTGCTGGCACACTGCAATAGCAAAACACACTGTTGCAACATTTGCATCCCTTTCATACTTCTGTTACATTGTTTGTATGTTTATCCTTTATTGATTTGTTTACTTATACACTTAATTGGCATGGCTTCAAAAACTTATTCTCACCATGGGACAATAAATACATTTAATATAAGAAAACTAGAGTACATATTTACTTGGATTACATTACTTTTATTACTTGATTAATTAA
Source organism: Tenodera sinensis (assembly GCA_030765045.1). Taxonomy (NCBI): domain Eukaryota; kingdom Metazoa; phylum Arthropoda; class Insecta; order Mantodea; family Mantidae; genus Tenodera; species Tenodera sinensis. Next base: position 39,730,981 of record CM060974.1, read on the forward strand.
TTATCAACACAGTTGGTACTACATACGAGCCACACAAAAAGGACGAATGAAGAAAATGCAAGCAGAAAAATGAAACATTATTTATATTGACACAGATATGTACATTGGTGCTTACTCAATCTTAGTATCTCAATTTATTTTCCCATTTTTCTTCTTCCTCATCCTCTGAAGACGACGAAGAAGCCATCAATGTTATAAAATTCACAAACGGTTTTGTTCTCATTGCATTTCGTCTTTGTTGAAGTTGTATAGTTCTAAATAATTATCTAATTTAATGGTTCTTATTACTGTACATACATATGGGAACGGCAGTTGCAGCCACAGTACGTGCAATCGGCAGGTCACATTTTTCGCCCCCCTTCTTTGAAGTAATTGTACACATTTTGAATAATGCGTGCCGTCTGCTGATGTACTGGTTTTCCACGTCTTATAGGCAAGGAATTTGCTTTATAAGTAGCAGGTGCATGACCTGTTTCCCACGGCCACCACATATTTATACAGGTTTAAGAGTAATGTTTGTTATGTGACACTTCTTGTGTCTGAAAGACAGCACAAACCTTGCTACTCTGTCTGGGTTGTTTTGGTTTCTATACAGGCGCCGGCCACGCAATGCCGCTATCTCCCCCTTCCACTGTCTCAAAAGACTCTGAACAAAGTATAAAATGATGTCCACTCTTATCATGTTTCTTCTTGTATGTTTCAAAGGTATTTCTTTACATAGATTCTATGATCATACGATGATCATTATGATCATTATAGTAATAACGTGATTATTGAAGAACAAATTAATATTCCTAAAACAAAACATTAAAATCACAAAATATAAGGAGTATCTATAAAACTATAAAATAAAATGGTAACTCCACACTAAAACCTCTACTGGTGATCATATTCTGAGCCTGATTACGCACCCATTTCATGCTTTTCCACCATCTTAATATTTGGGGAAACATTACTTACAGAAGCAATTCTCAAGGCATCATTACACAGTTTTGCTCTTAGACAGCACTTCAAGATATATTGAGAAGTAACTAAATTCCCTGTAAAGCTGCAATATTTGTTGTTAAGTATTTAATGCCAAATGTTTTATTCTTTTGGCTACCGTGTTCCGTGATACATGTATCTCCTGGTATATACATACCTCATTAAGAGATATCTTTGATACAACGCATTCCTTTCTCATCCGAGAAAGGCCAGGTCTTTGAAATTTTTACAGAAACCTCATAATTAATTTCTAAGGTTATAGGTGTCTCGTCAGACCAAGTATTCTACAAGAAAAGGGACATATAGCAGATAATGATAGGTACTTATTTGTTGTGTAAACAATACAAATTATACTATATTAATCTTAACTTTGTGTGCTTATATCACAACTTAGTTCGTGGTAAAGGTGACTTCTCTCTTCGCCTTTAACATGCTTATATTACCTTTCGCAATGTTTTTGACGTTACATCTTTTTGTAATTATATACTTTTTGCGTATTAAACTTTGGGTATATTCACCACTGTCGTTACTGAAAAATGTGTTCCATTCTGGTTTGAAATCGCTACACCTTCGCTTTTCCATGATATGCACGTTTTAAAGCCCTGACTAACACTGTCCCAAGCAGAACAAGCAGGTGCTACTGTTACGGACAACATGGGCCTACTAAGCTCCAAAGCGCGCGCTTGCGCTCAAGGGCACCGGTTGACATCACTGGTATAAGATGGCTGTAAAAATCGATTTTAGGTTTTATGGGTAATATATATCTTTGTAGAAATCTGCGTAGTTTGTAGAGAATGTGCATTCAGGATTAGGTATGTTTGCAGCATTTAATGATATTTAAATGCGGCTTTAAATTGAGATTTGAATATGGCTGCCTACATCCCTGGGAACCTTCTGCTATTTACCAAAACTTTCTTTTTACTTTGTCTACTACGTATAGTAAGTAGAGGAAGTATTGTATGCCACCTAAAAATTCAATATCAAGACTTCACTGCAAATATGCTTTGAGGCCCCCTGAATAAGAAAAAAAAAAAAAAAAAAAAAAAAAAAAAAAAAAAAAAAAAAAAAAAAAAAAAAAAAAAAAAAAAAGCAATTTCAGAAAAATGTCCGTGAGTGTGTGCCTTTGCGTGGACAGCATAACTCAAAAACAAAAAGTCGGTTTAAAACCAAAGATAGTATTTAAATTTAACATGTATTAAGGATGCGACCAAAGATTTTGATGAAAGTTCCTCCACTCTAAACTACCCTTTACGTGGAAAATTTTTCGAAACTTTTGATTTTCTCGAAAATGACTAACAATTTTGATTAAAATCCCATATGTTTGAGATATTTTTATGACAAATGAAATGTATATCTTCTATGACTATAGCCCATGAAGTCCTGTTTACTCTGGATGACTTTTGCATAACCGTAAGAGATAGGCCAAATCTTACTACACAAAAAATTGAGAAATCACTAAAACATACAATTTACGTCCAAATAAATTCTTTGCAGAGTGAAATAGTCCTTGTTATTTGCGTGAGTCTCGTTAAGTTTAAACTTTCGTCAACTGGAACATCGTTGTTTACTTTTTTTCACATGTTAGCCGTGCAAAGAATATGCAATTTGAAACTTTTAAAAGGTTTGACTATCGCTCAGAGCCTACTGTATTCCCATATTCCCCTTGTATCTACAAGGAAATTGCGGCAAATGTTTATCTCAACTAACACGAAGAAGATATAGGAGTAAGAGTTTGTAAGAATGGTTAGTACAAAGGTAGAGAAAGTCATGTGAGTGCAACACATCAGATTTTGTAAACTTAAGGTGCACTTTTCTGAAAATCAGCCACATTTATACGTCAGGCACCCCTGGGACAGCCCTCGTATACGCCAGGGTCTGTGATCTATAGTACATATTCACCACAATAGGTAACTAGAACAGCTAAGCATCGCTGGAATGGATTAGCTGAGGTTAAAGCAATCGGAAGTTTCTTGTTATCTCTAACAGACTGTTGATGTGCACAGTGACGTCATTATCTCTGTCTCGCTTTACGCCTCACAGCAATACTCTCAAAATGTGGGGTTAGAGCTCACCAACCAGGAGTGACAGGTTCCTGAACTTTTTGCTAAATAATATATCGTGCCCTATTTTCCTAAAGGATTTGCGGACAATCATAAATATGCAAGAGATTTCTAGCACTAATGGTAATCGTAGTTTATTCCACTTGACTTATTATTCTAGATGCCCATGCAGTATAGGTCGCGCGTTACTTCTTGACGAATGAAAATTTTATATGAAAGGTTGAATGCGAGTCTCTACTCAGCTTTTGCGGGAACGAGAGAGAGGAGGTACAGTCTGCAGTGAGATGACGCGCATGCTTCTGAGCTGAAGTAGTACAACACTACAAATCAATTTATGACACTTGCAGTAATATCAGCCACACGTATTATACACTATACCTCTATAACTGTTTCCACTTAACTTTCTTGCATTTATTCTATTCCCGACATCTCTCCCTCGTCTGAATTGCTATTTTCGTTGCATGCATACATACATCCGTACCGCACAAAACTTTTGCAGTCGACTGTATACACAAACGCGACAGAGGAAAACAGAGGTGTCTGTTATCGTAGCATAAACATTTGCTGACCTGTTTATTAAGGGTAGGCTCACTCATTGGATTTCTGCTCAAGGTCATTCGTCAAGAACGAACGCGCAACCTATAATTAAGGGACACTGGGAGTGAAATTTTGGTCAAAATTGTCAAAAAGTCGAAAATTGTTTTTTTACCTTAAAATGTTCCTGGAACACCGGTGCATTTGGATCAGCTAACATTTTTCATATCCCACACTCCATGTGGTCATTATGGCCCTTTCAAATAGCGCTCTTCCCTTAACGTACACATGATGCTCCTATATAAAAGCCTGTTTTTCTCAAAACTACATTTCTGCACATTCCAAAAGAAGTTCGCGCCTGAGTTTTGCTTCAAATTGAATGAAAATTTCCAAAAGTATTCATAAATAGCAGCTAAACAAAACTATGATTCAATATTGATGTTATCATTAACATGAATACTAAAAACTTTATTTTTGTATGAAAAAGATCAATAATTTTTAAGATTAAATTTTCTTTGTCATTAAAAAAATATGTACAGCATAATCAGCAAACGTATTTGAAATATCTCTTCATACAATTGTTACCCATGTTTTAGAGTATCAGTCCTGCCAATATAAATTAATTTTGAAAAGTCAATAGATGCGAGCTCTATTTTGAAAATGTGCCTATTAAATTCATAAAATAATTTATATATCCTAAACGAATTATCCAATTTTAATGAAATTTGGTGTACCTCCTATCCTCATATAAATACAAACGCAGTAAAAATTTCAGAAAAATCTATCAAAAAATGTGGAACTTTCAAATTTCACTCCCACTGTCCCTTAACCAAGACAACTTCTGCTGTAGTTTTTTCTTGTTTCACCACATACCCAATTGATAGAGGGATTGTGTATTCCACCTAATATTCCAATATCACCATTTTACCAGGAAAAGCATGTTTTGAAGCTTGTGAATAAAAATACTTTAATAAAAGTTTGTGTGTGTGTGTGTGTGTGTGTGTGTGTGTGTGTGTGTGTGTGTGTGTGTGCATGCGCGCGTGTGTGCGTGTGTGAAAATGAATTGAACTTTTATATATGGACACTGCTGTGGTTCACAGGGCGTTAAACACCGCTTAATTTGGATCAGAAGCTGCTTCATCAGGATTTATATCCTTTTACGTGCCGTAAATCTACGCAACCAGCCTTAATTCAGGATTTTCTCAACACCCGCACCCAAACAAAAAATCTTACCCTGCGCCGGATTTGAATTCGCAACCTCGGGAACCGGATGCTAGATAGCACAGCCATGTCCAAGGGGAGTTTGGGTTTAGCTGTTTCCACTATAGATGTACTTTGCTTCTCTTTAACCCCAGCCGTGCATTGTATTGCAGTGATAGTTTTTGTTATATGTACGTTGCTTTTGATTTACGAAAACACTTTGAGATCTTATGCGATAAACATCTGCTCATTAGGGACTTCATTGGTACTACTCATGTTTATGTATGTTTATGTATGAATAATAAACATATATGTTTTTGTTTTGGCTCTAAAGTATCGCATTTGAACATGACCAATAACAAATACTATTTTTTCGTAGAACGATAAAAAGCAGTATATTATCATAAATATTGTTTTCCATTGCTTAATTGCACCCTTTCATTTCTAAGTATGCAATAAATAACTTTTTTTTTTATTGGTCTAGTTAGTACAGACGCTTCCAAATGTTTTCCGACGCACGCGGGGCTCGCCGTGGAGACGGAAGGGGTAAAGGTTATCGAGTAGTCAGTCCAGGTCCGAGCCGTCTGAAGTGGTTTACCTGTCTCAAGAGTTAGTTAGCTGTAGTGCTGAAGTTTTCCTGTTTCAACAAAAGAAACTATCATGACGACTAGCTTCTTGGGGACTTCGCTCTAGAACAGCGAAGAATATGAAAGGGTTCTAGATTATTAAAATAGAAATTTGACATAAATGAAAATCAATCAGTGAAGGAGCGTAACATTTTGGAAAACATTATAAAGAGCAACATCGGCATCTTTAAATACGCAGAGTCCCCTTTAACACAATGTAACGTATTTAAAAATACAATACGGACTACTTAACAATTAACACCAGTTTTAAAAAAAAAAGTTAATAACAAAGTAAAATAAGGAAATAAAACGACAAACACAGATCTTTACCAAGTATATCTATGTATCCAAAATAAGAATAAAACGTCTTCTACTGTTGGATTTACGCAAGATAGTACATAGTATTATAATTATAGCATGTTTATGATGGTGATGATGATTAATATGATGATGATAATAATAATAAGAAGAAACATTTGTCAATGGAAAACTGTGTACAAATAAAAAATAAACCTGTTTTGCTATCCGATTTTTCATGAAATAACTCAGTGTTATACTTATCAAGTTATCACATAGTATTGTTGTTGTTATTGTTATCGTTTTTGTTGTTGCTGTGATTATTATTATTATTAATTATTATTATTATTATTATTATTATTATTATTATTATTATTATTATTATTATTATTATTATTATTATTATTATTATTATTATTATTATTATTATTATTATTATTATTATTATTATTATTATTATTATTATTATTATTATTATTATTATTATTATTATTATTATTATTATTATTATTATTATTATTATTATTATTATTATTATTATTATTATTATTATTATTATTATTATTATTATTATTATTATTATTATTATTATTATTATTATTATTATTATTATTATTATTATTATTATTATTATTATTATTATTATTATTATTATTATTATTAGCAACGAAAAATTTATTATATTATCATTTTAAAATCATTTGTTTAAATGTTTCTAAGACAACAACACTGCCACAAAACGTGGCAATATTAATTTGATTAAACGCCTACGTAAAGGTTATGCAGATTTCTTTCGTATGAACAGAATAATTATGTATGGAACAAACTATTTCGTTTCTTGTTTCCTTAGCTGAAGCTACCGTGCTTGCATCACCTTAAACGACAGCATGCAAATATAAACACGTGCAGTAACACCGGCCCATTTTCGATAAGAAAATTCTCCCTCAGTTTCCGCTTACCACTTCTCCCCCATCGGAAAACGTTTGGAGCCGTCTGTATAACAGTTGGAGTTGGTATCTGTAACTTTTTCTCATATATTTATTGTTTTAGTTAAATTAGCACAAGTTGTGTAAAACGTACATTTATAAAGTTTTGTCAACATACATCAATTTACTAGTTACTATTTGTCGCTTAATATTACGAAGACATCAGACATGTGCGTATCTGAGAGAAAAAAAGTCAAGCGGTCTGATAGACCTCACCTCACAAACTATGTCACAATAAAAGTACCTCACAGGTTAAAAGCAAAGATTTTAAAAATTTTCGTCCGTGATTTTAAGTAGGTATGTTCCTCTAATTTATAAATTCCGGGCACGTTTTGATCCCAGTGATAGATATATCTGAAACACCCTGCATCTCTCACACGTTTAAATTAGATAGCAATGATTTTCATTCGCACAGCAGACCTCTTTGGGGGGCTGTATCATGCACTAGTATATGCCTCTGACAGCTGACATAAAGTTACCTTGAAGCATCCAGTTAAGTGTGTATTTCTGGAATGAAATGATAAAATCATGGGTATAAAAATGGTCGTAGCGTTCCTTTTTGCAGAGGAAGCCAGCCGGCTTTGATCATCGAACATCACGGAATAAAAAGTTGATGTGGGCCAAAAGGAAACCGGTGCTCAACTTGACGTAGAGGCTCTTAAAGATTAAAGACTGTATCTAGTCGTTTCTCTTACCCCCGGGTGAATGATGGCAAAGGTGACCTTCAGTTTATTTCACGGCGAAGTGAATAAAACACACACACACACCTACCCTTTTGAATCCCTCGTATGTAACTCCTTTCTTCTTCCTCTTCTTTTGCTCTTTGCTTCTTTACTTTCTCTACCACATACCTAATAGGTAGAGGAAGTATTCTATAGAATTATATACCGAGAGTTCAGTGAAATACATGTTTTGAGGTCTCGACAATAAGGTCTACAAAAAGGTCCATGTACGTTTAAGTGTACGATCAGCGTAACTAAAAAAAAATCTTATGCGTTGCGCTCACATGACTTTCTCTACTCTTGTACTAATCATTCTTACAAACTGTTATTCCTATATCTTCTTCGTGTTATTTAAGATAAACATTTCCAGAAATTATCTTATTGCTTATTTCCTTGTAGGTACAAGCGGAATATTAGAATACAGTAGGCTTTGTGCGACAGTCAAATCTTTTAAAGATTTGAGATTCCGTTCTCTTTGTACGTTTAACATATAAAAAATGAACAACGATGTTCCATTTCACGAAAGTTTTAAGTTTTCCGAAACTGACTCAAATAACAAGGAATATCTCCGAAATGGTTCACTCTACCAAAAAATTTATTTAGGCATAAATTATTGCGTGTTTTAGCGAGATCTACATTTTTTGTAGAGTAAGATTCGGTCTATTTCTTACGGTTTACGAGCTATTCAAAAGTCATCCAGAGTAAACAGGACTAGATAGACTTAGCCAGAAAATTCAGAATATACATTTAATTTGTCATAAAAATATATTAAACATATGGCATTTTAATCATAATCGTTAGAGCCATTTTCAAGAAAATAAAAATGTTCGAAAAATGGGTCGGTCTCGGTGGCTCAGTTGGTTAGACGCTGTCCTATTGATCCCAAGGTCGTGGGTTCAAATCCGGCCCAGACCGATGGTTTTTAAGTGTGCTTAAAAACAACAGCTCCATGTCAGTAGATTTACTGGCATGTAAAAGAACTCTTGCGAGATAAAATTCCGGCACACCGGCGACGCTGATGTGATCCTGGCAATTGACAGCGTCGTTAAAGAACAAAATAACTTTTTTTGATTCGAAAAATGTTCCATGTAAAGGGTAGTTTAGGGTGGGGCTATTTTCTTCAAAATCTTCGTATCCTATGCTTGAAAGACATTAAACTTAAATACCAACTTTGGTTTTTAAACGAATTCTCGTTTTCGAGTCATGCTGTCCACAGACTGACTGACAGACAAGCAGGCAGACAGACAGACAGACAGACAGACAGACAGACAGACAGACAGACAGAAGCAGACATTTTTCTAAAAATTCTTTTTTTTTTTTATTTTTTTATTCAAGGGGTCTCAAAACATATACCCTGTGATATCTCGACATCGAATTTTTGGGCGGAATACAATACTTCCTCTACTTACCAGTAGAGAAAGTAAAAATGTTAAACATGGTATTTAACTCTTAAGTTTTTGAGGTAATTATATTGTGACATAGTTTGTGCGCCGAGGTCCATTTTTTTTCCCCTACGATTTACAGGACAATATTCAGCTAGTAAAATTCTATATATGTTAATTCAAAAAAGTTACGGGAATATTACACACTGATTCCAACTGTTGTAGTAACTAGATTAATAATAAAATTAAATAATTTATTGCAAATTTAGAAATGGAAGTGTTTCAGTTTATTTCAGCTGTTTGTTAGTGTAAGTGTTTAATTGAATAATTTGAAAACATGATATATAATAATATATTTTTATTTCACATTTTTACATAACAATATTTGTTATTGATCCTGCTGAAGTGCGATACTTTTGAAAGAAATCAAACGTATGTGTTTATTATTCAGTTATGTGTGTTTTTTACGTCTTGCTTCTTGTGATAAAAGGTTCTCATGATCACTTGTTTCAAAGCCATCACATAACAACCAGCTCCTGAAGAACTTGACTATCACCTAAAGCCTACCGTATTCCCTGTTCTCGTTATAAAACAATTTTTGCAAATATTTATCTCAAGTAGCAACAAATTGAACAATAAACTATTGTAAAAGCAACTTATTGAGAAACGAGTGGATAAATTCGTGTGATTGAAACACATGAGACGTTTTTCATCTTCTATGTTAAGAAAAGGTCCTAAAATGAAAACCACAATGGGACAGCTTAGCTCAAACGGATTCGAACCTGTACACATAGCTAAGAAAACTACTGCACTACTGTAATGTGCAATAGTGATTGCGGATTTTAACATATGGGTTATTCAATAAATAGTGGCAAGAATATTGATGTGTGGCGCTAAGAGCGGTAAATGACGCAAGAAAGATGGTATTTATAAGATATTTGTAGCAAATTTAGTTTGTCGACTATTATCTGTAGTGCTCTAAAATGTTTAGTAAACACAAAGATCCTTAATTGAAATTCAGATTGCAAGAGGAAAGAATGCTCGGCAAAGGCATACAATGGCTTTTGGCAGAGAGACTTTGCCATACCTTACAGTTAGGGTGACCAGACTTCCGGATTAATCTGGACATGTCCTCTTTTTAATAGGGTTGTGCGGTATCCGGGCGGCTTTTAAAACATATGTATTTTGTATTTTGTTTTTCCCGCAGGTTTCGAAATTGAAGAATTTGAATTTTCGAACACAATATGAATTAAAAAAGCCTGTAAAAGGCAATTCTGGGCTTGATAGCTTAACTTCCAACAAGAAATTATGTATGTCAGAGAAAGCAAATCTGTAGACAATAATTCAGAATTTCTCAAAATAGCAGAATATTAATTTTCTATACCAGAACATGATGCCAATGTAGAGAGAATATTTTCACTCATATCTTCACAACGGACAGTGGGTTATTCATGTCACACGATATTACTTTGGAGCACAGTAACAATATGCTATTCCAAAAATTTATTTTTGTTAAATCAAATGTTGCCACTACTTATTGAATGACCCATGCATTTTCCATTGTATAATTTAAAGCAAGTGCCTTTATGGCTTCATAAACACACTTATGTTCACTTTCATTACACTTTATAGCTTCTATGTAGGCTATTAAGGCATCCCAAAATAAAATCTGTCCCATCCATTTGGAAATTAAATCAGTTTGACGACTAGTGCTTTGGCTTCTACATCAAACAGATAGTAATTCCAATACGGTTAATACCTTTAGTTATGCTAGATACGTTTTGAACCGTAACAGATAATATTTGCATTCTGGTAACAAATTCAAATGCTAATAAACTATGAGAACATTACTTTCCCTGTTTTATGTTTGCTGCTATTTGCACCATTATATTATTTATGGCTCATGTACTCTAGTAAATGAGATAAATATGCTTCTTTTATTTTCATTTTTAAAAGCGACAACATAGAAAGCAAATGGATCAGTAAACAAATAAATTTTTACTTAACTGCAAATAAGGACTGCAGCAAATAATGTTTATGGTTCAGGGAAACAGGCATTACCCATTTTAATCTCACCGACAGTACTGGGTCGGTCGCATTCAGTCCATGTCAAAATATAAACATAAAAATACACTATCAGAAACGGAATGGAATAAAACACACGATTACAAATGGAAGGGACGTTAAAGATGATGGTACTCCATATTCTTCCTGACTTAAATTCACAGAACCTGCTTGTTTTAACGAAAATGTTTTGCTGGGTTTCAAATGTCGATTTCCAGCTGGGATGTAATATATTTCCAGTTTTACTTCTTCCATAGTACGATCTATCCTTCAGTGAGCAGAAAAAGGATGGTAAAAGATGAGCCGTAAAGCCGTATCAAGGCATATGCTATACATAAATATGACGCTGCAACTTCAATATTTACTTTTCTAAAACGAAATATCTTCAAACGATACAGTTACGAGAGATCGCTTCACCTGATGCCCGCTCTTCACTCCTTACAATCTCTACCACGTAACTAGCAAGTAGAGGAAGTATTACATTCCACGCAAAAGGTTCATACCAATGTCACCGGAAATACATGTTTTGAGGCCCGACGATCCCAAAAAAAGGCATTTTTATTTTATTACGTACCAACAGGGAATAGAGGAAGTATTGCATCCCATCCAGAAAAACTCGTGTTGCAAGGTTTCACCGAAAATGCATGTTTTGTGCACCCGACCCTTCAAAAAACACTGTGAGTAAATTTTTCAGTCCTGATTCTATCCTCAAACATTGCCCACACACGACTTGTGTGTTTGAAACAGTCATTAAGTTGATTGCCCTTATAAAAAGGGCACGAATTTAGATTATTTAAATAAAAACCCAGGACTTAAAGTACTTCCGACTGCAAGTCACCTTTCTTTTATGTATCTCAGAATTGAGATTCCCTAGTGGTCTGCTGGGAGGTGCCATGGTAGCTGATGCTCCTGATTCTACCTCTCATGTGTGAGTGTTTCAGCAGCATGGCTGAAAAATGAAAATTCGGTTAAATAAAAACCTTTCCACTGCGTTTTAACAACCTCCAATGATTCGACACGAAGATTTGGAAGAAAATCTCCAACCCATTAACTTAGAAAACTTTGAGTTATTTCTTAATTTTCCCAAAAATGACTAACAGTTTAGATTAAAATACCACATGTGTAGGCTATTTTAAAGAAAAATAAATTTATATCCTGAATTTTCTGGGCATAGCCTGTGAAGCCCTCTATTCTCCGAATGACTTTCGCACAACTGCTAAACCGTAAGAGATAGGCAAAACCTTATACAAAAGTCATCTAGAGTAAACAGGATTACATGGGCTATAGTAAGAAAATTCAAAATACACATTTTGTTTGTCACAAAAATATCTCAAACATGTGACATTTTAATGAAAATCGTTACAGCCATTTCCAAGAAAATAAAAATTTTCGAAAATTGTTCCTTGTAAAGTGTAGTTTAGGGTGGGGCTATTTTCTTCAAAATCTTCGTGTTGCATTCTTGAAAGATATTGAACTTAAATACCAAGTTTGGTTTTTAAGTGACTTTTCGTTTTTGAGTTATGCTGTCCACAGACTAACACACACACACACACACACACACACACACACACACACACACACACACACACACACACACACGCTCGCGCGGACTTTCTTCGAAAAATCTTTTTGGATGCAGGGGGCTCGACACATATTGCTGGTGAGATATCGTCGAATTTTTTAGTACAATGCAATACTTCCCCTGTTTATGCGTAATAGAGAAAGTAAAAATTTTAGATCGCTGGAATGGAAATTCTGGATGTTTACTTTTTCCACAGGTGCGCACATTCCTTTACTCGGAGTTATGACATTTGAATAGATCTGCCTTGTAACATTAGACGTACTGCTTTCTGAATCTTGCTACCATGGGAGTACTTGATCTTAACATATCCAAATCGCTATCCGTAAGAAGCAAGAAGCTCTTTCACAGGAAATCCCTTGGCCTTTGCTTGTAGAGGAAACATGTTGTCTGGGCTCCAGAGAAAAGAATAATTTGTGATGAAAGTGAGATCCAAAGAAAAGGAAGGGAGATATCAGCTTAGGGACACGGGCTCCCACCCGTTGCCAAGTGATTCCTGGTCTGATGTTGCTGATTTATGTACGGGAACTTGGAAATGGATCTTGAGCGTCAGAGAAAACTGTCGATTCTCTAAGGGATGGAGGGCGGAAATGTTTGGAGATAAGTTCGGGTCACAGAGTTTCTTTTCCTCCGGTCTATTCAAGCTGAAGAACAAGATAACATATTCGGCTGGCGAATAAACAAACATTTGCTCCAAAGAAGTAGGCTGAACGGTGCATTTCCCACCCGCTCTTGTTGGGCAATGGCCAAAGCGCTTTCTGTCTTTGTCCTTCGTTAAATTGGAGTCTTGAAATGACCGGCTCCTTCCCCTCCTCAAGCCAGCAGTACTTAGCTTCGATCAAATGTGTGGATCGGGTGATAATCTGGGTCACTTTAGGTTTTGTTGCTACCTTAGAGGGCCGATATAGAACAAGTTGATGTGTATTAACCCTGCATTGGGCGTGTGATATTTCCTAATGCCATTAATCACGATACACACAATATTTGTAGGACATATAATTGCATCTCTTTCCTTGTTACTTTCTCTACTGGTAAGTAGAAGGAAGTATTGTATTCCACCCACAAATTCGATGTCGAGATTTCACCGGAAATATATGTTTTGGGGCATTTTTAGAAAAAGGTACTTCTGTGTGTGTGTGTGTGTGTGTATATATATATATATATATATATATATATATATATATATATATATATATATATATATGTGTGTGTGTGTGTGTGTGTGTGTAACACGAAGATTTTGAAGAAAATTCCGCCATCCTAAACTGCCTGTCAAGTGGAAAAGTTTTAGAAAATGTTTATTTTCTCAAAAATTGCTCTAACGATTTTGATTATAATGCCATATGTTTGAGATATTTCGTGACAAGTGAATTGTATATCTTGAACTTTCTGGTTATAGCCCCTGTAGTATTTACTCTGGACGACTTTTGCATAACTGGTAAACCGTTAGAGAGAGACCAATTCATACTATGCGAAAAATGTAGATGTTGCTAAAATGCACAATTTATATCCAAATAAATTTTCTTGTAGGGTGAACCATCTCAAAGCTTTAAAAGATTAGACTATCGCACAAAGCCTACTGTATTCTATTATTCCCCTTGCACCTACAAGGAAATAAGCAACAAGATATTTTTTACAAATGTTTATTTTAACTAACGCGAAGAAGATACAGGAATAAGAGTTTGTAAGAACGGCCAGTACAAGGGTAGAGAAAGTCATGTGAGTGCAACACATCAGATTTTTTTAATTACCACTACACCTGCAAAACGTTTAAGAGGAAATACTCCGTTGTACATGAACATGATAAAACCACTGGATGAGTAGTTGAAATCTTAAATTATCAATCTGTAGAGACATTAATATAAACGTTTACTTATGAGTGCGATGGTTAAGTCATAACTCACAGGATCCAAAAACATAAATGTTAGTAAACAGCCGAAACCCATTTTGTATTGGTTAAACTCAATTTCCATTTGGGTGGAAGCTATTATTATTATTAAAAAATAGGCATAAATATTACGAATTATCTTTCATATTGTGTTTATTTGTGAAAGGATAAAAATTATTGACCTTTAAATAATGGAGAATGTGAGTTTTTACTCCAATAAACGGATCATCAGAGTTTTGAAACGTATCATTTTGGAACTGTGAGTTTTGATGGTAAACATTTACGAAGAGCGTTTGAATGTCACCAACAAAAGAAGCTAGCTGACCACTGAAATAAATTAAATAATCAATTAAAATTAATTAAACAACTGTTTAAGAATGTTAAAGATTATTTTTCCTTTGCAACGTGATAGAAACTTCCGCATATCTCCGAAATGGTTCAACCTACAAGAAAATTTATCGAGACATAAATTGTGTATTTTAGCAAGATCTACATCTTTTGTACAGTATGATTTGGTCTATCTCTAACGGTTTACCAGTTATGCAAAAGTCGTCCAGAGTAAATACGACTACAGGGGCTATAGCCAGAAAATTCAAGATATACATTTCATTTGTCATAAAAAAATCTCAAACATATGACATTTTAATCAAAATCGTTAGAGCCATTTTCAAGAAAATAAAAATTTTTGAAAAATCTTCCATGTAAAGGATAGTTTACGGTGGGGGTATTTTCTTCAAAATTTTCGTGTCGCATTCTTGAAAGACATTAAACTTAAATACTAACTTTGGTTTTTAACAGACTTTTCGTTTTTGAGTTATGCTGTCCACAGACACACAGAAACAGACACACATACGGACCTTTTTCTAAAAATGCTTTTTTTTTGGATTCAGGGGTCCTCAAAACAGATATTTTTGGGTGGAATACAATACTTCCCCTACTTACCAGTAGAGAAAGTAAAAAAGCAACACAGTCCTTTCTCAACCTAAGTGCAGAGCAATACTAGGGCGAAGGATGAAGAGAGGTGAGGGAATTACCGATCGCTGATTGGTGGAAAAAGCGATAGAACGAAACTCACAAGATCCAAACGATCATGAGACCTTTGATATAAACCGGGAAGTTTGTCGCCTGTTGAAACATGGTTCAAGTGAGAAATAAAACCAAATTTCTTCGGAATCATATTCTACACAGAAAACTCAATTGTTACATAGCGGTACCTCCATTCTGTATTTTTTTAATCATGCGAGTTACGACTGTAACCTACTCAAGCATCTCTTTCAGTGCTGCCTGTGAAATGTGAACTAAAACGTCGATAGTGAAATTTAATGAAGGACTTAATGAAAGAGCTTGTGAGACACTTTTTTATGCATGCATTTAATGTCACCCAAGCTATCAAAGGACCCACGAGAGGATGAATGCAATGATGGGGTCAAAGAGTACGGAGCAGTCCGCATTTAAAAGTTACCTTTACGAGAAAATGGAAAGTTGTGAACAAAAACCTCACGCGGACTCAATAATGCAGTAGCATTTAAAAAATAACTAAGTTATAATTCACACATAACAGTACGTGGGAGAACAGGTATGTCGGTTTTTATTAGAAAGGTAACGTCTACAATGAAAGTGCATGGTATTGTTTATGTAGCATAATATGACAGCAATTATATGACTCAAGTTCAGTTTATAAAGGGAAAGGAGGGTGGAAGTATCTTACTGGCTAAAGTAATAGTGGAGTGGAGGTTGGCATGGAAACCTCGTGTAAATATGATCCTTCAGCAACTGTCACAATTTGCCTACAAATGCCTATCTCCATTTACGTCAAGTAGACTAAGCATTCGTAAAAATAGTTTGTAGAAGAACGGGTAGGGAAAGTCATGTAAATGTATGAGAGTTTATCTCATACAACATCTGTTGGTCGATGCGTTGTTTCTGCAGCCACGTGATTGAATAATTAACCCGAGTTTTATGACTAGGCTTACTAGTCCAGTTACATTAAAGAGGAATCAAGTTATGCGCGTTCGTGATGTATGTGACGGCACAGTGTGGGGATCCCGTTTGCTCTACAGACAAAACGTGCACCACTCCATTCTTTGGGTAGTTCACCCACTAAACTTATTTGTGACTAAAAATGAAACAATTCTTTCGCAACCAAAATATCATGGACATACGCAAAAGCCCTTTTGTATCCACGAGGCCAAAAGACAAGTACTTCCGTAAAAATCGCCATTTCGAGTTTTGGGATGGATTACAGTACTTTCGCTACCTATTTTCTGTGCATTAGATAAAGTAAAAATAGTCCTGTTGAATAAGCCTGGGAATAACACGATCAATCTTATATACACATTGTAGTAATAATAGCCGAGGGAAACTGCAACATTTCGGTCTTCGTAGATCTTTTTACTTGTACCCCTTGCGGGGCGCCCTCAACAGAGAGAGATGAGGGGAAAGGAGACAGAGGGCGGATGATCAGGAGCTACGTACAACCACCCAGACTTGCAAGGAAGGGACTAGAGACTTCGAGACCATGTCTTCGGAGGACGGAGTCACTAATCGTATCCTTTTTCCCTACCATGGAGCGCCGAGAAAGTTGTTGATCCGTTGTAACCCTCAAAGAACCAAGTAGACGAAATGATGTGGAATGGAGAGAGGGGATTTGGAGGGTGAAAGGACAAGTTATACACATTCCCCAGGTGCACCTTCGAGACTCTGTGCAACTGCCTGTCAGACTTGTAGAGATCCTGGTGTACAATAAAATAGCGGTTAAAAGAGTTTTGAAATTTACAGCAATGCTAAACACAAACCTAAGGATTTAGGATCCCGCAGGAGTTCTTTTACATGCCAGTATATCTACTCGCATGAGGCACACTTAAAGACCATCGGTCTAGGCCGGATTTGAACCCACAACCTTGGGATCAGTAGGCTAGCGTCTAACAACTGAGCCACTAAGAACGACTAAATCTGATCGTTTTCACACATAATAGTCACGAACTAAACTCAGGAACATAAGAACAGAAGAAAAAAGAAACACCAGTTTGGGAATCCTCACCATAAAGCAATTGAAAATCTGAATGACTTTTCATTGCAAGACTTTAGGAAAGCGAAGCTAGCAAAGAAGAATATGAAGTAATAAAATTATATTGCGTCCGATAGAGCTGCTTTCATCTTGATGTGATGAATAATTAATTACTGTGATGAAAGGGACGCTAATGTAATTAGATGAAATTAATGTTTATACAGCAGAGATATTTATATCTACTGTTTTCATAGTAACCGCCTAAATATCTTATACCTACTGCTGTACAGTAAACATATACTTACCTAGAAATTTAATCATCATTATTACGAAGGTAGACGTACCACGAATTTGGTTCATGAAAAGGCAGTTCTCACGTTTCTTAATCTCTTTCTGATAATTTCAGGCACTTGGTAGAGACAGGTGACTCAAAAAGTACCTTTGTTTTATGCATAATATGAATCTACGTAATTTGTAGCATATATCCGTATAACATTTGTGGGTTTTTGCAACATTTAAGGGACTCTAAAACTGAAATTTGAATTTTCTGCGTCTGTACAATTATGGAATCAATATTTTTTATACTTAAGGATGTTTATGTTATAAACGACCATACAAACTTTAAGCACAATCTGTTGTTTAGTATTGACGGAATTAATTATTCAATTAATTCACAATGTTAAAATATTCAAAATATTCCATGTCCATCAAAAACTAAAATATCACAATAGTTTTATTGTTTAAGAAACATATTGCCCAACAAACACCATCAATCTCTGGAGTAAAGAAGAAATAATTATTTTTAAGGTTGATGGACATTGGAAATGTTTCTTTTAAACTTTTTTGTTTATTTATTTTTTTAAAGGTAGGCTATATGACTTTTAACTGTGCTTAACACAGACAGTTCCTTATTGACATGTGCATACTTTTCTGTGGGATGAAATTTTGCAACACCGGCAGCACTAATGCAATTACAACAATTGACAGCATCATTAATAAACAGAACATAGATTTCTAGGGGTGTAATTGCAAATATTTATATCGCTAACTCAGGACAGTGAAGGCATTACATCAATATTTTCTTGATTTGTATAAAATTTTATAGGTGGCATATCAGTTTGTATATACTAAGAACTGCCAAAAAATAACATTGCATAGCTGTAAGTCCTTCTTCAATTTTGTATGTGTCTTATAATTGCAAGCACATATTTATATTTCAAATATTTTAAATGATGCTGAATTTTTAAATGAGGAAGAAACCTAAAACTACCACACACTCTGTTGTGGATAGGTGGACTTTAGCCCATCCTTTAGGGGAAATTTTACTCTACATATAATAATTGGTACTTCTTTATAGCTTCATATGCTAAAGCCACGTGTGTGTTTCCCTACATGTTATATTATATTATATTTATTACATTTTATTTTATATTATAAATGACCCATTTCTTTCATAAATTACTGAAAGTGCCTAAATTAAAGCTGTTCTTATGTGATGCACGCTTACTTTGTCCTTAATAAGATGATCGACTATTTCATTACCTATATATGCGTTTAAAATGTTTTGAATTCTTAGACACTGTTTTCTTATCATCCTGTCGAATTTCAATTGTTTATTGCAATTTTGTGGAAAGACTATAGAATTTTAATGTCAGAAAATAACGTACAATTATGAACATTTGGCTATAGCTACTCCCTTTGCATCTATAACAAAATGTGTAATGTAGCATTTCCGGGAAGGTCTAACTAAATTAGAAGGAACTAGATAGAAATGAAACTTCAAGAATAATTTGTAGATAGAGAGTAGAGAAAGTCATGTGAACGTAACACATCAGACCTCTACTTTCTGTAATACGTACTTATGGTCAAGTAGAGAAGTATTGCATTCTACCCACAAATTCCATATCCAGATTTCACCGAAAATACATGTTTTGAGACCCCCTGAATCTAAAAAAAAATCATATATGTATATCCAAATAAACTTTTTTGTACAGCAACCCTTTTCAGAGCAATTCCTTGTTAATTGTGTGAGTTTGGGAAAAGAACTTTCGTCAAATGGAAGATCGTGATTCTTTTTTATATCTTAGACGTGCAACGAGAACAGAATTGGGTGGGTGTCACATGAGGGAATCCACCGTGGTGGGCCTCAAGACAAATGCCATGCCAGGACAAGTCCTTTACTGGCTTAGAGGATGATATAAGAGAATGGGACTGTGGTAAGGCGGTGGAAAAGTTGTTGGAAATTTGTAAAGCATATGGCATTGAGATTTTTTTTTTTTTTTTTTTTTTTTTTAATTGGGAATTGAATTGATTAATTTTGTCCAAGAAGAAGTCTGGGGCGTTTGTAGGTTTCCCCAGGGTCAATGTCATATTCCCCGAGGCCACGGATCAGGGTATTGAAGCTTTGTGGCAGGGCGTTGTAGAAGGTGCGGGAGAGAGATAGGATATGGTCAATGAGAGTGGGGATAGATAAGTCTTGGTGGATGTTTTTGTTGGGAATATACCAGTCTGCATCAGTAGATATGCGCAGATATCGATTCTGAAGGGTTTGTAGTCTCTGGAGGTGAGAAGCAGCTGCAATGCCCCAGACTTGGCAACCATAGGTAAGAGCTGGTCGGAGAATCTGTTTGTACAGAATTAGTTTGTTGGGAACAGACATTGCCGATTTCCTGTTATAAAGAGGGTACAGCATAGCCATCCTTCTATTGATTTTGTTGGTGAGGTCTTCTATGTGTGGCTTCCAGGTGAGTTTGTGGTCTAGTATAACTCCAAGGTACTTGGCTCTGTTGGACCAGTGAACTCTACCACCAGCTATTTGGAGTTCAGGAGGATCTGCCTGCACCACTCGCCTGGTGAAGGTGACTGCCTGTGACTTGGTTGGGTTTATTTTCAGGCGCCAGGTGGAAAACCATGCTGTCAAAGAGTCGGCATATCGTTGCAGCCTGTTTGCTGCTACTCTATGTTTAATAGAGGCAGTGGCAATGGCGGTGTCATCTGCAAACTGGTAGAGGGTACATCCAGGGTATGATGGTAAGGAATTTATGTATATCAGGAACAGAAGCGGCCCGAGAACACTTCCCTGGGGAACTCCTGCATGGATGGGTCGAGAAATGGAGAATACCTCTTCTTTGCAGACGGAAAAGGTTCTATTATTCAGATAGGAATGGAGAAGATGAACAATATGGGGAGGAATGTCGTAGTGGATAAGTCTGTAAAGGAGCCCCTCATGCCAGACGGAGTCAAAGGCCCGTGAAATATCGAGGAAGAGGGAGACTACAAAATGACGGTTGTTAAAACCTTTGAGTACGTCGTCCACCAGCCGAAGGAGTTGGTGAGTGGTAGAGTGTTTCCTGCGAAAGCCAAACTGCTCCGATTTGAGGATCTGATGGGTATCCAGGAAGCTTTGGAGGCGTGCCTGCACAATCTTCTCAAATAGCTTGCTTAGAGAAGGAAGTAAACTGATGGGTCGATAACCGTCAGGGGAGGAAGTGTCTTTCCCTGGTTTTGGCAGTGTAATCACCTTTGCATGTTTCCAGGCCTGCGGAAAGTACGCCAGTTGAAGAATGGTGTTAAATAATTGTACGAGAAGGACCAACCACTGCTGTGGTAGGGCCTCAAGAGCCGCATACGGTATGTTGTCGAACCCAGAAGCTTTGTAGGGGGCGACACTAGAAAGTAGACTACGAACTTCCTCTACAGTGGTTGGAGTTGTATCTTCTGGCAGGAAGGGCCGGGATAAGAAGTCAGCGACTTGGCCTTCGACTTGATGCCTGAGTTCTAAGTCGCAGGTGTCTGCTGGATGGAAGGTGCCTTCAAGGTATTCTGCCATCAGTTCGACCTTCTCTCGGGCAGATTGTGCAACACGAGTGCCATGTCGAATGGGTTTGTCCTGTGTGGGCAAACGGAGCAAGGCTTTGGACATCTGCCAAAGTGAGTTGTCTGTGGTGTCAAGTGAAGACAATTTTCGCTCCCAGTCGGCATTGAAATGGTCGGCCAGTTCCATCTTTAACAAACGTTGTAGGCGATTGTATTCTGTACGGTCGAGAGGGCTTCCAGTGTGTTGGGCTCGTCGGCGGGCTCTGTTTTTGCTGGCTATTAGGTCACGGGGGTGACGAGGCAACTTCCTGACCGCTTGAGCGGGTCCTCTGCTCGGTGGAGTGGCTTGCGTAATGGCTGTAGAGATGGATGTGGTGAGGTGGTCCACCAGTAAGTCCACTTCCTGTATCGTAGTACAGGGGTCTATAGGTGCTGGCAGGTCGGCCATTATGCTGGAGAATGTTTTCCAGTCGACTCGCCTGGGAGATGGAAAGAGGGATTGTGTTTTGTAGTTTGGTTTGGTATGGAAGATCAGTAGCAGAGGGTAATGGTCGGAAGTCAGTTCTGGAAGTGAAAATATTTGAGAATGTAGTGTTGCGTTCTTGACCAGGGCAATGTCCAGCCAATCTGGGGGACGACGACCTCCGTAGTCCATGGTTGGAGAAGATGGCGAGAGAACCACTATGTTGTTTGTTTGTACGTAGCGTTCCAGGATTCTACCCCGACTGGTAAGCACTGTGGAGTTCCAAGCGGGACTTTTTGCATTATAATCGCCCAAAGCGATAGTGGCTATGTTGCTGGTGAACAAGGTGTTTAACTCCTGGTCAAGGATGGGGCGACCAGGGGGGATGTAGACAGAAAAAAGTCTGAGTGGTCCTTTGTTGGTCTCCACTTGGACTCCAGTGGTTTCCAGGTTGGTAGTCGGGGTGGTGAACAGTTGGTGATGGTTAACGTTACGATTCACGTAGATGGCGGTACCACCATAGCCGTCAGCCCTGTCAGTCCTGTAGCAAAGCATACCTGGAATGGTAGCTTTGTGTGTTGGTGAAAGATGTGTTTCTTGGATTAGAAGGACCTGAATGCCCTTAGCGGCCACAAAGTTAGTTGTTTCGCGTAATTTGTAGCGAAGTCCATTGGCATTCCAAGAACAGATCTTCAGGGATTGAATATTTAATCTTCCATCTGGCCTAGCACCCATAGTGGATAGTGAAGGAGAGGACGGTGTGAACGAAGATCGTGTAGGGGTGGATGTGTTGTGGTCTGTTGCCGAGAGCTTCCGCCAGGAAAGCCGCAAACTCAGGCTGAAGTGGGATGGGGATTTGCTTCATCGTGTTTAAGAAGGCCTCATCCGGAACAGTGGGAGGAGAGTTCTGCTGAGGTGGGCGAGGCCGGGAGGAGTCAGAAGTTGGCTGCTGCTGACGAGTGTCTCTTGGTTGAGTTATTCTGTGCTGTGCAGGCTGTTGTGGCCGTGGCGGGGCTGTCGGTGTGGTAGACGGTTGTGTAGAGTGCACAACTGGTTGCCGCTGTGGCTGAGGAGGTGCGACAGGGGCTGGTGTAGGTTGGGGCTCTTCACTTCCTACAGTAGCCGCTGCATAACTGGGGAAGGTAATTGGTTTCTGGCTAGGAAGTCCGGGCCATCGGGCTCCTCTGAAGGCTTCGCGTGGCAGTTCCAGGTGGTGAGGAACCTGAGGTCTGGCGTTGTATTTGGACATGCGTCCCTGTTTGTTGGCCATCAATTCCAATCGGGCTTCCTGCCACACTGGGCATTTGGCATATCTGCAGGAATGTGAGTCTCCGCAGTTACAGCAGCGTGGAGTGGAGCCAGGTATTGCCAATCTCTGGCAATTTACTCTTTTGTGCCCAGTCTCACCACAAAAGGCACAAACAGGTTGCAGCAAACAACCAGCAGCATTATGTGTGAACTTTTGACAGTTCGTACATTGTTGAGGACGTGGTGGTGGCTTAAAGGTTTCCACTCTAATAATTGCATGAAACATGTGTGTTTCAGCGAAGATGTTTCTTGCGTGCTCTGTCTTTTTCAGAGCGACGCGGAAATGTGGCAGTGGTTGCGGGTTGGGTCCTCTCGTTGTTAGCTGGGCTACACGTTCCACCGTGTACCCTTTCTGAGTTAATAGGTCCCTGACATCTTCTGAAACAAAGACCGGGATATCCTTAAGGGTGACATGCAGGAACCGGTCTTCTGGAAGGACAGTAGTAACTCCTTCAATCTGTTGTTGCTCCATATGCTTACGGAGAAAGCGGTGGTCATCGGGCGATGTCGGAAGTAAAGCCACCGTTCCCCTGAGATTCTTTAAGGCATATTTAGCCTTTTCTGATGGTACGGCACTAATAATTTTCCTGGCGTCTGCTGGATTGCGCAGGAAAATTGGGGTAGGCCGTTTAAGCCGTTGTTGTAGTGGCTGTGCGACAGTGTTTGTCGGAGGAGGAGCGTTTCTTGTTGGAAGAGGTGCATCTTCCTCCATGCACTCTGGTGCAGGATCTTGCGCCGCAGAGGTGGTGGCCAGAGGTTGGAACTGGTTTGCCGTGCTTAAAGGAACGGAGGATGCAGCAGGAGCGGGGATGTTTCGCTTCCTCTTCGCCTGCACCGTTTGCCATTGTGACGAGTGCACAGCTTGGTCATGATGGGCCAAATAGCTGGCAATGGCATCAACACGTGCTCTGTGTGCAGCCATGGAGCGGTACAGGTGTGTCAGTTCCTGTCGGGGCACTTCATCTTTGGGCATAATCTCCAGCAGCTTGAGATCTGCCTGTGTGATATACGCTAGCCTAGCCTGGCGTTCAAGGAGCAGTATGGAGCGGGAGTTCTCTTCCAGAGGCAGTGTGGGCTCTTGAATGAGCGGTTCGTCGAGAAAAAGTGAAATATTACCCCCCTGTAGGTAATACAGCTTGGATTCGGCCAACTCGTTTGTCCGGGGACATGCCATGGTAGTCGTCAAAAGTACAGTTTAATGGGCGCTGTTAGGCGCAGATTATAGAGGGCCCGACCCGAAGGCGCCTTACCAGTTTAAAAAACTGATGGCTTTGACCGTATAATCTTACCCACTGGTAAGTCAAGGAAAATAAGTGTGCTAGAAAGCACAAAAGTCTTGTCTGAAAAGGGAAAGTCAGTGCAGAATTAATTGCACCAATCACTGGTTAGAGTATAATAGCCAATCACTTGGCAGTGTAGAGTTAGAAGATCACAAGATGCTCGTACTATGCAATCCATTCACTGGCGAATAGGGCTCGACGAGCAAAAGCCAAACACGTCCGTTCGCTATGAAGTTCACGGACGAACTGTGACCGAACGAGAACAGAATCTCAAAGCCTCTGGTTTTCCCATGTTCCCCTTGTACCTACAAGAAAATAATGAGATAGCTCCTGGAAATGTTTATCTCAAGTTACACGAAGAAGATAAAGGAATAAGAGTTTGTAAGAATTGTTAGTAAGTCATGTGAGTGCAACACATCAGATTTTGAAGTGAAACTTCTTATGGGAGGGCTTTAAAAACTGATCCGCAACCTTTTTGTGTGACGAAATATGGAGGGTTAAACACTGTGCCGGGTAGATTGGGAGCAGTGTCTCGCTTGCCTTCGGGTTTCGGAGAGGAGTGAGACTACGCTCTTCTCGCTTTCTTTCATTCTCCTGTCCGTGGTTGCGCGTACTGCGTTCAGGCGGCGTGGCGATGTCTAAATACAGCTGTTTGTTGTCAATAGAGCATCCGCTGAGACACATACGTATAACCAACGCATTTGGAATATTGTTTAGTGTTCTCGCTCTTCATAATCTATTTTCTTCATTAAAATATACAATTTTGTTGTGAATATGCCTAAGTCAGGCGCAGAAGAAACAAGAGCGTAGCATAAAAGAAAACGTTATTCAAAATTGATTGAGGAATAATTAAAGTATTTCCCAATAATAAAAAAGGTTCACTTCTATCGTGTTCTTTTTTTTTTCTGTTCTTTTTTACGGAGTTTGTTTTTGCTATGCATTTTACTACTCATGTATCACATTCACGCGGTTTGATTTACTCACTTTTCTTTTATGAAATACAATACACATTTCTTTCTCGGCTCCCTCTTCTACAAAGAATCGATACAATTTTCTATATGGTTGAAATAAAAATGCACGTATTACAATCATACGCCTTTCTCAATTTACTTTTCTTCCTGTAGTATTTGAAGTTGTTTAACAGTGCTTTTGTGTAGTGTCTTTGCAGTGTTTTAATTTATTTTGTTTATTTCGATTCTTTATATAACCCTTTCATGCCTGAATTATTTTGCTACTTATGCCGTTCTTACTCTAATTCGAAACCGGTTTAGATTAGGCGGTCTGGGACACCTTCAGCCTGCTGGCTTGAATAGCCATGATCGTTGAGGCAACACGTAGTGCACTGGTCATGCGCTCAAAGCTTGAGGTCGTGAGTTCGAGTCTCGGCAACCGCAGTCAAATGTGCCTGTGGTAAAGGACGGGGAGGGCCCACGTAAAATAACCGTCTCAAATATGTATTTTTAATTGGTGACAAACAGTATAACAAGAATATAACAGAAAAAAAAAAGTTAAAACTAGTACAAATAGGAAAAAAAAAAAAGCCTATGTATCTTATAATACACACCAGGCATGAAAGGGCTAAGTACTTTATAAATGTCTTCAAATAAACAAAAAGCTATTGGGAATGTGCAACCTATATCTGAAAATTGTAGGGATGAAATAGTCAAACTCCGGGCAAGGCCGAGTATTTCACTTAATAAATACATAGAAATGTAAACAAATTTACGGAGTCATCTGTTGTCTGATGTAGGTTCCTCGATAGCGGCATCATCATGACAGCGAAATGTTGTTGCATTATGAAGCTAGTGTAGTCGTCACATGTTAGCCAATTATGTTATCCCTTTAGTGCGATGCTATCGATTGGTAGACGTCTTCCGCTCATACACAGACCGCATCACTCAGATTCCTCGGCACAATGTGCAAATTCCGGTGCAATGGACCGAGTCATTGTACGCCTGCCACGGGCATGGAGAGATATGTAAATGATCGTTATTATGCCGCCCCGTGTATACATTACTCTGCATTTCCGATTGCACACATGCGCCAAACTACAGGGAGCTCCAGTAACCTCTAGTGCTCTGTAATATAGAGGGTTGGCTGGGATACTTCAAGGAATTCGATTTATTGGTCCGCTACTGCCTCAGGAACGCCCCTTCCAAATGTAGAGCGATATACCAAATGGCAATTCGAGGAACACTCGACTGGGCATTCTCGCGTCGTCGTTCGACCAGAGCGGACGTGATTTGCTTCTCACTGGTGGAAAGACGGAATTTTCAGCCATCCCCCACGGAGCAGGAGATCCCGCAAGAAGGTGGAGTGCGTATGCCGGTGGTGCACAGGCTTCGTACTTCGGGCTAATACATTAGCCAAAGTCATCGTAGGGTGGCTCTATAAGAGGTTTGGAAAGCAAACTTTAGAGCTTACCGAAGACTGCTTTCCCGGAGCGGCAACATCTGTCGAGATTGGACTTTGCATTGGAGTGCCTGATTGGTGCTTGTATCAAGCATCGGTATTGGTCTCCAATATACAGCGAGCAAGGTCCCGACTAACAAGCAGTAGCGGTTTGTCAACAAGGCTAGAGCCAACACCTTCGGGTGGATATAGGCGCATCCTTTTTGGGTGTTCGGTCCTCTGTTGGCAGCGCTTCTTAGCAACCGCTGCTGAAGGTAAGTGGTCAGCCCGGCAATATTATGTCTACAAAACCAAATCCCACTGCTAAAAATAGCAAAACCAGACTCGACAACGAGGACTCAGCAATGCCCAGCACATCTGGCGCAAACAATAACGTCTCCGCAAGCTCACCTCAGGAGACAGTCAACCGGCGACGCCGAAAGCCTATACAAGGTGGAAATGGCAACGCCAAACGTTTGGCATTAACCGGATATACGTCCAACCAAGGCGCTAAACGCGAACCAAATTCACGTTTAGGCCGAACCTCAGAGGTAAACTCTGACAGCTCCCGCGAGGATTCAGATGCGGAATCCAATACTGACGAGACCGTCGTCCAGTCTGAAACGTCCAGGATGGACGAAGACGAGGCAAGCTCCTCTGACATCTCTACTGAGGTGGACGAGGCACAATTTCGAGAGGTGGTCAACCGTCGGAAGAAGCGCCAACAGAACACAACTATCTCGACTGACGAACAAACTGGTGAACCAACTGGTGAACCAACTGAAAAATCAGACAAGCGGCATATTCCGCCTATCATTGTAGACGATTTCAGGGGTATGGTGGGCTTCTTAAAAGAAGTCATGCCAACACTTTCGGGGTCGTGCTCGGTGACGAGGAGGAAAAGCCGCTATGTCTTTCAGACGAACCATGTGAGGGACTATAATACCCTCCTATCTGTCCTTGACAAGAAAAATCTCCCTCACTTTACGTTTGGTCTCGACAAAACTCGAGACATCCGCCGTGTCATCAGAGGTCTTCCATTAGATACGCCCGTGGGCGATATCGAAGAAGAGCTCAAACGCAAAGGCATCACCCCTCGACTGGTAAGGCAACTTACCAAACCGGGCGAGAACGGGGAAGCCAAGAGACCAATTCCTCTTTTCCTGGTTGTGGTGGAGAGGGCGTGTGATCCGGAGATGAAAATCGACGGAGTCACGTCTCTGTGCTACCTCAGGGTGAAGGTGGAAGCTGTGAGGAGCTCGTTTGGGCCCCCACAATGCTACCGATGTCTTGGCTTCAACCATTCGAGCCATTTCTGCCGCAGAAACCTTAGATGTCTTCGCTGTGGTGATGCGCACCACAAAGAATCCTGCCCTAGACAGATCACAGATGATCCCACCTGCGCAAACTGCAAGGGCAAACATGTGGCCTGCTATGGAGGTTGCCCTGCGAGGAAGAGAGTGATCGCCTCCAGGAGACCACAGATACCTCAAGGTCCAACTCCCGTCAGAGGAGACCAAGTGAGACCTTCCACCTCAAATTACCAGGCCCCTCAACCCCAACTAGCCAACACCCCTAGAGTTTCGCAGGCTCAAACGAACCAGCGCACCTCGGGTAATCCATGGACCCGAGAACAACACCAGCAACCATCACACAACACACATCAGCCCCAAAATAAACCTACCCCACAAACAATCCCAAGGCCGCAGAGGGAGAGAAAACCCCGGAAGCCCAAACGAGCACCCAGAGTGGTCGAAGCGAGGGATGCTTCCACCATCCGACAACATCAGGAGGAGGCTAGAGCCGAGGAGGCTAGAACCGAGGAGACACCAGCACCCCCTCCTTCCACAAACAACACCCCCTCATCCCCTACCTTTCAGCTCACTGACCTGCTCAAATGGGCGCAGCTAGTTTTGCAGACCCATGGGCAGAGGATCTGCGATCTCATCGTGAGATATAGCTCTGCGAGCGACTCAACAGCCAAGACGCTCATTGTAATGGAGGGGCTCGCCCTCCTAACCTCCGTACTTCAAAACACCGAAAATGGCCAGACAAACTAGGCCAAGCACCTCATTTCGGTTCGCGTTTTGGAACGCGTGCGGATTGGCTGGCCAGGCGGGGGAGTTATCCCACTTTGCCCGCACTTATGCCCTAGACGCTATTCTAGTTAGCGAAACCCACCTACGCCCAAATGCTCGCTTCCGTTTACCGGGCTACGTTTGCCACAGAACTGATCGTCAAGGTCGTCCTGGAGGCGGAACGGCGGTGTTCGTAAGGCAAAACGTAGTCCATCGCCCAATCCAGCTCCCACCCCTTCAAACACTAGAGGCCACGGCTATCACTCTGAACCTTGACGGCACAGAGATACTGATAGTCTCAGTATATCACCCTCCACGAAGGCAGTTTGTCCCTAATGACTACCATTCCATCCTAGCCCTTTATCCCAACGTCATCCTAGCTGGGGACTTCAACGCCAAACACCAACGCTGGCACTGTGGTCGAAGGGCGGATGCCCGAGGCAATTCCATCATCCGCCTCATTGACGCGGACCCCGAACTAAGGGTGGAGGGCCCGTGGCAACCCACACATCACCCGCATGGTCTAGGACTACCCTCTGTCATAGACTTTGCGATCATAAAGCATTTCCCATTTCACCTCACACTGACATCAATAAATGCTCTCCAATCAGACCACAACCCAGTACTGGCAGAAATCAATACCCGGATTGCCAGTCACGACAGCTCAAATTACACTCGGGAAACGGACTGGGAAGGTGTCCGTAACTGCCTTCGTACCTCCATCCCACCTAACCCCAGAATCAGCGACATCCCAACTCTTGAAGCGGCAGTTTCTTCATTCACATCCATTGTGACAAGAACTGCCCAAAACCTGACAATCCGAGCTCCAGCTCCCTTACATCCAGACGTCCTCCCACTTGATATAATCCTCCTTATCCGTCGGTCCTGGGCGGCACGAAGACTCTATCAAAGGCATCGCACACCCCACAACAGAGCCCTATTACGGCGATTGCGCCGACTGGTCGGGGCTCGACTGCGTGAGCACCGAGGGCAAGCGTGGGAGAGCAAGATGGCCAGCCTGGACACTGAAAGTGGAGACGTGTGGAAGATCGCCAGATGCCTTCGAAACCGTCGTGGCCAATACAACTCGCCAATTCAGGGCACCCGAGGCCTGGCATACGAGCCTGAAGCCAAAGCCAACGTGTTCGCTGACTATCTAGAGCGGACCATGTGTCCCAGAGACGACCCCCAGGATTATAGATTCTCAGAACGTACCCGCCAAGAAGTACGTCGATTCTTACGACGTCCGCCGGAGGATGCGGAACGACTACCGGTGATACGTCCCAGCGAAACCCATGGCGCACTAAAACGCCTCAAAATCAAAAAGGCGGCGGGACCTGACGGACTAACTCCCCTCATGCTTCGTCACCTTCCCTTCAACGCCGTGCTCTTCCTAACTAGAGTTTTCAATATGTGCCTTACCCTGGGTCACTTTCCACGCGAGTGGAGAGAGGCTCGGGTGATATGCATCTTGAAGCCTGGGAAAGACCCGGTACACCCCTCCAACTACAGATCCATAAGCCTTCTGTCCATCCTCTCGAAAGTTCTAGAGAGGATGATCCTAACCCGATTATCCCCCCTACTGACAAACATACAAGCCATCCCAGAACATCAGTTCGGCTTTCGACCTGGGCACTCTACACCTCAGCAACTGCTGCGTGTGGTGGAGGCTGCTGCCCTGGGTTTTCAGGAACGCGCATTCACCGCTGCGGTATCTCTGGATGTGGAAAAGGCCTTCTCAACCACCTGGCACACAGGGCTACTTCATAAGCTGATTCACCTGGGGCTACCCACACAACTCATTCACATCCTACACAGTTTCCTCCGACACCGGACCCTCATAGTCACAGTTGCTGGACGAACCTCCAGAATTAGGCCAATAAGAGGCGGAGTCCCCGAGGGCTCTGTTTTGTCCCCTACTCTCTTCAGTGTCTACATGGCAGACTTCCCAACTGAACCACAGGTCAATCTAGCGCAATATGCAGATGACGTACTACTATACTGCTCCAACAAAAACATCCACAGAGCCTTCAACCCTATTCAAAGACACCTCCGCCTAGTCCAAGACTGGTGCCGACGATGGAGAATGTCTGTTAATCCAGACAAGAGCCATGCCATCCTGTTTACGAGACGTCCCACACCTGCAGACTGCCCCACCTTCCAACTTCGGGGTCAAAGGATCCAGTGGAGAGACACCATCACCTATTTGGGAGTCAAATTAGACAAAAGTCTAACATTTCGAAGTCATATCAGAGACCTATCAGTGCGGTCGCAGGGGGCTATTGCCTCACTGTACCCTATGCTGAAATCCGAGATGCCAGTCCGCCTGAAACTACACCTATTCAGAGCCCTGATTATCCCCCTCATGCTTTACGCCTGTGAAGTGTGGGGCATGGCAGCGGGTAGTTGGCTTCTGTGGCTCCAGAGGGCGCAGAACAGAGGACTTCGGTCCATCTACTCTGTCCCTTTAACCTTCCCCGTGAGACTACTTCACGAAGCCTCATCTCTTCCATACGTGGAGGATGAAATTAGGCGCCGGGCAGCAAAATTGTACGCCAAATTACCCAACCACCAAAGCGTCCTGGTTAGATCTCTAGGTGATTATGACCCCACAACACGCCGCTTCAGGTCGTACAGGGTTCCCCGTATGGCTTGCGGGTATATCCCATAACAAAGTAGTTTACCCATCAGCAGCAAAAGCTAAACTACAAATAATCCCAATAAAGAGCTATTCGGTTCAAAAATTCAACCCACCATCAAAATTCAAAATTTAAAAAGATCGAAAGATCTTACAAAATGTTTAAACACTCTTTATCTCCACAGAATGCAAACATTGCTGAGTTCTGTGAGTCATCAGCTAAGGGGCAAAGTAGCCTCCTTATTATTTAAGCCATAACCTAAATTTAAAAACAACACCCTTAACCACCCTTTACCAAAAATTCTACCTGCGGTTAAACCCTGTTGAGGGTAGGTACGCAGAAAAATATCGTCGGGCTGAACCACAGCCTGCCAGTATGTCGTCGTCGTCGTCGAACACTCGACTCGAACTGCCTCTGGAGCCTCTGGAGCCACTACTTGCACCATGTGACAAAACGACAAAATCCTTCCTGTTATTTTTCTATGAACTTTATTTTTCTTTTAAACTTTTGCACAAACACGCATCTCTCTTTTACTGACTAACTCAGTCTACAGTCTTTCCTAACATTAAAACTATTGTTTCTTTTAGCAAGCTTGACTCACCCCCAGTGTCTCTCAAACACTAACTCCCACGATACAATCACTCAACACCCGTTAAAACTTCTTCAATTCGACGCGATGTATCTTTCATTGCTCTCTCGCACTCATTGACACACTGACCGACTACAAAAACTGCCTGCTTTCACGCACTCCGCAAGCTTTTACACCTGCAATGACTTTCTCGAAAGACTATGAACAAGCTGGCCACCTGACACTTCTCGAATGATCTTGAAAATCTCTTTTTTTGCCGTGTCGCGCTCATTGTTGTGTGGCAGCTTGACCTTAAGCGTCTTTGATACCGCCGCGTCTGGTATGTGGTGTAAGTAGCTTGGTTCCAGCTGTCCTGTCGCGGCCGGTGCCTTAAGATTTTTACTGAACTATATTTATCAATTTATGCTATGCAAATCACATTGGAATATGACAGAATTTTGCCCGGGTGCATTGCCAGAATTTTTATTGAAGGCTATAATTACTTAGGTAACTATGTGTTCTGTTTTCAGTGTCCAATTCCAGATGTTACTTTATTTAGACACTGGTCTAATTTCTCAATCTCTTTACGCTACAAACTACTCGTGAGATATTTTCTGTCAACTTTAAATAATTTTTAGTTTCTCTACTACATATAGTTAGAGGAATAAATGTTTGTACAAGAGTAGAGAATGTAATGTGCGTTAAACATACCAGATTTTTCAGTCAGAAATGCTTTTCTGCACGTATCCGTTTGTTTGCATTCAAATATTATATCTTTACTAGGTCCAGTAAAGAGTTTTTATATTTCTAGGTCTTGAAATATTTCTTTTTGTAGCCCTCCAGAACCCCTTTCTATTGTTTTACTTCTTCATAACCCTACTGGCCTATTGGTTTCCAAGTTACTTTGATATTTACCAACCCGCTGGATTTTAAACTCTGCGTTTGATACTCTAAAACATTGCCTTAGGAAATTATTTTTATCTTGATTTAGCATTCTGTTGCAAACTTTAATGCTCTCTCCATTGCCATCCCATGCTTTGCCACTCTCTCCGTCTCAATTTGAGTTACTTCCCTTACAATTACATAGGATAAGCCTAGTATTTCCCTACAGAGTATTCTGTTTACAGAATCTAGTTTTCAACCCTCCACCCAGTCCCTAGACTCCTGTACCAATTATATCTTAGCCTCTACCACCATGTCATAGATTCTTTCTGACCACTTGACCTTTTTGTCTGGTACTCTATTTTCTTATCCTCTAGTGGATAACATAGCACCTTCAACGTTCGCTTGCGCTAGCTTCCTTTGTTTCTCCCATGAGCGAGCTCCATCTATTTTTAACTCATACCTTATACTCTAGCTCTCCTTTAACATTTCTGGTATTTGCTTAAGTAAATAATATAACAGGATTTAAATTAAATGTATGGACATACAGTATTTACGAGTATACAGGGCCTCCACATAAGTTATTATTAGACATACGTGGCTTCCAAAAATCTTCTCGGGATTACTTATAGGACACGGAGCGGCCAATCTCAGAATTTGAATTAATGGAGCCATGATATTTTTTACATTCTAATTCCCCTAAATAAACTAAGCAACCTTTGTTAAACTATTTTTCTAAAATAAATTGAGCTGTTATGAGATAATTTCATTCTAATCGGAATTACGGTTTACCAGTTGTGCAAAAGTCATCTAGAGTCCACAGGACTACATAGTTTCGAAAATTCGAAATATGCATTCCATTTGTCTTAAATAACTTAAACATATTGCATGTTATTCAAAATGTTCAGAACCATTATCGAGAAAATTAATTTTCCATATACAGAGGAGTTTAGGGTGGAGGAATTGTCTTCAAATGCTTCGTGTCGCACCCTTAAAAGTTGTTAAACTTAAATAATAACATTGGTTTTCAACCGAATTTTCGTTTTTTGCTGCCTCCAGACTGACACACACACTTTTCTAGAAATGCTTTTCTTTGGATTCAGGGGGACTCAAAATATGTATTTCCAGTGAAATCTTGGCATCGAATTTTTGGGTAGAATACAATATTTCCCCTACTTACTATACGTAGCAGAGAAATTAAGAGGAAAAATCACGCATACAAGCAGAGGCCGGAGGGATGTGCGCTCGCGTGTGATACAGGTTAACTGGAAGCAGACCATTGATGACGTCAGAAGTACAGCATGGCCAACAAATATGCAAAGGGAGCTGCAGACGTGGAATCAATAAGGTAGAAGAAAATAGAATGAAATGAAAGGATCATGTTAACAGAACGATAGACAATAGATTACCAAAAATGTAATGAATTGTGGGCCGTTTGGAAAGAGGTTTGGACGTAAGTGGTAGATGTATGACAGAGAACGGAATGGGTGATCGTAGCACCTAATTCTTAAAAGGAGAAGAAGAATGGAATTATTATTTTTTCAAGTTTATATGATTTATACGAGTATGAGTGTTGGCATCCATTATTGGCCCTTCCGACATCACGCGTGACAATGGTGAAAAGATGGTGCATTCGACCCCTGTATCCGCAGTATGCGATACTGAAATTCCCGGTTATACATCACTCACTGAGTTGTTTGAGAGGGTCCTTAGAGCGTCAGCCTGGGGAGAACATAATGTGCCAATTGGAAGATAATGTGTTATATGTAATGTTCCCAAACTACCATCTGCGCGTGCGTTAAACCGTTAACTACCTACATCATCCCTCTCTCCCTTCTGACGTTTATGTTCCGACGGTGCTTCGGAGACCAATCGTATTTTGTCCTACTACTTGCACAATGTTGGGTGAAATCTTGTACTCCATATTGCATTTCACAGGAAACAAACTTTTAAGATCCTCTCCTAAAAAGATTCTTACGAAAAGTATCTAAAACTTGTATGTGTTTGGGAGTGTAAAATACTATTTGAATCCAGTATCCTTCAACGATGCAAGCATTTTTTGGGGTTTTGCTATTTTATTTATTTTTTTTTTTTTCAAAGTTCCCTCGCCGCAGATACTCTTTTAGCCATTCTTTTATCTTTTAAAACAGGGTCCAAAGATGTAAATTGTTATTTTGTTATGCCAATCAAGTAATTGCTGGTGTTTTTAAACACAAGCTGTGCGTGCGCAGAGTTTGAGAGGTAGAATCAGGACTGAAAAATTCAATGCTATAGCCGGGATTTGATCCACAGATCTTTCGCTTCACGTACGGCTACTCTAGTCACTGAGCTACCATGGTCAGTTTGTCAGTATGACATTAAATTCTCCAACCGTTTCGTAACTTCCCGGTAGGCCACCAGGGAATCTCAGATCTGAGATGTGGTCTATCTTTTCGGCGAACAATTATTGATTAAGTCCTCTAGGACAATACTTCACCATTAATAACATAAACGTGAGTGAAATTAAACAGGTAATCATCCCCATACATTAAATAAATGTGGTAGTGACATTTTAAAAGGGTATGTTGCTAGAGAAGAGAAACATTAACGCCCAAACATACATTGTTGCCTAACAGAACAAAATATGAACATAATCGCACCAACTGCATAACGAGTTGAGACAATTACTTTCTGATTAGCGATTCCAATGCACATGCAGTGAATGATATTTCCCAGACTGTTAATAGGATAACTATGTAGTAAGCGTCTTAGTTACTTAAACCTCACTGGGTAACTGGTTACTTTGTACTTGTTACTTTGTAACCCTTAGAGTGTAACTAGTTACTATTTCAACCCTCAATAACAGTTACATTAAGGTAACCATTGTGATGTGGTTGTCACGTTATTCCTTGCCCATTCCTGGTACAAATGGACGATTCAGCAAAAAGCAAAAGGCCCTCAGGTGTAAACTGGGGCAGCACTCTTCGTGTAGCCCGTAATAATAACTGAGTAAGTGCTCTTTGAAGCACTCTTAATATTGCATGACTTTTCCGCATCACTGGTAAACTGTAATTGACTTAGTGTCAATTTTTAAGAGAGTATATAATTAAAATTTTGATGTTCTAAAGTTTTCAGCCAATTTAGCTGAACATTTACTTTCAGTGTTATATCAACATTAGAGGGCTTTAAATGTCAGTTCGATATCTTATTCAGTTTTCGAATTATAAAATGTTGAATCTGAATTTTATTATCCTATACCCACTGTTCTTAAAACTTCCCGTTTAAGATCATATCACTTTTATCTGATTATAAAGTGAAATCTATCATAGTTTTGTTTTACTAACCTTAATTCGAAAGAAACTAGTTCTTTAATTCCTTCATTTGAAATTTCTAGTTTTGTTTGTTTTATACATCTTTAAAAATTAATAACTCAAAAACTGCTCACAAAATGTATGCCGCAGATTTGTGTTTTGGGAATCTACAGGACAAATTTCTGAATAATTGGGTGAAAACAGCGTCATAAGGAACATTTTGAAAAAGTGAATATGAGGCAAAATAATTTTGAAAACCCTAAATTTCAAAACCAAAAATTTTGTATTCTGTACTTTTAACGCATATTGTATAGCAATAGATATTTGTAATATAAAAAGGTCAAAAACATTGAATTTATGGCGCTAAGGTACTTTTAAAGTCTTGAAATACAAATGTCAGTTTTTCGAAATTTATACTAAATTTCAGTGGTGTATTCCCTTAAACCATCTTAAGGATTATCCTTGATATTGGTTTTAATTTTCAAACATATTTTTTTTTTTTTCCAAGTGGGAAGTTATTCGTTTTTTGTTCTGCTGGTCAAGTAAAGGCAACGTAATTTTAATGATACCAAATATTCTCCAACTTATCTCGATTAATACGAAATAGATAGAAAAATAAGCATTTTATGAATAGTTTATCCAGGAGGTTATATCGGTGATGCAAGAACGAGAGTGAAATGATGCGCAAATTGGCCCGGGGTTCTTAGAGCTTCAAGTTGCCTTATATTCTTCTTTTCAGAATAACAAACCCCGGAAAAGACACCCTTATGTGGGAAATTCAACCTTAGATTGACCTTGGGGACCTTTTAAATGTGAGAGAGAAATAGCCTACGCCGATATCACAGGGATAGGCAGGTATATTGGTTCAGTCGTATACATGAGAGTAACAGGTTGCCTCTAAACCAGCAATGGTGTTGATAACTGGGTTTCTATGACTTTTGTTTATTCCTAGGCCCCATATTATGACCAGTTAAGGAATATTAAAAACTAACCTTAAAATAATCACTTCAGGACCTTAAACTAATCACTTTATGGCTTAAAATGTATTAATAGGGCCTAAAAGAACAAAGTACAACTTAAAATGTTTATTTATTCTGTAAGCCTCACTTATAATTTTTGTAAGTTTTAAAAATTGAAGGACTATCTTTAGTCAACCATTACAAACTTGCACATTGAGAAGCTTATTGCAGTATCACCAGAAGATACTGGAGCGTATTTAAAAGAACAAATATTGCCAATTTTGAGCTCTTCTTCATTGAGGGAGTCTTCTTACCTGACAGTAAATCAGCAATCTTGCATTGTTCTTGTTCAACACATTCTCCACTTTAGTCAAGACTAATTTGTCCACTTTACCTTCCAAATGACTTATGGTTACTTCATCAGTTGTATTTGATCTTAAATTTAGTATAAATAGTTGTTTTGACTTTTGGAATGACGGAATGTAAATATTACCTTAAATACTAGGTTCTGCTCTGGTGGGACCCTCAAATGTAGCAGGTGGATTCAGCCAAATCTATCTTACAATAGGCGGAGCCGTTTAATTGGATGAGACCAACTTTTTTGATAAATAGAGCCTCATTTCAATAAATTTCCAAGAAGTTGGAAGTTTCGAGGTTCTGAAACGTGTTTCTAATATAAGTTAATGCAACTAAACCCGGGAAAAATTATAAAAGGCTAGATTTGTTTTTAAATGGCTTATAATCTGTAAAAAAAAACCCCTATTGGATAACATGTCGAAAGATACAGAAAAATGACATTTGAAAGTGGTTAAATTTTACTCAAATGTTAAAAGCCAAGTATATTTTCGATATAGCGGTCCCCAGCGTTATCAGAATAAAGATGCACAGTTATACAAACTCGAGCCTTATTTTGATAAATTCACACCCTCACACCCCTTGCGCTCTGACACCCTTTCAAGCTCACTCACTGACACTCCCACAGTCATATACACATTCACACTTGAGGGAAGATGGAGAATAATCCTGGGTAAAGAGAAATCCCCCTCGTCCAGCTGGGAATCGAAGCCAGAACTCCTGGTGAGCATGCTGACCACTAGACCACAAAGGCACAACAAACTTAAGTCTTTGTTAGATAGTGTATATATGCACCTTCGTGTTACAGTTGAATCTGCAGGGGAATCGAGCAGTGTGTTTGTAGAGGGATGGACTTTCTGTTAGGGAAGAGGGAAAAGTTTGTTTCAGGTTGGAGTTTGCTTAGGGACGGAGGCGAGGGTGAGATTGTAATTTGTCTTCCACATCAGAATCATCAGTCATATTTTCGCACTGCAGCGTAGGGCTGGAGCAGAGGCACAGGATTGGAAAAATTTAACCAGATTTGCACTCTGTGTATACAGGAACCAACACCAGAAAAACACACACACATACACACACCCATCTGTATGAAAATCCTAGGCAGTTCAAAAAGGAATCAATAACTTTCTTCCTACCATCTCCGACAGCACATGTTCAAATGTAGTCCAACTATCTTGGTTTTGCTTACATTATTAAAAAGCGAAATACGATTTGATTACATGACCTTCTCCACATATTGTTTCAGTATATCTTCCAAAAACCACTCTTATTAAAGATTATTACCAGGGCTGGGCATTCCTGTACCTTTCCGGTTCCAGAAGAGCACTGCAGGTACCGTTACATAGACATTAGGGCAAGGATGGGCACAGGCTGTGTTCCCCACAGCCGCTCCAGGATGCATAGTACAGCATAGTTGTGAGTACGGAACCTAATTCTGGAATAAGGTACCCTGCGAGTGAATAATGACCGAAAAATTAGACGACTTTTAGGCTTCAGCATACATATAAACGTTCCCCAATTCTTCACTCATCTGTTGCGGAAGATCCGTGGTTCAAATCCTGGCTATGTCATTGAATTTTTCAGTCCTGATTCCAATTGTAAGTCACCCTTGGGGTATTTATCTCTGATGTGAGATTTCCTTGTTGTCTAACCGGGAAAGTATGGTTGGGGACTTTAATGTCATGCTGGCAAGTTGGCCATGTTAACTTAATGGTTAGAACTGCCGCTCGATAAGCGGAAGATCCATGGTTCATGTCCCGGCTATGGCATTGAATTTTTCAGTCCTAATTCCAACTTTTAAACACTGCCCACATACGGCTTATATGTTCAAAATCACCAGCATTAAGTTTTTTGGCATAAATAAATACGAATTACCAACTTAATATTTGTCTTCCTTTTTTTAATTAGAAATTACACATTTCTTGATTTGTTTACATTAATTATTGTTGTAATAACATTTACGGCTGCTATAAACCTTTACCAAATCCAAATTAATCCAGTATTATAAGAATTTAATTCATTTTCAGGAATTGTACACGAGATATTTTTTCCCTTGAATCTGATTTAAATTATCTGATTTACTTTTCTAATTAATTTTTGGATTTTTATTTTATTTTTCTCAAAAAACTGCTGTAACGGTTTTGATTAAAATACCACGTGTTTAAGATATTCGTTATGAACAATGAAATGTATACTTCAAATTTTTGGGAGTATCGTCTGATGTCTTCTTCATTCTAAGTGATTTTTGCATAACTAACAAGAAGAAGATATAGGAATAAGAGTTTGTAAGAATGGTTAGTACAAGAGTGGATACAGTCATGTGAGTGCAACATATCAGATTTTTTGTTCTCTTTTCTTAGTTTTCTTCTGCGGACAATCTCTCCTCCCTCTCCATCTCTCTCTGTCTCTCCTTCTCTTTTGTTGTATCGTGTATAGTTAATGAAACACACTTATCCTTTCCAATAGCTCAGCATTCTCACATTACCACATTTAATAGAATCACGTTTAACAGACCACCAACAATTTTTCATGGTGGTTATATTGTTTTCCAGACATATCAACTTTTACTAAATTCATTACCATTTTTCTCTTGTCTGTGTGTAATACTGGTTCAAAATTGACTTAGCTCTCCCAGTATTTTTGTATCTTTTTCTGCAACCCCTCTCTCTCTGGTATTTACTGAAGTTCTTTATTTTCAACTATGATGTTGATGCTTCCGTTGTCTACTTCTTTAAATCCCCCCAGCAATTTAATTTTCCCTTCCAGTTTACTTACTTTTTATTCATACCATTAAGCGGATTAACAGTTATTTGTTTCAGACGCCAGAATATTTCTTC
Source organism: Tenodera sinensis (assembly GCA_030765045.1). Classification (NCBI taxonomy): domain Eukaryota; kingdom Metazoa; phylum Arthropoda; class Insecta; order Mantodea; family Mantidae; genus Tenodera; species Tenodera sinensis. Next base: position 39,771,172 of record CM060974.1, read on the forward strand.
TATTCTCTTTTTTTTTTCCCCTTTCTATTTCTTCCATCAGTTCGAAATATCCAAGTTTGCTTCGCTTCTGAAGTTTTTATGTGCTATGTGAATGCAATTTGGAGGATCTAATGCTGGCCACATTAAATTTAGAAAACTATCTCTTAAGGAGGAAGAAAAGTGCATATATGGGTTTTAATATACCGGTTGGAAGGACAGCCATTACATTAATTTAAACAAGTGATAGATCTTACTATTCGGAACACACTTTGTACCTTACATTTTTGTCTCTAGCCAGTTCCTACGGTGATATTTTAGTTTTGTAGAACATAAGCTGGCAACACTGCAGATTGTGTAGGTGTCACTTTAACTATATCAGTACATAAACAAGCACCGCAGCGTGGCGTCGGGAACTTAAATATCATGCAGTGTCCTTCCATGCTTACTGTGCGAGTGTAGGCCAATCAAAAGCATTAGCTCCGAAAACATTACACGACCGGCCTGTTTACATCCAGAAACAGGTTCAATTCCCCAAAGATTTAAAGATTTTTGTTGTTTAACGACGCTGTCAATTGCCAGGATTACATCAGCGTCGCCGGTGTGCCGGAATTTTGTCCCGCAGGAGTTCTTTTACATGCCCGTAAATCTACTGACATGGAGCTGTCGTTTTTAAGCACACTTAAAAACCATCGGCCGGGGCCGGGTTTGAACCCGCGACCTTGGGAACAGTAGGCCAGCGTCTAACCAACTGAGGCACCCAGACCGACTCAATTCCCCAAGCAACCTCAACGCAACGCTGTCAAGCTACTTCACGTCTGACAAAGCAGCTTGGGGTCTTCCTTCACATCTTTTAAGTGATTAATTATTCCGTAACCTACGTGATGTCCCATAATCACATTACTATGACAGAAATAACTTACTCTATGCATCTTACAAGTAACAAACTGTTACTTCTTGTAACATTCTTGTGGAGTTACGCATCCAAGTTAGAACAAAAACCACTTTCTTCGAAATTAGCTGATCAAAGAACAAAATGCCATTAGACTTTTTTGTTTGTAATGCTTCTTTGAAGCACATATTAGAAGAAATTCAATAAGTTCTCTTCCACCCGGTGTATAAAAGTCAGTGTGTGTTTGTGGGTGAGTGTTGTGATTGTGTTCTTTATAAACTGGCACACTGCTGCTCAGCTTTTGAACAAAATTGCCACAAATAACCTATGACAAAAAAAAAAAAAAAAAAAAAAAAAAAAAAAAAAAAAAGAAAAAGAAAAAAAATACTGTCCAGCTTAGAATTGGTGATTACACTATTTCTTAAGGTTAATTTATGTAATGCCTGCAAAAGCTCGCAAGACCATGATATCTTTCTTAGTGATAACCGCACTAGCTCGAACATTTCCAACGTAAGAATTATTACTTGCGTTTTCACGGCCTCAAAAATAAGAAAGGTACAGGGAGTTCAACTATCCCTGTGACATGAACAATGGAGTACTTCCACAGTCAAACAATTACAGCTGTTCCATCTATAATTAGACTTAAAGGTGTTACTATTGCTGTTTAAAAGATTAATAAAACTTCGAAGTGTATTAATTAAACTGTGATGATAGCATAAAGCTTAATTTCGCTTCTTTTCCTTCTTCTTCTCTTTTGTATGTTAATTTTGGCCTTTCTTAGTAGTTTTAGGTATGTTGGTGACTAAAAATAAACAACGTTATAAAATTACTTAAACCCTTTGCCGCCGAACGTCGATCAGGTCGACGGTGTCTGGCCGACGTTAAAATGCCAAGTCGAAGAATGGCTACTGGAGTGAAAAATGCCGGACTACTACGTCTTGAAATGTTAGCTTTCAGAAACAAAAAATTCACAATAAATGTAACTTTAAAGATATAATAAAGATCCAAAAAGCTAATTTACCCAAATGAATTCTGTTCAACATAGTTAATTAGAACATTTATCAGATAAATAAATATCTAGCGCATATTTTATTACAACGAGGAATAATAGTTTTGTTATTGTAGTTTGAGATGAAATATCGCACATTTTTAATCAAATAACACGGATGACATTTAGCACCGTTAAATATGCGTTCATTGCATCATGAATATGAACTCTTCAATAATTATGGTCGTAGTTTTTCAGCACTGGTTTTAACACTATTTCGGGTTCCTAATAGTTCTCAGTTTACACATGTGCTCACAAAACTGATGGAATAGCTCCTGGTACAAGATAAAAATTAGCACACTAATTAAAACAATTAAATTTATTCGCACAGTTAAGGGCTTCTAGCTGTAAAAGCACTACACTACGTTTAAATTATTTATAATGGTCCCATTTGCCACAAATCATTAGTTTGGTACTTATTTTGAGCACTTGTGTAGATTAATGCACTTAGGATGTAATCCTTTCTCACAATTTACGCACACTGTACGTGATATTTTTCGCTGCCCTGGTGTATAATACACATTACACTGATGATCCTGCTTCTTTGGCAATAATTTCACACCGTACGAAGCAGAAGGAGAAGTATTAACTGTGTCTTTGACTATTTCACCTCTTTTTAGAAACCACTAAGAGCACTGTCGGCATTTAAATCGACAAGGGTCCTTCTTGTTGTCTCAAGTACATTGTCATGTCACTTAGAGTACTTGAATGCACGTCAGACTCATCATAATACGCCACAGTTTTATCATCATCCCTTCCTGGTACAAAATATCGCGAGAACAACTAACCATGTTCACTTTTACTCAGTAAAAACCGAAAACAACTGGACGTGCTCAAAGTATATCGGAGAGGATTAGGACACTGTCCTTCAAATAACAAAAGATGACCTTGCAACATACCGCTAGAAAGAGGAACGTTTCTCCTTTCCAATGACATAAAGCACATCCCTAGAGCATGTTTCAAAAATAGGTTTACAGCCTCACAAACAGTGCGTCAACAAGGTCGACGATGATAGTCTTCAAACCCTATAATACAGTCGGCTAGGTCGACGGGCGGCGTTTTTGGGCAGGAATTCTTTAAAGAGGCGCGGCACAAGAGGGTTAAACTGCCATTGTTTCTTCTACTATATAAAATAGCCACAGGACAGTCCTAATGTGACGTCATTGAGAAGCTTTCCAGAGAAATTATCATTACTATGTATGGCTTTTCAATAGGGTTTTTGGATACCGTTTTCTGGAGCTTTTATTTATAATTAGCTGACCCGACAGACATCGTTCTATCAGAAGCTATTGGACTGTGGCAGTCCCACGAACTTTTGTAGTCAAATTCTGTTAATGGTGTCGTTTATAAAGCGTACATGCGATGGCGTCTTTAGTTTTCAATAACGTTTTATTACTTTTGTCACAAAGACAGCAATACGGGGATCAGTCTGTTATATGTTACCTTGAAAGTTAGCATAAAATTGTCCAGAACTACGTATGTTGCCTCAAATGAAGACATTTGGAAGCAGTTTTCATATTTTTGGATATTTGTAAGGAAATTTATAGAATCCCTTCCTGTTCCTGAAACGAATAAGTATAATTGCTCTGGTGACGGAACCAAAGACACTGATTTCACTTTGCCATTTGCCAAACACAATCCTGTGGCTCCATTTTTACTTTGTCTTCAAACTAGAGGAAGTATTGTATTCCACCCAAAAATGCGATGTCGAGATTTCACTGGAAATGCTTTGAGGCCCCCATAATAAAAAAAAAGCATTTTTAGAAAAATGTCCATCTGTGCCTGTGTATCATCCTGTGTGCAGCATAACTCAAAAACGAAAAGTCGGTTAACAATCAAAGTTTGTATTTAAGGTTAATGTCTTTCATGGACGCAGCACGAAGATTTTGAAGAAAATTGCTCCACACTAAACTACCCTTTATATGGAAAATTCTCCAAAAGTTTGCTTTTCTCGAAAATGGCTCTAACAATTTTGATTAAATGCCGCACATTTGAGACATTTTTATGACAAATAAAATGTATATGTTGAATTTTCTGCCTATAACTCAGGTACTCCTATTTACTCTGGATGACTTTTGCGTAACTGGTAAACCATAAGAGATGCACCAAATCCTAATATAGAAAAAATATACATATTGCTAAAATTCACAATATATGTTTTTTTTTTTTTTTTTTTGTTTTTTTTTTTAAGCATGGACCACTTGGGAGACATGCCTTGTTATTTGTGCGAGTTCTGGAGAATATATACTTCTGTCAAATGGAACATCGCTTTTCATTTTTTCGTATGTTAACGGTGCAAAGAGAACAGAGAGTTGAAAGCTTTAAAATATTTGACTATTGCTCAAAGTCTACTGTATTCTCATATTCCTCTTCCATCCACAAGGAAATAAGCAATAAGATAATTTCTGAAAATGTTTATCTCAACTAACACGAACAACATACAGGAATAACAGTAAGAATGGTTAGTAGAGAAATTCATGTGGGTGCACATCAGATTTTTGTATTTTAATGCCTTACAATGTGGGTAAACGTAGTTCATAGATCCAATAGTAACGCACTGTAGTCAACTGAAACATCGTAACCGAAACAGCTCATTTCAAACCTGCAAGGTTATTACCTGAATGACGCACTGCAGATGTTTGTGATGTCCGAATCCCTTCGCTCTTCATGTTGCTGTGCAGTCCGATTAGATTGAAAATTACCTTGGCTTCTAGTACTTCGAGTTCTTGGACCCAAATTGCTCCGCCCGTGTCTTATACGCGGCACAAGTCTTGAACCGTGTATAAATAGAAACCACACAAAATAAGCCAATCAAACAAAGATAAATCAATGAACTTGTTTGTTGATTGACAAGCTAACTTTGATAAAATGCTAACTTTGGTTTCTAACCCACTTTTCGTTTTTGAGTTATGTCCTCCACAGACTCGCAGACACACACACACACACACACACACACACACGCACACACACGTACACACACACACATACACCTTTTCCTAAAAGTTATTTTCTTGGATTCAGGGACCTCAAAACATATATTTCCGGTGAAATCTCCACATTGAACTTTTGGGTGGAGTACAATACTTCCTCTACTGCTATACGTGGTAGAGAAAGTAAAACTGGCCAAGTCAAACTGTATATCGTAAAAAGAGTGTCAAATGTACGGATGAATTCATGTAGTTTATATTAATTTAAAGTTGGATTTATAATTATGAAGTTGCTAATTATATTTTATTTGTTTTTTATATAATGTTTTGGGATTCCCATTTTTATTTGAATAAAACGAAACGGTAAGTAAATGTATTGAAACTCAATTTTAGGGTGTCTCATATCGATTCTCTTAATCAATTCATTGCTCAAATGATCTTTACGACCCCCAAAAATCGGTTCTTGGATAAATATAGGTATCTCAGATTGCCGTCCTTAAAATTGTCAGCCACGAAAAGTTTGAATGGGAAAATAAAATGTGGTTTTTACGTTTTTCAGTGCAATTTCTCCAATTTTTGTCTTCATAAGAACCTTCCTTCCTCAACGACAACGAATATTTGAAAAGCATTAGCCAGATTGATCCAGCCATTCTCGGGTTTTCGGCTTAGACATTCATTTTACATACATAGATATACGAGGATTTTAATTAATTCTTTGTTTAAGTGTCTTAAGTAATAATTTTAAGTGTCTCCAAGGAAACGCAAGGCTATTGGGCAAATATGAACTAAGTCTAAAAGTTTAACAAATAAATCGTCAAACCACGGGAAACGCCGGGTACCTAGAAGTAATGAAATTTACATTGGTGTAATTCTAGCTATGGAAACAAAGAAAAATTAAAGCATGTAATAAAGCACTACATATAAAGGTGCTCCAAAATGAAATAAACTGTGATATTGTTGAGGAAAATATTAACCAACAGGAAATACGATTAGCATGTCATAAATATTTTTATGTTGAACCAAAGAGTAAAGACAAGAACTTTTATATTCCACAGGAGAACAAAGATGAAATATATAGCTTTATGAAACATTTATAGGCACATTTAAACTCAGTAAACAAAACACACTATCTACATTGTTTTAGCAGATGATTTTAATGCCCGTGTAAATCAGCAAAAAACGGGATGTCTCATGGGTATAATGAAGAACTATTATTAAACGGGTGTGGCGAAAGACTGAGAAATTTTGTTGATTTCAACCATTTTAAAATTATGAATTCATTCTATAAAAGCTACTTGAAATAATTATTTTTGCTTTTCTCTGGATAAAATACATTCATTTCCTAATAAACACATTTTGAAAATGGAATGTTGGAAGCCCCTGTATTATTGCTACATCACAGCGTAGAGAATAACGTTAGGTTTTAATTTCTATTTAGTTGCAGCTATGCCACTTCTATGTATATTTACGCTTCTCTAACCTGTTATGCACTACGATATAAGCAATACTGCATTAGAACGACCGTAGCTTCGCTCCAATAATTGTAAAATACAATCAGTATTTAGAAATACCTGTAGAGTCATGATAGGAAATAAAGATTAATTGTTTAATGGATCATTAAAATAATATCATTGTAAAAGTTCTATTTTAAGTAAAATCTGATGTGTTACACTCACATGACTATCTCTACTCTTGTTCTAACTATTCTTATAAACTATTATTCCTATATCAGAAATTATCTCATTGCTTATCTCCTTGTAGATACAAGGGGAGTACCACCTTTGGTGACATAGTAGTGGTAAAAGCGGCGTTAAACACTACAAAAATACAAGAAGAATATGAGAACACAATAGGCTTTGATTGATAGTCAAATATTTTAAAGCTTTGAGATTCCGCTCTCTTTGCAAAGTTAATCTATAAAGGATGAACAAAGATGCTGCTGCATTTGACGAAAGTTAAAGTTTTCCGAAACTGACACAAATAACAATGAATATCTCCGAAATGGTTCAGCCTACTTTTTCTCTTACGGTTTACGGGTTATTCAAGTCATCCAGAGTAAACAGGACTACATAGGCTATAGCTAGAAAACTCAACATATACATTTCGTTTGTCATAAAAATATCTTGAACATATTTTAGTCACAATCGTTAGCCATTTCCAAGATCAAAATTTTGGAAACATGTTCCATGTAAGAAGTAGTTTAAGGAGGAGAAATTTTCTTCAAAATCGTTGTGTCGCATCCTTGAAAGACATTAAACTTTTCAACTGACCACAGTCCACAGTCTGACAGACACATACACGGACGTTTTTCTAAAAAGCTTTTTTTTTTTTTTTTTTAAACTCTGGGGGCTCAAAACATTTCCGGTGAAATCTCAGGTAGGTTGTTTACAATACTTCCTCTACTTTACTATACGTAGTAGAGAAAGTAATATGAAGGATGATAACACACACACATAGTGCAGCAACGAACTATTCCCATTCACTTGAAACATTCGTTGTGGTTATGGCAAGGGAGTTTGTTTACATCGGGACCGTTTCTTAGGCGTCCAACGATAAAGCCAAACGCTTCCGACAACGGAACTAGGAAAGAGGAATAAGAAGAAGGTTATGACAATGAGATGATGATTTATTACAGTACTGTATCTCTGACTGTGACGTTTCGTAAGAGTAAAGGAAGAGATAGGAATATATCGGTATGCCCGCGAGAGAGGTGCTGTTAATTTTCTCTATAGCAGACTGCTCTTACACGTTTCAACCAATAAATCAGCACTGTGATTTTATTTCCTGTAACCCTTTTAATAAATATAATTTACTGTTTTTGTTAGAGCGATTCTATATGACAAACGGATAGGAAATAAAAGAAAAAGTAAATCAGTCACGGTTTACGGCCCTGCAGACGACTCGCAGAACAACGGGCGAAAGTTTTCTGCTAGCATCAATCACAGACTTCCCCCCACATGTGTCGACTACATTTTGGGCCCTGTTATTAACTCAAGCAGAGATTGGTGTCTTCAGTTGCTCTTTGCTTTAAGCCCTTTGTACATGATCAAGCCTGTTTTCAATTTAAACATAAGTTGGCAAACACTGAAAAAAAATCTGATGTGTTGCACTTAGGTGAATCATGCAGCCAAATAAAACTTACCAATTTCTTTAATTTTAGGTTAATTTAAAATGGGTACAGTATAGTTGTGTAACTGCACTTAAAAGTGGTGTAATTTACACTATATTACATACTTTACAATGTACTGTAATTTATCGTTGCACCAATGTTTCCCAGCATTTCCGCGGGATCAATATTTGTCACTTCTAACCTCACATTTCGATATAAACATGTGCTCTAACAACCGCGTTATTTCGGGATTCTACTGTATTTCAATCAATAAAGGTCCTATAATATAATATGAAATGGAATGTTCACCGAAATATAGGAGTAAAGTGAGAGCAGTAGAAATAAAATACCTAAGAAGAAAGGTAGGTAAGACCAGAAAGGATATGATTAGAAATGAATAAATAAGAGAAACTAAAGGTAAAACAAAACTAAACAACATTAATTAATAACATAGGACAGGTAACTGAAATGGTATGATCATGTGCATAGGATGTCCGAAGAAAGGAAAGCAAAGCAAGTAATGGAAATGAGCAGGGAAGGAAGAAGTAAGGGACGACCGAAGATAAACTGAGAGGATACAACTGAAAGAATAGGAATGAAGAGGGGAAAACACTGATGGAAATGACGAGAATGTGTAGGGACTAGAAGGAGTGAAGTGAACTCTACACTTGGTGACACTAAGGGACGGAAGAACAAGAAGAAGAAATATATAAACAACAACGTGGTTTATTGAAATTATTTAAGAGATTTCACCTGCCCACTGTGAGGCAGTATTTTGTGTAAGCCCTCTAACATAATTCCAAATTGTAAATATAGAGGCAATAGAAAGCCCCCTGAGATAACTGTTAGAATATAGGCAGACAACTTCTGTTGTTCATAGTGATACAATGAAGGAGGAGGAATTGACTCTGATCGATAATGTAACGGCGAAGAATTATTAATTGTATATCATAAAGTAAAAGAAAAAATAATTGTGAATTTGATGAGATCCTCGTAAAAGGAACTGTATCGCCAGTGAAATTAGCTCAAATCAATTAATCGCAGTGAGTTTCGCAAGAAATAATGACATTTTCACAATTGTTGGCCGTGCATTAGCGTCGAAGTCCATCATGCCTAGCGGGAAATTTGTAAAAGTGATTGATGATAAGGATGACGATTTTTAAAACGTTCTTCAAAGTAATATTGGTTCTTTCATCAATATAATATATACGTACTATCCCTGTGATGATATTAATAGTATCTTATAGCTCTTCGACTGATAGTAGGCCGCGAGGAATAAAACTTCGTTAAGATTTTCACACAATTATCCAGTACCACACTTTCGCTCCAACGAGGGATTCTAAAAGCCAAATATAGTAACGAAGAAAATATAATTAATCATCGTTCCAACTCAAAATACTTTGAAGGGCTACACTTCAGTCGACATGATGAAAACGTGAATCGCAGCTAGCAACTACCAAATACATTGTTGAGGAAACAAATGCTTAAGACTACTTTGGGCCCGGAAAATGTCACCTAGAAGTGCCTTCCTCTCACCTGCTGGTCTATGCAAAAATTATTACATAAGCAAAATGTAATGTCATTTTCCTTTAATTTAATCGAACAACAAAAATAGTATATGGAATTACAATGGTTAAACATCTTTCTGTTCCTAAACATCTTATTTTCTTCTTCATCCAACCCTGTCAATCTATTACTTCTCCTCCTCCAGTCATTTTTCTTTCATCTCCGTGCTTATTTCCTGAATGTAAGTATTTGTGGGTCTCTGCTCCCAGATGGGGGAACTCGTCCCCAAATTCTGCTGCCTCTTCTTTCCTCTGGCATCATCCTGATGTGTTCGCTCTGTTAATAACAGTATTCCTAAATAACTTTTCAATTTTAAATGCCTTGCTGATAATTTTATAAAATTATATTTCCATAAACAATAACTTTGATATAACAGGTTTATCCTGTTTCCAATTATCTGATTAATATACTTAAATTTAGTTTCTTTGGTTCTATTTTTTCCCCATAAAATACAGTTTAACAGGTGTTTTCGCTCAGTCGTTGTTAATTACGTTATTTATATCAATTCCTATGCTTCATTCATCGATTCTAACCCCTAATTACTTAAATTCTTCAGTCTTGATTTTCCAAAATTAAATTTAGTTTTTCGTTCCACTTCCCATATAAAGTGTTTTGGATAAAGCTACTCTAATTCTTATATTTAGTATTCTACTAGAAATTTCTCAATATACACTCCGTATTTTCGATTTCCTATGCAATGGCTACTTGTATGTCCGCAAATACCATTGCGTCTATTGTCGCGACGGCCGTGCGTTTCAAAGACTCAAGGTCAGCTACCTCACACCACTACGCCGCCTCGCAATACGCGACAATAGGTGGCTTAGAACAAATGCTGTTGCACGCATTTTCTGGAAGCGTTCGACGCCCAGGGTCTTCGAAAAACATTTATTTTCAGAAACGAGCTTCTACTTAACGGAGTTGGCACGGAACGAGAAGGATAGTTTCATTTTCACAGTTGAGTTGCAAACAGTGCAGTTGTTGCGAGAGAGCCAAGGAAATTTAAAAAGGGCAGCTGTAAATTAGAAGGTCATAAATTGTAAATAATGTTACGATAAAGCCGAGTAACTGTGCATTGCGATTCAGGTTTAGAAGAAATAAAGTGACACATAATAATTAGAGTTGTCATTTGTCACAACATTGATCCATGGCCAACAGGTGTAGCCATTCCCAAATATTTACTCATCCTAACCAAAAATCATCTTTGTAAATACATTTTAAATAAGGTGGATGATATACTGTGGCCTTGCAGAATAATTTATTTTGAGATCAATTTTGTAACTTTAACTTTCTCTATTGCATGCTTACAGTATGTAAAACACATACTATATCCGACTCAAAAACTCCAAACCAGTATAGTCAGCTTGAGGGGTTTTTCCCTTGGCATAGATATTTTATAATTCAAAAGAGAACGAGGAATTCTTTGGATATTAAGGGATTTTTCAAGCAAAATTTTAAAACTCAGGGATTCACCTATGCACCTTTTTTAAACTAAGAATTAAATGAAAGTATTACTTCATTAAGAGTCTGTGTATTGAAAACATTGTTGGTCCAAAGGAAAATGCCAAAATTGTTGTTTTGGTTGTATTTGCTGCATCAGAATGTCTTCTTAAAAATGTTGAGTCACTGCTGCATCTAATTTTTTTCAAGAACTCAAAATGAAAAGTATTCTAGATGAGTTACAGTATTATATGAGACCAAGTCGGCAAAAGTTAGGTTTTGTGTGCAGAAAAATTATTTCGTTTTTGAGGGATTTTTTTCTACCCAAAACCTAGGTACACTGCTCCGAACGGAAATTTGACAGGAATCACACGCTTTTACACTCCCTGAATCAAAAAAGAAGCATTTTTAAAAAAAAAGATCGTTGTATGCGTGTGTCTGACTTATGAACAGGCCACGCCATGGCCGAGTGGTTAGATCATTCACTTCTCAAAAAAGTGATTCGGGTTCAATACGAAGCGACCGCATGTAGGACTGGTGGTGGACAAAGCGGAGCAGGGGCGAATTTCCTCCGGGTTCTCCAGTTTCCCCCGCCATCTCATTCCACTGGTGCTCCATCTTCATTCCATATATCATTAGTGTCACCGCCTGCGGTGCCGCGTGTAGTATAAAGGGAGCATTATACATTACCAAAAACTGACTTGTGAACAGCATATCTCAGAAAGCAAAAATAGGTAAAATGCCAAAATTTCCAATCCTTCTACACCAAACTGCCGTTTGCAAGGAATCATTTCGAAAATGCTTGTTTTCTCAAACGCGGCTCTAATGATTTTGATTAAAATACCACATATTTAAGATATTTGCATGATAAATATATATCCGGTATTTTCTGCATATATTAAACGCAATATATCAATCAAATTAAATATTTTAGGAGGTAACAAGGAATAACACGGAAATATTATTATTTTGACTTTGCAAATTCCTCTACATTTCTCAAATAGGCAGTAAGTGTTCGTTTCTTATGTTCTGACTGTGCAAATATAATGCAATTTCAAAGTCAACACTTAGCGATCACATTTTTAAGACATTTGACTATCACTTAAGCCTGTATATTCTGCTTTTGCTATTGTACTCTGTTATTTAACGCATAATTTTATGAGATTGTGTGATAATAGTAACAATAATACGGCATTTGGAAATTTCTCGACTTTTGATTGGTGCAAGGTTCATAATATCGAAGTTACAGAAGGCGTACCTGAGATATCGTTTTGTAAGGTAGTATATTTACCCAAAAATTATTTAAAATGAGTACACCAGATATGCGTACCTTTTAAATATAAGCCGCAGGAGAAGAAAAAACCTACAGAATATTTTTTTACACAGCATGGTGCTTGTTTGTTCGTATGACGTCACGGTTTTAAAAGGTTATAATACAACCGCAGCAGGGCGATGTATTTGCTAAAGGATAAAAGCGCCACTTTGCATTTAAATGAGCAGGCGATTCAGTCATTAAAACTATACCAGATAGCTACTCCTTCTAAAGGGATACAAGCCCTTTGAAACAGTTTGTCCTTTTTAAAATGCTAGAATGAAATTGATAATAAGCTTTTATTTTACTGGTTCCACGAAATTCCACACTGTGTCTGTATGAACCTTATGTTTTGTTATGAACAATCGTCCGGGAAGAGGTCTAATACGGAGGTAGTAACTTTTCTCGATAATGAATATAACTCTTTTTATATAGGTATTCTACTTTTCAGTGGTTGCCTTGCTGTCCTGTACCAGCTCTCCAATATAGTCCACAATTCCACTGTCCCTCTTTCAACCCTCTTTTCTTCATGACTTTATCTATACCATCCTTCTAAGCCTTCCTCGTTTGCTCACGCATACCACCATGCTCCCACACATTTTTCCAAAAATGTTATTTTTTTCGAATTCGGGAAACCTCAAAACCATATTTGCAGTAAAATCTCGTATCGAATGCTTGGTAGAATCCAACACCTTCTCTACCTATGTACGTGAGAATGAGAAATGCCTTGGAAATAGTTAACTCTACAAAAAAAGAAAAGTTTTACATGAACCATTTTGTGCTTTTATGAGATCTACATCTGTTGTAAAGAAACACTGTTGGTCTTTTACAGTTTACCGGTTATACGCATTTCATTCCAAATGTGAAATTGCGAGGCTATTGCCAGAAAATTCAACATATACATATAGTAATTAAATCAAAATTATTCCGATTAACAAGAAGTACAAAGAATAAGTTTCCGTAAGTCTTTTACAGAAGAGTGAGTGTAGAATGGCTATAAATACAACGCATTACTTATTTAAACTTCCCTAAAATTCAGGGATGCCAAATTAACAAAATGTACTATTAACAATATACATTCTTTTCATGTTCCAGTTAAGAATAAAAAATAAAATAGAAATAAAAATGAACAAGATTGTCAAAGAGCAATACAAAGGAATTAAGAAAAATATATTAAAAAATCATACAGCAATGAGATACTATTAAACAGATATTGTTGTATAAGTGGTGCGTTAGAATTGATAGAAATCCTTTCTGGTGCAGCCAAGGCTGTTTTCTTTGAGTGGTATTTTTACTTTCTCTACTGGTAGGGTAAAATTCGATGTCGAGATATCACCGGAAATATATGTTTTGAGATCCCCTGAATACAGAAGAAGCCTTTTTTGAAAAGATCCCTGTGTGTGTGTGTGTGTGTGTGTGTGTGTGTGTGTGTGTGTGTGTGTGTGTGTGTGTGTGTGTGCGTGTGTGTGTCACGTTGTGCACAGCATAACCCAAAAACGTAAAGTCGGTTAAAAAACAAATTTGTTACTTAAGTTTAATGTCTTTCAAGGATGCGACAGAAAGATTTTGAAGAAAATAGCCCCACCCTAAACTACCCTTTGCATGGAAAATTTTGCGAAAATGTTTATTTTCTTGACAATGACTCTAACAATTTTAAGACAAATGAAATGTATATCTTCAATTTTCTGGCTATAGCCCCTATAGTCGTATTTACTCTGGACGACTTTTGCATAACTGGTAAACCGTCAGAGATAGACCAAATCATACTATAAAAATGCAGCTCTTGCTAAAATACCCAATTTATATCTGAATAAATTTTCTTGTAGGGTGAACCATTTCGGAGATATTCCTTATTGTTTGTGTAAGTTTCGGAGAACTTGTACTTCTATCAAATGCAACCTCGTTATTCATTTGAAAGTTTTAAAAGTTTATACTATTGCTCAAAATTTAGTATATTCCTATATTCCTCTTGCACCTACAACGAAATAAACAATAAGATAATATGTGTAAATGTTTATCTCAACTAACACGAAAAAGATATAAGGAATAAGAGTTTGTAAGAATGGTTAGTGCACGAGTAGAGAAAGTCATGTGAGTGTAACACATCAGATTTTTTTAAAATGGTTTGATGTCCCAAACTGAGCAAGGAGCTTTATGATAATGTAACGATAGGTTTTTCAATTCTGTAGGAATATTCCCAACCTCAAAACAAGCTTACCGTAAATATAACACTGTCATTATTTGGTTTACAAGCTTTGTAGAGATTCCAATGGCAACAGAAAAGAATGCTGGATCTGTCACGTGTTTGATACAGTTTGACACGTTAACTGTATTGTGTATACTTTTCTGAGTCAAATAGACGACATAATCATTAATTTTCAAACGTTTTATTAACGGCTTTGAACTTGTTGTATACCATGTACAAAAAATATTATAAATGTAGCCGTGATACAGTCACTGTTTAAATTCGGGATATCAGTTGAAATAGCTGCATCCTTCCATTATCTGTGACACGGGTTACCCTCAGGTCCTGTGGTTATCAGGCTTATCAGCAAAAACCAGAGGGTCGTCATTGAACTGTCATAACAAGAAAATATATAGCATCGTATTGTCCGTACACCGAGAGGAAATTTACTGTTGATGAGGTCCAACATGCAAGCATCCATCCGTTATTGATATTATATGTTACGACAGTTGCCGAAATGTTAATATCTGCCAGTAATTACATAATGCCGCTCTGGGAAAGCATTCACATGTGAGAAACATCGAGCTTTTTAGGCCTAATCCAAGGACAGCAAGATGGAACTATCACAATTTTGTCTTCATATTATATATACAACCTAGAAGGTCATACAGCTTAGAAAGTTACTAGAAGAATATGATAAACGGGGGCTGCAAATAAATTTAGAACAAAAGTTTTATATGCTATGTGAACAGAAAAACAATATTTAATTCTGAAAGAAGAGAAGAGTTGTGTTAAAGGATGTGGAAAATTTCAGTATTTGGAAATAAAATAGATAAAGAAGATAAACAGGAAAATGACATTAATAGCAGAATCAATAAAGGTAAAATTGTAACGACAATCCTGTGGAACAGACATGCAAGTAGGGAGAACAAACTGCAAATAGAAGCTGGAAGGGAAGTCATTACATTAATTTAAAACAGTGCTAGATCTCAGTATTTGAACACATTTTATATCTTATGTTTTAATATCTGACCATTTCCTACAGAGATATTTTAGTTTTGTCGAAAACAAGCTGACAATACTACAGATTGTGTAGCTGTCACTTTCCCCAGCTCAGTACATAAACAATGTAACGGTGCGTCTTGAGAATATAAACACATACCCTGCCTTGTCCTTGCATGTTTACTCTGCGAGTGTAGGCCAATCCCAAGCGTTAGCTCCCAAAACATTACACGAAAGCGAAAGCGCCAGGACAATTCCCTCACCAACCTCAACGCAACGTTGTCGACATTCTTCATGTCTCAAAGAGCCGCTCGGAATATTCCTTCACGTCTTTTAAATGATTAATTATTTTGAAACCCTGTGTGATGTCCCATAATTACTACCGAAACGATGTCAGAAGTAAGTTACTCTACGCATCTTGCAAGTAACAAACTTTTTTCGTACAATCTTGTACAATTATGCTTCCAATTTGGAAAACAATAAATTTATCAAGGCTCATCAAGGAACAAAATTGCATTAGACTTTTTTTGTAATGGTTCTATGAAGCACATATTAGAAGGAATGTAATGACTTCCCTTCCACCGTGTATAGAATACAACAGTGAAAACTACTGTCACATACGGAACTGAAATATGGCCATTTAAGAAAAAATTAAAATGAAAACTTATGTCGATGGAAATTGATTTTCTAAAAAGGTCAGCGAGATGTTCAAGATTGGAAAAAATAAAAGATAACGTTATAAGAGAAAAAAATAATAACAAGAACTCAATATTAGACTATGTAAGATATAAACAGCTGAGTAGGTACGGACATAATAGAATAATGAATGAAGATAGATTACCGAGAAAAAGTTTGGAATGGAGTCTACCTGGAAGAAGAAGAAAAAATGAAGACCTTGAAACTCATGGATGCGCGAAATAAGAACTGGAATGAGAACTGAAAGAGGACTGGAAGAAATGGAATGCATGGATAGGGATGAGTGGAGAAAGATTATTTAGGCACAGAAAGATGTGTAAACATCGAGAGTTTGTATACAAATGAATTGCATATACAATTTGTTGAAGCACAACACTGAAAGGTTTTAGAAAATTAAACAAGGATTAGTTTTAAAACATTAAATTATTTTATTTGTTTTCTTTTTCAAAAACATAGTGATAAAACGACAATGTGATAAATCCCACTCCTGATACCCGTGTGACAAATGACATTTTCAGTTACTTTTTCTGTCACTTTATTTCTTTTCTAAAGCTGAAGAACAAAAAAGTTGTGTTTTATCATTAACGTAGCCCACAACTCACCGTGACCTTGCAAATCGTAAGTGTTCTATCCTCACGTAACCCTGACCCCACTTCACTGACTTTCTCTTCTCTCTGTGTAACAGCTGGCTTCAAAGATCACACTCACTAAAACTTCTTCACATAACAAACAACTCCGACGTGACGATTACATGTCTACAGCTATCTCTGTCGATACTCAAACTCCATTAATACTGATTGTACTCGCGCACGGGCTCACACCCCCACAGACACCCTCCCACACACCGCTTGCCCAAGGACGCCCTTGGCTGGTAACTACCGCTATCCCCTCAACCGCCATTTGCACTACACATTTGGTACTGCACACCCTTCACGTAATCCTCTTGGCTTTCTGTCCACTGGCACTGCCTTGCTCGACGGTCTCGCAAGCGGCCGGCGAAGTAACCAGTAGGGCAATGGTCGCTCGGATGGCCAGACATCCAAGGTTGGACACATCCCGCTGCCAGTGACAATATAGGAAACCAACCCACACCATCAATTGACATTGACACAAAAGCTTGTAAACCTTGACATCGCCTGTTAAACCACACGGGTAAATCCGTACTAAATGGATAGGTACCGTGGCCTCCTTAACCTCCGCCCGGTTTAACCCGGGTGACTTGATCTTACTCGTTGTTTTGGTTCTGACGAAGGCCATGGAGTCTACAATGGCCGAAAGCTCAATGGTTTTAAATCTCATACGGCTGATAACCCGTGAAGCCTTGATTAATAGACAGATGCTCTTTAGCTGTTTGTAAGTCTTAAAATAGATTGCTGTGACTGCATTTCATATAGCTTATGCTCTAATTAATGAAAATTTCTGATTTGAGTATGTTTCTTTTATGTAAAACTTGTAAAAATGCCACGAAAATGTGTAAATATGGTGCATATTTTTTATACATTTGTGGTTAAATAGCACGTGATTATTGTACCGGGCTTCCCTGCTGCATGGTATTTGTTAATTATAAGTCTGATAGTGATCCTTTAATGGACCTTCTTAAGTTCAAATTTTCATTAAAGGACTGATCTTCATCCAATCGGACAGTTCAATTTTCGTTAAAGGATAGGTGTTCCACCAATCAGAGAATTTCCATGCAACAATGGCAAAGTGCAATATCGATTAATTTTCGAAACGCAACTAGCGCGAGTTTAGGAAACGCTAAAATGTTGGAAAAACACAAAGCACACAAATTAACCTCAATACAGCATCAACTTCCAAGCATGTTGCACTAAGCACAGTCCTGCAAATTAACTTCACTAATTGTACAAGGAATAAAGCTTCGTCTGAAAACCAATATATTCAACTTTCCTTCTATTTTTCAGTGCTACGTAGCATTCCAAGGTTATCATTTTCATCATGCAGCTGTGACGTGCTGAAAACGAATCGATCGTTTAGCGGCTGCGCAGAACGCCAAATATCAGCTGATGCAATATGTAGGTCATTGTCCCTGGTGAGTGTACAACATTTTACAATATTTCAACTATAAAATTAAGTAAATGGTCGAGCATAAATTGTCATATGAAACTTAACTGTAATGGTAATTAAGACGCCCGTATGGAAATATATACTCGCGTCTTAATTACTACCATTATAGTCTCGTTGCATAATATACTATTTTCTCTTAATCCGTTATTATTAAATACTTCCACCTAGTGTGTACCACAATAACTAGAGCTAAGAAAAATTTCTCATTGTCATATTTGTTTTTCTCAACCCAAAGATAGTGAGGATTGACTCATGAATTGCAGGAAAATCTCTTGTTGCTTTCTCCACTACGTATAGTAAAGTAGAGGAAGTAGTGCACTCCACCCAAAAATTCGATATCACGATTTCACCGGAAATAGGCATATGTTTTGAGGCCCCCTGATGAATTCAAAAACAGCATTTTTATAAAAAGGTCTGTGACGTGTCTGTGTCTGTCGGACTGTGGACAGCCTAGCTCAAAAGCGAAAAGTCGGTTAAAAACCACAGTTGGTATTTTAAGTTTAATGTATTTCAAGGATGCCACTCAAAGATTTTGAAGGAAATAGCCCCACCCTAAACTACCCTTTACATGGAAAAGTTTTCGAAAATTTTGATTTTTTTTAATATGACTAACGATTTTGATTAAAATAACATATGTTTAAGATATTTGTATGACAAATGAAATGTATATCTTGATTTTTCTGGCTATAACCTAGGAAGTCCTATTCATTTGCATAAATGATAAACTGTAAGAGTTAGACCAAATCTTACCATACAAAAATGTAGATCTTGCTAAAACACACAATTTATGTATAAACCAAATTGTTTGTAGAACGCACCATTTCGGATACATTCCTCGTTATTTGTGTGAGTTTTGGAGAACTTACACTTCTGTCAAATGCAACATCCTTATTCATTTTTACTATCTCTACTGGTAAGTAGGGGAAGTATTGTATTCCACCCCAAAATTCGAAGTCGAGATTTCACCGGAAATACATGTTTTGAGGCCCCCTGAATCCAAAAAAGCATTTTTAGAAAAAGGTCCGTGTGTGTGTCTGTGTGTCTGTGTGTCTGTGTGTCTGTCAGTCTGTCAGTCTGTCAGCCTGTGGACAGCATAGCTCAAAAACGAAAAGTCGGTTAAAAACCAAGGTTGGTATTTAAGTTTAATGTCGTTCAAGGATGTGACACGAAGATTTTGAAGAAAATAGCCCCACCCTAAACTACCCTTTACATGGAAAATTTTTCGAAAATTTTTATTTTCTTGAAAATGGCTCTAACGATTTTGATTAAAATGTCATATGTTTGAGATATTTTTATGACAAATGAAATGTATATCTTGAATTTTCTGGCTATAGCCCCTGTAGTCGTATTTACTCTGGACGACTTTTGCATAACTAGTAAACCGTTAGAGATAAACCAAATTATACTATACAAAAAATGTAGATCTTGCTAAACTACTCAATTTATGTCTCAATAAATTTTCTTGTAGGGTGAACCATTTCGGAGATATACCTTGTTATGTGTGTGAGTTTCGGAAAACTTGGAACTTTCGTGAAATGGGTCATCGTTGTTCATTTTTTTATATGTTACGTGTACAAAGAGAACGGAATCTCAAAGCTTTAAAAGATTTGATATTCCAATATTCCCCTTGCACCTACAAGGAAATAAGCAATAAGATAATTTGTACAAATGTTTATATTAACTAACACGAAGAAGATATAGGAATAAGAGTTTCTAAGAATGGCTAGTACAAGAGTAGAGAGAGTCATGTGAGTGCAACACATCAGATTTTTGTATATGTTATCAAAGCAAAGAGAACGGAATTTGAAAGCTTTAAAAGATTTGACTATCGCTCAAAGCCTACTGTATTCCCATATTCCCCTAAGCAATAACATAATTTGTGCAAATGTTTATCTCAACTAACTCTTTGGTTGCCCAGTGTTATCTAGGCTATTGTATATACTAACTCGGTCTTGCTGAACACAGGGTTACATCGTGGTAATCCAAGTGGCAGAAAACTTGGAGAAAGCTGACTTAGGCAAGAAGACAGTTAATAACGAGTTCTCTTTGTATGACACAAGGGCCCACATTGATGATAATTATAATAATGTTAATGCCGTGCGACGCTCCCGGGATTAGCATAAATTCAATTTATACGCAGATTAGTGTCGTCACACGTTATTGCACATCATATCCTATCCCTCACTTTCCTTCACTTACCAAATTTATGAAAATATAGGCGAGATTTGGGTCAAACTCGCTTCCTTATGTAGGCTACAGGTAGCAAATTTACACTGTGATAGGTAGAAATTAATGGAACTCAATACTCAGATTACTATGCAATCTTTTTATAAAAATCTGATGTGTTGCACTCACATGACTTTCTCTACTCTTGTACTAACCATTCTTACAAACTCTTATTCCTATATCTTCTTTCTTGATAATTGAGATAAACATTTGTACAAATTATCTTATTGCTTATTTCCTTGTAGGTACAAGGGGAATATTAGAATACAATAGGCTTTGTGCGATAGTCAAATGATTTTGTTGTCTTTGCACACTTAACATATAAAACAAATGAACAACGATGATCCATTTCACGAAAGTTCCAAGTTTTCCGAAACTCACACACAACAAGGAATATCTCCAAAATGGTTCACCCTACAAGAAAATTTATTGAGAAATAAATTGTGTATTTTAGCAAGATCTACATTTTGTATAGTATAATTTCGTCTATCTCTAACGGTTTACGAGTTATTCAAAAGTCGTCCAGAGTAAATACGACTACAGGGGCTATAGCCAGAAAATTCAGGATATACATTTCATTTGTCATAAAAATATCTCAAACATATGACATTTTAATCAAAATCGTTAGAGCCATTTTCAAGAAAATCAAAATTTTCAAAAAATTTTCCATGTAAAGGGTAGTTTAGGGTGGGGCTACTTTCTTCAAAATCTGCGTGTCCCATCCTTGAAAGATGCGACGCTTAAATACCAACTTTGGTTTTTAACTGACTTTTCGTGTTTGAGTTATGCTGTCCACAGACTGGCAGACTGAAAGACTGACAGACTGACACACACACAGACACACACACACACGGATCTTTTTCTAAAAATGCTTTTTTTGGATTCAGTGGGCCTCAAAACATGACTTCCTCTACTCTTGTACTAACCATAATAATGGTATGAGAGTTTGTAAGAGTGTTTACAAATGCGTGGTCTGTTCTAGAAATAAAAGCAAAGTATCTGTTGCCATACACGATGTATATATCAATAATTGAACTCAAACAACCTCATAAACACACTAAATTGTATACAAAGTAACACCAAATGCACACGATCAGCTTGTAAACAACAGAAATGTTCAAGGTAAATAGAAGTATCGCAAGTAACTTCGGAAATCAACAAATGACAAACGAAAAACGCTGCCCTGTAGGGGATTTATTGTAAAATTGGTTCAACTAGGCTACGGTGAATTCATAGGCAGCAGAACACTTAGCGCCTGGTTTTAAAAAAATATTCCAAGCCTCCGTGAAATGGAAGGCATGGGCACGCCCATTTAAAAGGCAGAAGCAGAGATGCACCGCTTTAAAAATGGTGCCCAAAATATGTCCCACCTTCATAGGGGATTAATGCTGCGCAGATATATTCTTTAAGGTGTGGTGCATATTTTTAAAATATCACATCAGTGGATGAGTAAAGTTATGTCAACTTGAAGTTACCTTAAAGCTAGATGATACTCATGTGTTTAAGATACGAGCTGAGGATTTGCAATTACTGATGAAAACAGCTTGCATAGGAAATCCCATAGAGAGTGGAACATAACTGTGGGGATCTCATGGCGGTCGTACTCGACCTCGGAGCCTAAGGGTCTGATCCACTACACAGGGACAGGTGTCCTGGGACAGCAGCATGCCACACACAACTTGTTCAACTTAGTGAGCAATAGAGACCAAACACAACAGCGAGGGACGCTGCACGCTGCTTTATGTTTATCCCTCCTCTTAAACCCTCCTACTTAACCCGTACATGCCCCTTTAAGAGGTACAAAAATTGAACAATTAATTCCTGTGTATTGATCAACCGTACCAAAATAATACTGAAGATCATAAATTTGTTATGCAGTATGAACATTTCAATCTCACAAAATTAATTTACATGCCTAATTTAATTATTAAAAATCTGATGTCTTGCACTCACCATTTTTACAAACTCTTATCCCTATATCTTTGTGTTAGCTGAGATAAACAATTGTACAAATTATCTTATTGCTTATTTTCTTGAGCCACATTCAAATGTTTTACAGCTTTCAAATTCCGTTCTCTTTGCAGGGTTAACATAAAAAAATGAATAACGATGTTGCATTTGACGAAAGTAAATTTCCCGAAACTGCCACAAATAACAAGTAATATTATTGTTCACTGTACAAAAAATGTATTCGTACACAAATTGTGTGTTTTAGCAAGCTCTACATTTTATATAGTCTCTTACGGTTTACGAGTTATTCAAAAGTCATCTAGAGTAGACGGGACTACATAGGCTATAGCCAGTTATACATTTCATGTCATAAAACTATCTTAAACATATGATATTTAGGTACATCAAAATCGTTAGAGCCGTTTTCAAGAAAATCAAAATGTTCGAAAACGTTTCCATATAAAGAATAGTTTAGGGTGGAGCAATTTTCTTCAAAATCGTTGTGTCGCATCCTTGAAAGACATTAAACTTAAGTACCAACCGGCTTTTCGTTTTTGACTGACAGACAGAAAGACAGATAAACACACAGACTGAAAGACAGATAGACACATCTTTTTTATAAAAATTCCTTTTTTTTTTTTTTTTTTTTTTTTTTTTTTGGATTCAGGGTGCATCAAAACGTAAATTTCCGGTGAAATCTCGACATCAAATTTTTGAGTGGAATACAAAACTTCCTCTACGTACTATACGTAGTAGAGAAAGTAAAAATGGAGACACCCTATTGTACGTTAACCAAGTATTCTACATGATGAGTGTAGAAAATATGCCCAATACAATTATTGTCAATAAAGTGTCGTTTAGCCAAAAAAAAAAAAAAAAAAAGTAAATTGTCAAATATTTAGTGCCATCTAGCTTGTCGATGACCAGATGTAAATGGTTTATTTCTCTAAATGTCGCCCAAATATTGTGTGAAAAATGATGTAATTCTTCATTTTAATTCGAATAAACTTAGTCATAATTTAATAAAAAGGTGACGTCAAATCTCTCTTAGAAATTAAACTTTGCATGACATTTTAGCATTAAATTGTGACTAAATTTATTCAAGTTAAGGCAGAAATCCATTACAGGATTCGGCGATACGACATTTGATGTTAAAGGCGCACCTTCCATTCATTCGTCACGTCTGAAAAATACCTCTATAGAGTTGTTTTAGAAGGCGGAGTAAAGCAAGTTTGATGAATGCAACATAAAAAGGCAACTATCTATCAGAGAATATGTAAATGTGTAATTTATATGTATATAATGTATTTTAATGTAAATCTATGGCTCTTTAGCTGCAATAGAAGTATTATTATTATTATTATTATTATTATTATTATTATTATTATTATTATTATTATTATTATTATTATTATTATTATTATTATTATTATTATTATTATTATGATTATTATTATGATTATTATGATTATTATGATTATTATGATTATTATGATTATTATGATTATTATGACTATTATTATGACTATTACTATGATGACTATGATGACTATGATGACGATGATGACGATGATGACGATGATGACGATGATGACGATGATGACGATGATGACGATGATGACGATGATGACGATGATGACGATGATGACGATGATGACGATGATGACGATGATGACGATGATGACGATGATGACGATGATGACGATGATGACGATGATGACGATGATGACGATGATGACGATGATGACGATGATGACGATGATGACGATGATGACGATGATGACGATGATGACGATGATGACGATGATGACGATGATGACGATGATGACGATGATGACGATGATGACGATGATGACGATGATGACGATGACGACGATGACGACGATGACGACGATGACGACGATGACGACGATGACGACGATGACGACGATGACGACGATGACGACGATGACGACGATGACGACGATGACGACGATGACGACGATGACGACGATGACGACGATGACGACGATGACGATGATGACGATGATGACGATGATGACGATGATGACGATGATGACGATGATGACGATGATGACGATGATGACGATGATGACGATGATGACGATGATGACGATGATGACGATGATGACGATGATGACGATGATGACGATGATGACGATGACGACGATGACGACGATGATGACGATGATGACGATGACGACGATGACGATGATGACGATGATGATGACGATGATTATTATTATTATTATTATTATTATTATTATTATTATTATTATTATTATTATTATTATTATTATTATTATTATTATTATTATTATTATTATTATGAGTGCAACACACCATATTGTTTCTCAATCGGTAATCTTTTAAGGCTCTTCGGTAACTGCCTATCCCCTCAATCAATGTCCTCCAATTTTATTATCATTTCAGAATTGATAAATGTGTGCTAGCGTTGCCAAATCTATTATTAGGAAACGATAAATTTAGGATGTAAAGAATACAAATCAGGATTAAGAGCAGATAGAAAGGTGCCTTGATTGCGGTACCTCTTCGTGCATCATGATCGGCTGGGCATTTTGCCAACTGGGAGGCTCTGTTAGTAATTACCTCTTATTCAAAATTATGGCACTGGGGTAGACGCAACGTAATGTTTGATTAAAATAGCCTCATTAATTTTGGTATAGGTGCGGAGTGCTACCCCACCTCACACTCATTCTGTGTCTGCTTAGCTGAACAAGTTGGAATTCTACCTAGCATTTTGCGAAGGTAGAAATATTCGAGTTTGATTCATAGGAGGTAATTAATGCCGGAGGTCGCAAGATGAAAATGGAATATCAGGGTTTCCATTTATCGATTTCCTGATCAAAAGTCTTGCTAACAATGCGTTTCCTTACGCCAAAGAGAACACAGCTGGTTGTATACAGCAAACTCGGGAATCGAACCCCCATTCTTGCAATTCTCTCTACAGCTGTGCACTTTTTACCTTGCAAGAACCATCCAGCTAGCTCTTATTACGTTTCCATGGGGAATTCAAATCCATGTGAGCCCAATCTCGTTCTAAATACAATCCGCGTTTCCATGTTAAAGTCAACCCGGAATGAGATCGATTTGGATACTCAAACTTCCAACATATACAGGCTGGAAGGGAAGTCATTACATTTCTTCTAACATGTGCTTCACAGAAGCATTACAAACAAAAACGTCTAATGGCATTTTGTCCTTTGACCAGCCAATTTCGAAAAAATAAATAGTTTTTTATCCTAATTGGATGCGTAATTCCACAAGAATGTACGAAGATAGCAGGTAGTAATTATGGGACATCACACAGGGTTACGAAATAATTAATCACTTAAAAAGCGTAAAGGAATGCTCCAACCAGCTCTCTCACGCGTTAGGTAAGTCGGCAACGTTGCGTTGAGGTTGGTCAGGGAACAGGCTTCGCTTTCGTTGGAAGCTAGCGCTTGTGATTGGCCTACACTCCCACAGTAAACACGGAAGGACAAGGCGCGATATGAGTTTGTTTCTAAGACGCACCGTGCGCTGCTTGTTTATGTACTGAGCTAGGGAAAGTGACACCCACATTATCTGCAGTGTTGCCAGGTTGTTTTCGACAAAACTAAAATATCTCCGTAGGAAATGGTCAGAGACAAAAACGTAAGATACAAAATGTGTTCCAAATACCGAGATCTACCATTGGTTTAGATTAATGTAATGATTCGCATCCATTCTGTATAACACTGTTCCACAACAGTCATTTTTCTCATATCGCAGTTGAAGTTATGAGTGTGTGGCAATGTGGCGCAACTTGTTGATTGTGTAGTCTGCTTCCCTTGGCGGCGCAATGAACCATTCTAACACTCTATAAAAAGGATTTAAGTAATGTTGGCCATGTATCAAATGAAGATGTCTGGTCGCTGGCGCACGAGACACCAAAGAAGTCCTTGAAAAAACGCACCACATGTAAAAATTACTTCGAATTCTACATTTCCGCGACTTTTTGGTATCTTTAAAGACCTGAATATCTGGCATGTTCTATTTCCGAAGCTTGTGCCATGGTAAAGTCACGAACTCACGTAGAATTGTGCTCTTCTTTGTAATCTTGGAATTTTCGAGCCCCTAGTCTCCAGTATCTCACTTCAAACTTCTCACTTTGACAAACAAAAGTAAGTGAACATTCTCTGTGATCCATAGCGATATCGGAAGTATCTAAAGACAGCTGATGTGATGTTGGCACTTCTACCGAAATAAGAACGCAACAAATTACGGTCTCAATACATTTAATTTGAAGATCAACCGTTTAGTCTACTAAAATACGATAAAGCAAGAAATGGTTTATTGAATTTTCTATGAATACAGACATAAACTAAAAACCTTATATAAAAAGTAATGCAGCAAGCTGATGATACATATTTCCTTTTTTCATTCCTCCTCTTTCTCTACTACGTTTACTAAAGTAGAGGAAGTATTGCATTCTAGCCAAAAGTTCGACGTCGGGATTTCGTCGGAAATATGTTTTGAGGCTCCCTGAATCCAAAAACAGCATTTTTTTTAGAAAAAGGCCCATGTGTGTCTGTCTGTCTGTCTGTCTGTCTGTCTGTATGGTACTTAAGTTTAATGTCTTTCAAGGATGCGACATAAAGGTTTTGAAAAAAATCACTCCACCATAGACTATCCTTTACATGGAAAATGTTTCGAAAATTTTAATTTTCTTCAAAATGCCATGTTTGAGATATTTGTATGACACATGAAACGTATATCTTGAATTTTCTGGCTATAGCCCCTGTAGTCGTATTTACTCTGGACGACTTTTGCATAACTGGTAAACCATAAGAGATAGGCCAAATCTTACTATACAAAAAATGTAGATCTTGCTAAAACACAATTTATCTCCAAATAAACTTTTTTGTAGGGTGAATAATTTCGGAGATATTCCTTGTTATGTGTGTGAGTTTCGGAAAACTTAAAACTTTCGTGAAATGGAGCATCGCTGTTCATTTTTTATATGTTAAGTGTGCAATGACAACAGAATCTCAAAGCTTTAAAAGACTTGACTATTGCACAAAGCCTAATGTGTTCTAATATTCCCCTTGCACCTACAAGGAAATAAGCAATAAGATAATTTGTACAAATGTTTATCACAACTATCACGAAGAAGATATAGGAATAAGAGTGTGTAAGAATAATTAGTACAAGAGCAGAGAAAGTCATGTGAGTGCAATACATAAGATTTTTATTCCCTGGGTTGCGGTAAGATACGTGAAGCATAACTTGAACTAGATTGATGTAGATGTGCAGAAATAAAGAGGGCACAGAGCGTCACCACACTAACCACCCTTAGCTGGTAGGTAGCTATATACCTAGCCTAACTTCCATAGCAAATGGAACGGTTCGAGTCCTAAAATATGCATGACATTTAGGGTAAAGCATATCCAATTAGAACAAGCTAAATTAGACATGCATGCTGTATAACCTCATTTCCGACTGTAAGAGACATATCGGTCTCCTCTGGGGCTTCAGGGACTTATTAGGGCATCGGAGAGCAAATCTATGTACACCAATTATTCAGCTGGTTAACAGCAGTTACAGCTTAATATCTTAAATCTTAAAATCTAGGGTTTAGTGTTATTGTACAAAACAATGTGACTTTTGGACTCAGATAGGTTAAAGAAGTAGATAATTCGTACCACATAGCACTATATATAGGTTGCCAGTAACAATCTAAAAACATAGAAATAGTCTAATTATAGTATGGGACAGGTAGATAGTTTGTGCTGAATCCCAGTATATATAGGTTGTCGCAGGACTTTGGCGGTGTAGAATTGGAAAATAATTAGGAATTAGTTATTAATTATTGGATATTAATTAATAATATAAGTAAAAATTAATAAAAAAGTATAGGTTTTTGTGCTGACTGCCGTGCAAGGGTCCCGGGTTCAATTCCCGGCAGAGGGGTAGGAATTTTTCTCCAGCCAGGATTACTCCTCATCCTTCCCTGAGTCTGGAAGTATAATGGCGGCGCCGTGACTGAGTAATTAAACCTCTCGCCTACCACCTAGGCGGGACCCGCATGTGGTATTCATGGTGGACGAAGCGGCGTCTGGTTGGGTTTTCTCCGGGTTCTCCGGTTTCCCCTGCCATTCACTTCATCAATTGCTCCATTATCACTCTTCCAATCATCCATTTCACCTGCATTTCATATCATCCTCTTCCTCACTCTTATACCTGGTGTTTGGCTGACCATCTGCCTCCAGGTCTTCACTCTGTCTGGTCCAGAGGTCCCTCTGCTCCCAGACAGGCGTCTGACCCTAGGCACTGGTTTGTAAGCCTTAGGGGGCGTAAGTCCTCCAGAAGGGGAGGGTAATCAGGGAAAGAAATAAGAGTGTTATGTTTTATTTTGTTTGTGAAAAAATGTAAGTATTAGAAGTTACAGCTTTTGATTAAATCATTTAGGTATTGATACATATATACATATTTTTATTATATTTTAAATTCTGTAAATTATAAATACTATGTAAATGTTAAGTAATATGTATGTTTTATGTTAAGTGTCGCGGCATTTGAATTCTGTGTTTTGCTTAGGTTTTATGTTATCTATTGTACTTTTATTTAGTATGTACTACTATACTGTGCATTTGATTTGTTTTTATTTCATTTAAATTGTTTATTATCTTTAATTATTTTATTGCGTAATCTGTAAATGATACATGTGTGTGTGTTATAATTGTTGAAATTGTTAATAAATTTAAAAGTCTGATTAAGAAATTATATTGCAACCAGCCTTAGATCCAGACCTTGTATCCCTGCGCGGATAACCTGGTGTTTGTACCAACACAAACAAACGCCACATGGACTCATGCCTTGTGTTTATGTTGTAAAAAAAACTATATTTACTCGGGAGTTGTAGGAATAGCGCAGCTATCGCATTAGATTCAAGTAGTCTTTACCAGGGATATCATACATCTTGAAAACTAACAGATAATCACCAATATTTAATGCACTATATTTTGTGGCGTGCTTTGGTTTCGGCGTATCGCGGATTAGTTGTTGACGGCTTGTGTTTACCTTAAGTGAGGATCTAAGAGTGGAGCGATTATAGTTGCCAGTTACACAGATGTTTATTTTATTTTTGTTGGACTGACTTGACTTCCTCAACTTTTGTACAAACTACCCATCGATCTCAGAGATGCCAAAAAGTGACACCACAGGTTTTACCCTCCCCCCCCCCCCCCCCACTCGCTTTGGGATAGTGGTGTGGCCGTGCAGGTTAAAGGCGACATTGGGGAATGCTGTAAGTCTGCACCTCTTGAGTTTCACAATGAAGTCAGTGACGGGCGTCAACATATCACATTAGAAATTCCAACCGAAAGCCTCCCAGCATTCCTCATTGCCCTCATTTGTATTACATCATCAACGAAGGGTAACCAGGAAGGGGTACAAGTAACCCCCCTATTTGCCCTCAATCATACGATCGCTCTATGTTCATGTTAACCAAGATGAACATTTGCAGAAATTATCTTATTACTAATTTTCTTGTAGGTGCAAGGGGACTGTGGAAATAGAGTAGGCTTTGAATGATAGTCAAATCTTTTAAAACTGTTCCTGTATAATGGTCTTGACGTTCGATTCTCTTTGCATGGCTAAGTGATAAAAAACCAATGACTAACGGCGAATAAAGAAAATCTCCGAAATGCCTCACTTCACAATAAATGTATTAGACATATTTTGTGTTTTAAAATGAGCTATATTTTTCTGTAGTAAGATTTTATCCATTTCTTAGTGTTTAATGGTTGCGCAAAACTTACAAAGAATGAAAGGAACTTCTGAGAACATTTCCAGAAAATTCAAGATATACATTTCATTTCTGATGAAAATATATTTCAATCAAAATTATAGGAACATTTTTTTCATAAAATCAAAACTTAGTACAAACAATAGTAGAAATGAACTCGGAAACATTACAGTGACCCAACTTAATCGCGTGAATCGGATTTTTTTTTTCCCCCAATATAATGCTTGTTTAGCCCAGGGTGGACAATATTTCCAGCATCTTCTATAAGGTGTTATGCTCCAGAGGCTCCAGAGGCAGTTCGAGTCGAGTGGGGAAGCTTATTCCCCCACCCGAAGTGTCTTTACCGCAGTACCTAGCCGTTATACGGCTTTACCTGCGCGATAGTATGGTGTTTTGGTCTACAGGGATTTAAACTCTGGGAATGTTTGGGATCAGGGGTATTTTAGGGACAAGATGGATGATGGTAGGGATTGGTCCATGAACGGGCACTGCCCATACATGCTGATTGGCTGGTTAGTCAATCAGGCTTTACGTGCGGAGTTTATGCAGGAGCAAAGCCGGCTGTGGCAGACCCAATCGCGCACAGGCGAAATGCTGTGCGCCCGTTTGGTTTTAAATCAAGAACCCTGTACTATTAGAGTTTAATTACAAAATATTAATTTCTTTAAAAATAATTACAGAAACTCTTAAAAAAGTAAAAACATAGAAAGTGATATCTAGTAAAGTAATTTTAAAATATGCAGGAGATTCAGTATACACGTTATACAGGGTGTTTAGGGAGTGTCTGTTATAACAACAGGAGTTGGGATCCGACAAACCTAGTGTCACCGCGCCCGCCCCATCTAATTGCCGACAACAATAGGAGCGTACGAGACAATAGCTATTACATGGCGGTACGGTTTCTGGACCGTTCTGCCACAGGCCGCCGACAACAATAGGAGCGTACGAGACAATAGCTATTACATGGCGGTGCGGTTTCTGGACCGTTTCGCCACAGGCACTCCCGAATATTCTACCTCCAGAACTTTCCCTCTGTCTAAGGACCTATATAAGTCGCTGCCAAGCACCGGAGAGAGGAAAAAGACGTATACGAAGCGTTGAGGAGTCGTGCCGACTAGCAGTTCAATCTGACAGTTCTTATTTGTGATGCGGCAGTTGTTCTGTTGCTCTGAGCTTGTACAAAAGTAATCTGAGTGTAACGTTAGCACTACGCTAACTGACTAAAAGGCAATAAAGTGTGAATAGCAATAACTGGTGTTTTCTTCATTTGTTACACTAGAATAAACCTTCCCATAAACATATGTCCGAAAACAAATACCTGTTGATATACGAGTCATTTTACTCGTGTTTGGTATTTACCCAGACAGTGAACCTCATCCAACGGATAGATCGGTCAAAGATGTTTAGAAGCATGACCTCTCTATTTGCCGGACCGCAATCCACTGGATTTTTGGGAATAGACATTTGAGGGCGTTCTATGTACGTCATGGACAATGACTTTTCGTTATTAGAGGGTGTGACTAATGCGGTGATGCCAATTCCACCGCTCGAGTGTCTTCACAGTACCTAGACGTGACACAGCTTCACTTGCGTGATGAGTTTGGTAGTTAGGTCTACTGGTATATAATGCATACTGGGATATTTTTGGAATATTCTGTAAATATATTTGGTAAAATGTTACTAGACATCAGGTTGGTATTTAAAACTGAAATGTTGTTTCAAGTTTCAAGTTTCAAGTTATTTACTAGAAAAGTGTTGGCCTGGTGCCAGTACAATGGGCCCGGCTTACAGGCTATATTTAACATTTTTTTTACATTTGGCTTTCTTTATATATACACTTTTTTCGGTGTCTACAAAAAACCCATACGGTGACCATCTGTAGGTCACCGAGAATAGTTTTCTTTTGTCTTTTTAAGTTCTATTTCGTCTTTATGTTATATATACATATGTACATACTTACAAATTATTTACAGACACATTCACGCACGCATTCACCCACGCACACTCTCACACACATACACACATCTTCACTGAGCACACCAGAGATATGCGTCCCATCTCGCGCACTGCACTATTTACAGTATGTGCACTGTCCCACGGTGGCAGCTCCTGAATATTTTTCGAGGCGAGGGCCTCTGCCGGAACATGTATGTGGCCTAGGACCGAGGTTGCGTGGACGCGCATTAGTCGGCGAGCCGAGCCGCTTCTAGAACATTTTGATCCTAGTATGCTTGCGGTGCTTCGGCTCGCCTTTGCCAATGTTGGCGATGACGTCGTTTTCGTGGTTTCTAATGCGCGTCCATGCAGCCGTTGCTCGTTTTTCAATTGCCTCCGGGATGAACGGGATCCTGGTTTCAAGGTGTAGTGTTTGGGTACTGGTGAGGAGTGGAGCAGACAGGATTTTTCTGAGGGAGAGGTTTTGGAGGGTTTGGAGTTGTTTCAGGGCGGTTTTGGAGGCATTAGCCCAGGCCACACATGCATACAGGACCACCGAGAGAATAAATGACCTGTATAGTATCAGTTTTGACTTTAGTCGCAACTGTTTACTACGGAAGATGGGGGCGCACAACTTTAGCCGCTGTCTGCCTTTATTGGCGCTATTTTTTATGTGAGTGGACCAACACATTGTGCGGTCCAAGGTGACACCTAAGTATTTAACCTGCTGACGGCAGTGCAATATTTGACCACCGACCGTTAGGTCCTTTGCCAAAGTGTGACGCCGCTTAGAGAAATGAATTAGCTGGCATTGTCCAGAGGCAGTTCGGGTCGAACGGGGGGACAGTGATTGCCCCCCGCCCGAGTGTCTCGTCCGCAATACCGAGCCGTTGTACGGCTTAACCTGCGCAATGAGTTGGATGTTCTCTCTACGGGGATTTTTGTCATCTGGGGAGCATTATTTGGGATCAGGGGTTCAAGTTCAAGTTCAAGTTATTTATTAGAAAAGTGTTGGCCTGGTGCCGGTACAATGGGCCCGGCTTACAGGCTATATTTAACATTTTTTTACATTTGGCTTTGTTTATATATACACTTTTTCGGTGTCTACAAAAAACCCATACGGTGACCATCTGTAGGTCACGAAGAATAGTTTTCTTTTGTCTTTTGTCTGTTTCGTCTTTGGGTTATATATACATATGTACATATTTACAAATTATATACAGACACATACACGCACGCATTCACCCACACACACACTCGTACACACATACACACACATCTTCACTGGGCACACCAGAAATATGCGTCCCAGCGCACTACACTATTTACAGTTTTGACACTATATACACTGTCCCGCGGTGGCAGCTCCTGAATATTTTCCGAGGCGAGGGCCTCTGCCGGAACATGTATGTGGCTTAGGGACGAGGTTGCGTGGACGCGCATTAGTCGACGAGCCAAGCCGCTTCTAGAACATTTTTATCCTAGTATGTTTGCGGTGCTTCGGCTCGCCTTTGCCGATGTTAGCGATCACGTCATTTTCGTGGTTCCTAATGCGCGTCCATGCCGCCATTGCTCTTTTGTCTATTGCCTCCGGGATGAACGGGATATGAGTTTCGAGGTGAAGAGTTTGGGTGGTGGTGAGGAGTGGAGCAGAGAGGATTTTTCTGAGGGAGAGGTTTTGGAGGGTTTGGAGTTGTTTGAGGGCAGTTTTGGAGGCATTAGCCCAGGCCACACATGCATACAGGACCACCGAGAGAATAAATGACCTATATAGTATAAGTTTTGACTTTAGTCGCAACTGTTTACTACGGAAGATGGGGGCGCACAACTTTAGCCGCTGTCTGCCTTTATTGGCGCTATTTTTTATGTGGGTGGACCAACACATTGTGCGGTCCAAGGTGACACCTAAGTATTTAACTTGCTGACGGCAGTGCAATACTTGACCACCGACCGTTAGGTCCGTTGCCAAAGTGTGACGCCGCTTAGAGAAATGAATCAGCTGGCATTTGTCAGGATTAATTTTGATTTTCCAGTCATGTTGCCATGAGAGGAAGTTGTTCACATAACGTTGCATTTCTGCAAGGCCGAAACGTGGATTTCTATGGTGGTTGTATATTGCAGTGTCGTCAGCATACATGGCGACCTTGCATCTGGCGTCCACTGGGAAATCATTGGTGAATAATATATACAGAAAAGGGGACATTATTGCCCCTTGTGGGACGCCAGCCCGCATCACTCGCTCCCGTGAGGAGGAGCGGCCCACTTGGACGTAAAACTGCCGGTTTTCTAGAAAATTGTGCAGCAAGTATAGATAATTTTGAAGAGCCGGGAAATTGTGGTGCAGTTTATAAATAAGGCCATTGTGCCAGCACCGGTCAAATGCAGCTTCTACGTCCAGAAATAGTGCCAACGTTGAAGCCCCATTGTTAAATTGCTCTGTTACGTCATCAGTTAGTCTGAGGAGCTGTAGTTCAGTGGAATGTCCTTTTCTAAAGCCAAACTGTGAATTTGAGAGTTTATGTGTTGCCGAGACTTGTTTTTGAAGTCGAGAAAGGATACATTTTTCGAGCAGTTTACCAATAGTAGACAAAAGACTAATGGGACGGTAGTTTTGCGGTTGTCTGGTGCTTTTCCCTTGCTTTGGGAGCATGATAACCTTAGCTCGTTTCCAAGTAGAGGGGAAATAGCCTTGCTGCAAACAGGCGTTAAATATCTTTGTTAGTTGCACCAGAGCTTTTCTCGGGAGATGCTTAAGTTCCTCATTAGTCACTTTGTCTGGACCGGCAGCTTTCCCATTAGGTAATTTCCTAATGAGCTTGTAAATTTCCTGCGGTGTTATGGTGGGTAGTTGTTGCTCTTGCTTCTGCGCCACCCAGGTTTGTACCCATGTCTGGACCTCCCGTTCTATTTCACAGTTGGTCACTGGGTTTTCGGTGAATCTGTCTTGGAGACAGTCAGCGAAGACCTCGGCTTTCTCCTCTGCGGAGAAGTGCAAGCCGCTTTGAGTGTGCAGCGCCTCAGTTGCGGAGTTGACGCTCGTGGAAACTTTGAAACTCAGTTGTCAAGGTAAATACCATATTGGATATTTAATACCAGAACCCAAAGTTTCACCTTAAGACTAAAAGAATAATATAAATGAAATATGTAAGGCAAAAGTGAATGATGTGCCATCTATCCACAGATAATGTAAGCAAACACTGCGTGGCACTCTAACATCTGTCGTCATAGAGGCTGAGATACAGTTGCCTTGCACTGCTACCGCTCTGGACTCCTGATGAAGGTGCTACGGTATAGGAAAGAGACCAAATCTATTTGTAGACTAAGTTATTTTTTATAAAATTGTCCAATAGTCTGTACATCAATAGCTTTCAGATTTTCGTACGAGTCAACGAGTATACCAGCGCCTCTCCTTATCCAGTTGCAGAATGTGATTCGTATTTCCAATTCTCCAATCTAAGATGCACCCGTATGCTGGATAGTACCCCAATGCCGTTTGTCCGTCACAGAGATTGTATAAGCATATTTGGTAAAATGTTACTAGATATTAGGTTGGCATTTCAAATTGAAATGTTGCTGTTTATTCGTTGATATTTAATTAATATTTGTACATGATGTTTGGGCCGTTATATTGCTCTCATGTTAAAGCATCTACAATAATCTTGCCTCAATTTTGGGTGACGACCCGGTGTCTGCCTGCAAGGCGCTGCGTTTCGTTGCCCAAATTGGGTTCGCTAAGCAAGTATAACGTGTTTTTTAGTGTTTGAGATTTTTAGTTTTTTTCAGCACTCGTTTTTACCACAATTTGGAGTTTTACGTTTTACTGTTTTAAATGTTTAGTTTTAATGTCTTTTTTAGATTTGAGCCTTTACACTTTTTATGAATGGTTTTACCAAGTTTTCAACTTAGCGCAATTGCGTGCCGTTTAGTGCTTTTATGTTTGCACTTTTAGTTGCTCTTTTAGCCCTCACATTTTAGGCAGCTTTTAGGGAGTTTTAGATTTTTTATATTCTGACCTAGGGCCCAAATGACCTAGTTGTCGACGGGCCCCTAAACTCCATCAATCAATCAATCAATCAATCAATCATCTACAATAACCTTAGTTCCCGTATGAAGTTTGACAAGGAGTATACTACGTCGTTGCCTCCAGGTGGTGATCAGAGTTCGAGATCCCCCATAATCACCCGGCGAATTTGCTGCTCTCCCACGGCAACTGGCTGAAACTTCCGGCACATGCACAGCACCCGAAAATTCATCTACGTCACGGCC
This sequence comes from Tenodera sinensis, assembly GCA_030765045.1. NCBI lineage: Eukaryota > Metazoa > Arthropoda > Insecta > Mantodea > Mantidae > Tenodera > Tenodera sinensis. The sequence continues at coordinate 39,807,576 of CM060974.1, forward strand.
AGGCCTGCGACATGGACAACGTGCTTTCTTCTGGCTTGCGATCTCAGCGAAGGAGGACGTTCGGCGTAGCAGACTTAAATAGCGTGGCCAGCCGGAGAGGGATTACGTTTAGTACACGCCATTTAGATTTTCTTCTAAATTCACTTTTCCTTGCCATTTCAAGTATAGCGTTATTTAAAAAATACCCAAGGGTCGTACTGGTTTTAGACCTGTTCTATTTAATAAAATATTCCTTCCCAGTGGGTTGTGAGACCTTAGTGATTCATGGTTCTGTACACGTCGGTAGACAGTGCAAGTTTAAATATAAATTTATGATATTATTTAAAAGAATTCGATATGTTTCTAAATGGGTATTATTTTGGTAATTTGAATTCAGTGGGAGATTTTTAATTAACATAATATTTGTAAATGTAACTCATTTAATATTAAATTATACATTTATTTCAATTATTTTTGGTAAACTGATTCACTTTAATATATTAATTGGAAGCTTTGTTATTTGATTTGGTTTCATGAATTAAGAATAAGTCTAATAAACTAATTAATATTAGTAAATGAAATTACTTATGTAATAATTTATGAAATTTGGAACAATTTAATAAGATAATTTTGGAATTTTAATTTGAGGATTTTTTATTTTGGTTGTTGAATTATGAATAGTTTATAAAATTAAATTACTATTTTTATATGTGTATGTATTAATTTAACTATTAGAATTGTGTTTGTTTTAGTTATTAGAGGAAATGGTTGCATAGATATTAAATGTGATAAATTATAATTTTGAGCATGTTTAATTTGTGTATGTCGCATACAATTTTGTTTTAATTTTGTTGTGTATTACATTTTTGCTCTGTAGTATTAGGATTTTTATAACTTGTAGAGGTTTGTTGTAAATGTTTTTGAAAGTTGAATGAACGAATAAGGATTTGGAATGTAAGCTCTGCTTTAAGTAATAAGGTGCCAGCTTTTATTATTGCAGGTTTTTATTCATTTATATTTGTCCGTCACAGAGGCAGAGATACAGTTGCCCTGCACTGTTCCCTCAGGGACTCGTGACGAAGCAGGTTAGTATGCCTGTTCGCCAGACTGCGTTCAAGAAGTATTTCCGAACAGATCCGTTACAATATGACTACGCAATTAAACCGACCTAAAAGAAGCAGAAGAAAATAAGAAAGAAACACACGGTGAAGCACGAAAAGTGACTAAACCACATGAATCATCATGTGTTTCACTTATCCGGCTATAGTAATGTACAAAGAACACTTATAAGGACAGAACCTGAAGAGTTAGTGCAGTGATCTGTGTTCCCTTGTGAAAAATGCAATGCAGTGCTATTCAATGGAATAAGTTCTTGTCAAACAGTAGCTCACGATATACGAGCTACTATGGCTGATACAAAATTTAATGGCAGGTGGTAGGAGGAACTGGTCAACAACATCCAATGACTTCCCACGCCTTGCGGTGTTGTATAGTGTGAAATGATGCTCCAATATAAATAAATAAAAATCTGAGATACTGCAGCCGGATACATAGTTTCCTAAAACGGAAGTTGTATTTCAAATGTTTACCTCTTCATTCAATTTCAGTTGTTTATTAAGTTTGATTACCCTCCCCGTATACAGGACTTTCACCTCCTAGAACTTACAAGTCACTGCCTAGGGTCAGACTCCTGTCGGGAAGCACAGGAACCTATGGACCGGACAGAGTGAAGACTTGGAAGTGGGTGGTCAGCCAAGTACCAGGTATGATGGTGAGGAAGAGGATGACATGAAATCCAGGCGAAATGGATGAATGGAAAAATGATGGAGCAGTCAGTGGAATGAATAGCGGAGGAAGCTGGAGAAACCCCGCCTAGACGCCGCTTTGTCCACCACGGATACCACAGCCCTTGGATCAAAACCAAGCCGCCTTGGTGATAGGCGAATGGTCTAACCGGCCACGGCGTCGCTGTATGTTTAATATAAATATAAAGCAACGTACAATATAAAATAGCATATAAAATTTGTAGGGAATATAAAAACTCTTTGCGCCCACAAAATTTATTTGTACAACAGCAAAAAGAATAGTAATGGTCAGCTATCAGTCACCATTAAATTGTGTGTCTGCCATAGATAAGGTTTGCTTACTTAGGTACACTTGGCGCTTATAAAGGAGTTGAGATAATAATTCTAATGTATGTAATTAGGTCTAGTATTTCAGTAAACCTTAAGTACCCGTTATAGTTTATCTTTCCCTTAAGTATATTTTCACTCTACGCATATGTCTAAACACAGTGTGCCTTTAGTAATTTAATTTCACCAAGAGCAACACCAATCGAGGCGAAACTCAATAAACGAAAGCAAGGCTGCCGCTTGCTGATAGCATAAACCACATTTAAAATGCTAAGCCAGGATTTAAACGTTGGTCGAAGCCTGGGGGAGTTGCATTCTCATTGGAATTCAGGAACCGCACTTGCAGGGTAACATTCTAAATATGTCCTGCTGTTTTATCGCTCTTTCCTAACGATATTAAACCCCCTTTGCATTTACTTTAAATGAAACAAAACTGCCCCTAAGGATACCAGTCTGTGAAAATTCAACATTCCACAACATCTGATAGACTCATCCGTAATAATGGTGTACCAGAATTTAATATGTAGAGCAAACTTCATGCATATTTTTAAAATACTTCCAGATATCAATATACAGGGTTACTACAAATTATTCATTCGTTTTCAAAACGCCATAGTTTCCAAAGTGTTACAGTTACATCAAAGAACTGTAAAATCGCCATGTTTACTTCCACACTCTACAAATGTTTCATATAAGTCCCTTGGGTGACGCGACATATGTACATCCAGGCAGTAATCCAGTTCGTTCCAAACATTCTGGAGCACCATGTCGTCACTGGCTATTACTGCAGTGATGCGTTCCCTGAATTGTACGAGTGTCCTTGGTAGTTGAGGTACATAGACAAGGCCCTTAAGATATCCCCTGAGGTAAAAGTCATACGGGGATAGATCAGGTGACATCGGGAGCCTAGGAAAAAAATAGCCTGGTCATCTCCACCAACACGCCCAATCCAACGATGCGAAATTCCATGGTTCAAATACTCGCAAACATCAAGCTTCCAATGAGGGGGTGCCCCGTCTTGTTGGAGTACAAAATTGTCAGTGACTATTTAGTTCTGGAAACAACCACAAATTGAACTTATCTAGGTAAAATGTACCCATAAACAAATAACAAATCTGATGTATTGCACTCACATGACTTTCTCTACCCTTGTGCCATCCATCCTTACAAACCCTTATTCCTGTATCTTCTTCGTGTTAATTGAGATAAATATTTGCATTGATTGTCTTAGTCCTCATTTTTGTAGGTGCAAGGGAAATATGAGAATACGGTAGGATTTGAGCTATAGTCAGATCTTTTAAAGCATTGAGATTCCGTTCTCTTTGTACGACTAACATATACAAAATGAACAGCGATGTTCCATTTGACAAGTTTGTTTTCCAAAACCCACACAAATAACAAGGAATGTCTCCGAAATGGTTCACTCCACAAAAAATTATTTGGACATAAATTGTGTTTTAGCAACATCTACACATTTGTATAGTAAGATTTGGTCTATCTCTTACAGTTTACCAGTTAGGCAAAAGTCATCCATAGTAAATAGGACTACGTGGGATATAGCCAGAAAACTCAATATATACATTTCATTTGTCATAAAAGTATTTTAAACACACGGCATTTTAATCAAAATTGTCAGATCCATTTTCAAGAAAATCAGACGTTTCGAAAACTTTCCCATGCAAATGGTAGTTTAGAATGGAGGAATTTAATTCAAAATCTTCGTGCCGCATCCTTAAAAGATGTTTAACTTGAACTTTAACCGAATTTTCGCTTTGAATTATGCTGTCTACAGACTGATAGGCACACAGACAGAAAGACAGACAGACAGACAGACACACACACACACACCTTTTTCTAAAAATGCTCCTTTTTAATTCAGGGAGTCCTAAAACATATATTTTCGGTGAAATATCGACAAGAAGTAACAAGATAAAAAGTTCATACACCTTTCTCTGTGACATTGCACAGAAAACATTTAGCTTTGCCGAATCTCTTTGAAATGTTACAAATGCATGAGGATTTTGAGTCCCCCGAATCCTCACATCATGGCAATTAACAGCCCCAAATAAATAGTACATGCAGTCGCCACTTAATGTAAACTTTCCAGCGAAATCTTCATACATCACTGCTACTTGCATTGTGGTGCAAAATTGCAGCCGTCGGCCATGATCTTCCCCCTTCGTTTGTTACAGAAACTGTTTACTATATGGCTTGCAACGTAACTGTCGGCGCAAAATCTTCGACACAGTTGGTTGCTCACGACTTCCACGTTGATAGTTGCGTCTGAGTGCACGTTGCACTGCTATAACAGGCTACAACTCACATATTCCATAAAACGTTTCGGTATATTGCATACAGCTCTGCATTATTAATGGAAAACCGAATGTATTTCGGTTGCATAAACATAAGCACACTCAACACCGCTGGTGCTCTTAAATCCATCGTTGTAGATCAAACATAGATAAGTGTGGCCTGACAAGTATTCTAAGAAACAAGTGCGGATTCTGCAAATAGGCATCGTTGCGGACTTTCATTACATGCTAGGATGTGCAATATACTGTTAAGATAGAAGTTCATGCTAAGGTTAAAATATCATTAAAATGAGGTCCATTTTGAGTGATGTAAGAATTTAGCAGAATTCTTGGCAGTTGATATGTTTAGACTCATCACTATACGTAAAATATGTTCTTAATGCGTAGCGCCATTCCAGAGGTAACCTCTCATTCTCAATCTGTTGATGACTGAAAGCCATAGATGTCTCTTTCGGAGCAGCTGAATCTTCTTCTGCCCCCCTTGTGGTAAACATTGGGACTTCCTTGAAGCGGAATTGGCGACATCTCTCGGGTGATTCCAGGGCCCCAGAGATGTCGCCAATTCCGCTTCAATTTTTACCACCAGGGGCAGAAGAAGATACAGCTTTTCCGAAAGAGATGACATCTATGGTGTGCAGTCATCAACAACCTGAGGATGAGGTTACCTCTAGAATAGTGCTACACACTAAGAACATATTTTATGCATAGTGATGAGTCTAAATATATTAACTGCCAAGAATTCTACCATGCTAAGGTGTTTGCAATTTCTCTTCCAAGGACAGAAGGCTTTCTCAACAATGAGCAACGAAGTGACGATTATTGTGATGCACTCACCGATCCCGAGAAGCGGCAGAATCATCCATGGCTTCCTCAGCATTGTGTGGTGGAGCCTCACAGCATCACCTGCAACAAATACAGTGTCCTTCTTAAAATGAAGTTATTAGTCGTTTATTCTATTACATCAATACATTTCCAGAAACATGTGTAGTGGTGAGGATAGGATCACGAAGTGTCTCCTCGGTGCTTTTCCACTAGACCTGTGGAAACACGATAACGCACTACTGCTGTAAACAATGTCACACTTCTGACGCAGGTTTGCTCTGCGTGTAGTATTGAGTTGACGGTGATGTGATGTGGTTCAGGTTTTACAAGTGAGTTGCTATTTTGTCCTGTACTTAATAACAAAGTACTTCATGGCTCAGCATTTATTTTCTACTGCACACACTGTGTATGATTCATATGTGTTAACTCAGTCAGCTCACCAATTGAACGTACGATTTGCACAAAGATTTCCAGCTGTAAAAGTACAATAAATTTCAGGCCAAAGGAAGTGTTCAGGCTCGGAAATCTAAAAGACGGCGTACAGTTCTTACCGATGAAACAGACAACATCGGTTATGGTTTCGAGAATTATTCCACCCAAAACCAGCTTAGGCGTCTTTCAAGACACGTAGCCTTATGGCTCTGTGCGAAGAGCCCCATAATTTCTGAAGCCAAAATCATCTCAATTAATTGTAGCACATGCTCTTCAATTAGGAGATCCTATAATTAGCCGCACATTTTGTGAGTGGACTCTCAATTGTGAATACAATGGTCAAAAAGACCCACATTTAATATTTCTCACGGACGAAGCTTGCTTCCACCTTTATGGATATGTACAAAAAACAATCGTAATTGGAGCTCTGAGAAAACTAATATTGTTCATGCCGATGACGATATCTATAAGTACCAGGTTAAATAGGTGGCGTGCGTAAGAGAATGAAGTTTTAAACCAAAGTTTTAGAAGTTTTAGATGGAAACCGCGTGACTTAAGAACTGTTGCAGAGCAATTAAGACTATTGTTAATTAATTAATGCAGGCAAGTAACTTACGTCTGGAGTGATGTCCTAAATCACGCAAACCTTAAAGTTGTGGGAGAGAGAAGTGTGGTGACAATTCTAAAAATCTTGCAGGTAATTCTGTGCGTGTAGAGTAATGAAACACGAAAGACAAGTACATTTTTAGTAAAACTGACACGACTTCATCCTGCCCTTTACACCGACGCTCCCCATCTCCACAGCTCGCCACGAGGGTAGACCCTAAGATGCGTGTAAAGTAATCCGGGTTCGCCGACGCCGGGCATAACAACGAAGCTCATAGCTCTCTGAGAAGAAGAGGTAAGGATGCGGGAACCTTCTCATGTCGCATCCTTAGAAGTTGTTGAACCTATAAATACCAAACTTGGTATTTATATTGCCCAAGGTTTAACTTGGCACTTTCAGCACCATCCTTGTCTAGCAAGGACTTAGGTTTCTACACTTGAAATGGGCTACCTGATACCTGCAGTTGTGCGAGGTTAAGCAGCCATCAGTGATGTTGTAACTCTTGCAAGTAAAGTATCTGTTGTCAACGTGATACTCGTAATAAAGAAGTATCACACGCCACTCCTTGCCTGGCTCGCCATAAAACAGAGGCGGCTTAGAAAGAGATGGAGAAAGTATCTATAAGATACTACGTTTTTACTTTCTCTACTAGGTACGTATAGTAAAGTAAAAGTATTGTACTCCACCCAAGAATTCGATGTCGAGATTTCCCCGGAAATATATGTTTTGAAGACCCCCGAAACCGAAAAAAATTTTTTTAGAAAAAGGTCCATGTGTGTCTGTGAAACCAAAGTTGGTATTTAAGGTTAATGTCTTTCAAGGATGCGACGTGAAGATTTTGAAGAATATTACTCCATCATAAACTACCCTTTACAAGGAAACTTTTTCGAAAATTTTAATTTTCTTGACAACTGCTCTAAGGGTTTTGATTAAACTGCCATGTTTGACATATTTTATGGCAAATGAAATGTATATCTTGAATTTTCTGTCTATAACCCATGTAGTCCTATTTACTCTGAATTACTTTTGCAAAACTGGTAAACCGTAAGAGATAGATGAAATCGTACTATACAAAAAAAAATGTAGATCTTGCTAAAATACACAACTTAGGTCTGCATATTTGTTTTTCTAGAAAAAACCATTTCGAAGATATGGCTTATTATTTGTGTGAGTTTTGGAGAACTCATACTTCTGTGAAATGCAGCATCGTTATTTATTTTTATTGCATGTTAAGCATGCAAAGACATCGGAATTTGAAAGCTTTAAAATATTTTACTATCGCTCAACGCACCTGCACCTATGAGGAAGTAAGCAATAAGATAATTTGTACAAATGTTTATCTCAACTAACACGAAGAAGACATAGGAATAAGAGATTATGAGAATGGTTAGTGCAAGAGTAGAGAAAGTCACGTAATACTTCCCCTAGTTTGTTTTACATAGAGAGAAAGTCAAAATTCACTTTTAGTAAAACCCCGAAGATCTGGCACATCGTCATTTGCTGGTCTCTCGTCTGGCTGCGCCCTTTCTCTTCCCTGTAATGTATTGTGATTGGCAATAATGAGTTACAATTCTTCATCTGTCTACCACCATATCCCCACATGCACATGCAGGCTATTAGAACGGTTAATAGCATGGAATTGACGAGTTTAAACGGGAAAAAGTTGCATATGCAATTACTAGCATTTGGTTAGTGTGTGCGCCATTGTATCGCTGTACCCTGCTGACGCTTCGACAGCCATTGTTTTAAAATTGCCTGCTAATTTTATATACAGGGAGTTCTGAAAGTTGCGTATCAGAATATTGCGACTCTTTACTTGCTCTAATACGTACGATAAGTATTGTATTCGACCCGAAATTTCGATATCGAGATTTCAACGTAAATATGTTTTGAGGCACCCTCGTGTGTGTATCTATGTCGGTCTGTCTGTGACTATCTGTGAGCAACATGACTTAAAAACAAAAAGTGGATTAAAAACGAAAGTATGTATTAACTTTATATTTTAAGGATGCGACACAAAGATTTTGAAGAACATTTCTCCACCTTAAACTACCGTTTATATAGACATTTTTTAGAAAAATGTTATTTTCTCTTAAATGGTTTTGACGATTTTTGTTAAAGGGCCATGTGTTTGAGATATGTTTATGGCAAATCAAATCTATTTTGAATTTTTTGCTGCAGTCTTTACTCTTGCTGACCTTTGCATAACTGGTCAACCATAAGAGATTGGCTAAATCTTACTACACAAAACTGTAGATCTTGCTAAAACAAAATGTATATCAAATGATATTTTTTGGGGGAAAGTGAACTATTTCGGAGATATTCTGTCAGAATTTTGCAATACTTATAGACTGGTTTCAAACGGGAGGTCGATAGCAATTTTTTTATCTCTTGGTCATCCAAAGAGGACGAAATTTTAAAGTCACCATATAGCGAACACTGCTAAAACATTTGACTATCGCTTAAAGCACACTATATACCCCTTGTACCTATAAGAAGATTAATAATTCTTCTAATGTTTTATCTCGATTAACTTAACTAGACTGAAGAATAAATGTTAGTAAGAATACTTTGTACAAGAGTAGAGAAGGTCATATGGGTACACCACATCATATTCTTAGTTCTTCTTACCATTTCACTAATGGTCAATTAGTCAATTCTCAAATTATATCGATTGTTCCATATTCTGGGAAGTCTGTGATAACATTCAAGTGTATAATCATAAAAATAAAAAAATCTACGTTTAAAAATAAAAATATTGTTAACTGATCGCTTACGAATCATATGTCAAAAGCTGGGTGCCTCTAAATGATTTGTATGCACAAAGCCTGTAAACGGCACAACGAAAACTACCTGGTACCCGAGCTGCAATGAGGGGTAACTCCAAAATCCAAAGCACAAAGTAAGTGGTCAAGCTAAATCAGTATGCATCTGCCATCTATTGTGTAGTCTATAGAATTACTAGCGTGTTAGTTTCTCCTTAATGGAATAAACACAAAGCATAAGGACTAACTTGATTACATGGAAATATCTAAATTTATCCCATATCAATAGTAAAGTGGGTTTAATTTCAATCAATTATTCCCAAACATATGTTTGATACTTTGCCATAACTTATCCTGTATCAAAAGACGCTCCTTTACAAAACCACAAACTATTTGCAAATCGTGTTCAGTGTACTAAGTTGTAAGCCCAGCGGTCGTTCCCAGCTGAAAGTGCCCATTTTTCTCGATCTAGAAATTGTTCCCCAACCTTCGTGGAGTCTGTAAAGTATGAATAAGTGAATTACAGCGGAATATTCCAATATTTAAACAAGAACTACCCCTCAGGTTAAACTTTAAGTATTTCAACCATCGAAAACACACTATTTCAAATGCCAGATTCACTGACAAGTGTAAGGTAGATAAAGTTGACCATACCAATAAACAATCACAAAATGAAATAAAACAGTTTGGCTTCCGTTTTCGGATTGATTACTAAATACATTAATATAAAAACAGATACATCTCATGTGTATCATTGAGCACTTTAATTTATTCCCAAATAAAGATTGGCATCTAGACAAAGATGACAGTAGGTTACTTGATAAAACAGCTCAATACTAAAACAAAAACGTATGGCTTTTCCACTCACATGACTTTGCTCTTGTACAAAATAATCTTACAAACACTTCTGCCTCTATCTTCTTCGTCTTATTCAGGTAAACATTTGAAAAAATTGTTTTATTGTTAATTTTCTTGTAGGCGCAAGAGGAATATGGGAATACAATAGGCTTTGAACGATAGTCAAATGTTTTAAGAACTGGTCGCTATGTGAGGGCTTTGAATTTGCGTTCTCTACGCATCTCTTGATAAACGATTAATGTATTGCTAGTCGAAAAAAGTAAAGTATTGAAACAGTAGTCAAATAGCAAGGAATATTTACGAAACAGATGAATTGTGTATTTTAACGATATTTACAGTTTTGGTTAGTAAGGTTTTATCTATCTCTTACGGTCTACAGATATGAAACAGTGACATAGAATAAAGAGGGCTTTGGCATTCCCAGAACATCCAAGATATACACTTAACTTGTCATAAATGTATCTTACATATATGACATTGTAATCAAATTGTTAGAGGCATTTTAACCAAAATTGTTAAAGGCAACAGGACTACCAGGACTACATGGGCTGTAGCCAGAAAACTCTAAATATGCATTTTATTTGTCATAAAAATATGTTAAACATGTCGTTTTAATCAAAATCGTTAGAGCTATCTTCAAGAACATCAAAAGTTTCGAAACATTTTCCATATAAAGGAGCAGTTTTCTTCAAAATTTTCGTGTCGCATCTGAAACCGAAATTATAATGTCAATATATATTTGATAATGGAAAGAAACAAAAGGAGATTCTAGTCAATAGTTAAGGGGAAAACGTAATAAAGCTGAATATGTTAAAGTCTCAAGAATGGAAGCCTAGGCAGATTTAAATGAGTGATAAGGTTACAATTGTTGTATGTACAAACCTCTTAACGACTCAGCGGGCTGATTCCTATCTTACCATGACGTGCTCTAAAGTTAGCCAATGGAAATCGCTTCCTTCGCAAAAACAAATGCAACGCAACACACACTCGTCTTGAATCGAGCCGAGAGTACACGTGCAACTTGGGAGTTGTACGTAAGCTAGCGCGTAGACATAATTCGGCGGTTGCTAAAGGGTGACAAAGTTAAAGTGTTATAACGTTGTAGTTGAAGTTACAAAGTTACATTCTATTTAAATATCGTCGGCAGTTCTCTACAAATCTGGAATTTACAAATAAAGTGATATGTTGGTTAATTCTTCGTTTGGTTCCATTCCTACCATAACCCACGCACACCCTGCAGATTAGAATCTCTTGCTAGAGCTAGTCCGGACACCAAACACGAGATCTTATAGGCCTTAAAGGCGACGTGTTCGACGGAGAGGAGCGTTTGCGTCACATCCTTGAAAGACATTAAACTTAAATACTAACCGACTATTCGTTTTTGAGTTATGCTGTCCACAGAATGACAGACACACACGGACCTTTTTCTAAAAATGCTCTTTTTTTTCCAGGGGGCCTCGTAAGGTATATTTCCGGTGAAATTTCCACATCGAATTTTTGAGTGGAATACAATACTTACTCTACTTACCAGTAGAGAAACTAAAAATGCTTTTTTTAAATTTTTTATTCAGGGGGCCTCGAAGCATATTTCCGACATTCGACATTTTGGGTCGAATTCTATACGTAGCAGAGAAAGTAATCAAGTATATAATAAACATATAATATGGACTCCTGATATGAAGTCACGATCCTTGCATTACCCTGGACGCCAAAATATAACCTGGTTAGAGATTCTTCCAGTGTGTGCGTCTGTATTAGGAGAAAACGCACGATCCTCCAGCAACATGATCACGAATATAAAGCGTAGCCATGTAGAATAACCAGAAACACAGTCTGCATTGAAAAGCGGCCGTACCCTGAGGGTAATGTTTTCTACAAGCTTACAATTTGTATAACAAAGTGCAATCAGGCTTATGTGCGCACGCTCTTAAAGAGAGCAAGTGAGCCGGGTTTCCCCTCGAGGCCTGGACCAGTCTAATAGCATGACCAATCAACTGGATGGTAGCTGGGGGCACGAGTGGGCTTTGCTGCAGCACAAACCCCAACTTCAAATAGCCCCTGGCCCCTCATACATAGAGAGTAACCCGCTGCTGACCATCGGGACTTTTTTGTTTCGTTTTATTTGGAACGCAGTTTGTTAGAGGAAGGCTGGACTGGCTTGATTTTGCTCAATCCTTGTCGTCGTTAGCTTCCGTTATCCTTCCTTCTCTTTTATTACGTGACTTTCTTTATCCTTCTAGGTGCCAAACGTGACATCTGAACTAACGGGCCTTTGTAAAGTGCTCAATGATTGTAACATTTGCACACGTTTTTAAATATTCACTGGCAACATTTCCAAAAAACCTAATACGTTGCATTCACATGACTTTCTCTACTCTTGTCCCAACCATTCATAGAAACTCTTATTCCTGTACCTCCTTCGTGTTAGTTGAGATAAACATTTGCAGAAATTATCATATTGCTTATTTCCTTGTTGGTGCAAGTGGAATATGGGAATACAGTAGGCTTTGTGCGATAGTCAAATCTTTCAAACCTTTGAGATTCCGTTTTCTTTGAACGGTAAACGTATAAAAAATGAACAACGATATTGATTTTGACGAAAGTTTCTTTTCCAAAACTGACACAAATAACAAGGAATATCTCCGAAATTTTTCACTCTATGAAAATATGTTTGGACAGGAGTTGTGTGTTTTAGTCTATTTCTTACGTTTACGAGTTATTCAAAAGTCATCCAGAGTAAACAGGAATATATAGGCTATAGCAGAAAATTTAAAATATACATTTAATTTGTCACAAAAATATCTTAAACATATGTCATTTTAATCATAATCGTTTAGAACCATTTAAAAAAAAATTCAAAAATTTTCCATGTAAAGGGTAGTTTAGGGTGGAGCAATTCTCTTCAAAATCTTTGTGTCGCATCCTTGAAAGACATTAAACTTAAATTCCAACATTGGTTTTTAACCCACTTTTCGTTTTTGAGTTATGGTGTCCACAGACACACACACACACACACACACACACACACACACACACAGAGAGAGAGAGAGAGAGAGAGAGAGAGACAGAGAAACACACCTTTTTCTAATAATGTTTTTTAGATTCGGGAGTCTCAAAACATATTTCCGGTGAAATCTCGACATCGTATTTTTGGGTGGGGTGCAATATTCCCTCTACTTAGTAGAAAAAGTAAAAAAGAAAAATTGGTTAAAAACCAAAGTTGGTATTTAAGTTTAATATCTTTTAAGGATGCGACACAAAGATTTCTAAGAAACTTTCTCCACCCTAAACTACTCTTTACATGGTAAATGTTTCGATAACTTTGATTTTCTCGCAAATGTGTTGTCGTTATTCTTATTTTATCCCTTGGTCTCGCAAAGGGAATGAAATTTCAAAGCTATTACATAGCGACCAGCTTTAATCCTACATTCTCCTTGAACCTACAACAAAATTAGCAATAAGATAATTTTTGGAAACATTTATCTCGATAACATGGGGTAGAAACAGAAATAAGCGTTTGTAAGAATAGTTTGTACAGAAGTGAGTACAGAAAGTCGTGTGACTGCAAGACATCAGCTTTTGTTATTTTTTGTTGTTTAGTATAGCTAACTTATTTAACACTCCAGAAAATTTCGAAGAAAGATCATTAAAACTATATAATAAATGTGGGGCACAAAGTAAGGATTCCTGATGAACGAAATATAGGAAAATTATATGAATATTTAAAAGATTTGAGGTGTTGCGCTCACATGACTTTCCCTACCCTTGTACTTTCTCAATGATACGAGATTTTTATTTAGATTTCTGTATTTCAGTCTTGATGAGGAGATAAGGGATGGCTTCCTTCGACTAGTGTTGGTATATGTAGATTATATAGTATGTAATTAAGCAAGTAACTCCTCTCTCAGGTGTGAGGATTAAAGAGAAAATGGGAGGAGTTTCATTTCTCTTTCACCGCCCTCTTTATGTGAAGCTCCACACAAAATACTGTACTATTTCCGGTCCTCACTCCCGTCACAAGATATCGCACTATCAACATCAAACTTTATAAAGTCAAATTTCTTAAACACTATCTTGCCTTGCTGTTGAACACAAGTCTCGGCTTAAATGTGGTTTGGTATTTGCACTTCTCACCAGTTTTTAAGCATGGCTTATTACTATTTTACTTCTGTTTCATGCTTTCTTTCATCTCACGATGAAAGTTCTATACAGCTCAGCTTTTAATGCAAACACTAATAGCTAACTTGCTACATCAGAACTAAATCGCTAAATGTTCTTGGTAAACCGTCTTTTATCCTTGACAATGAAACTGCGACTTCACTTGTTCCTCGAAATGACACGAAACGATGTCAAGCTTGTAATAAGGCAAGCTCCCAGCCTAGAGAAACTTTTAATCACGATTCTTTATAACCTCATTTTGCTTGGCTGTGTTTTAAGCATCATTACAAACTTTTATTCATCTATCCTCATGTAAATCGACATAAACATTTACAAAAATTATCTTATTGCTAATTTTCTTGTAGGTGTAAGGGGCATATGGGAATACAGTAGGCTTTGAAAATAGTCAAATGCTTTAAATCTGCTATGCAACGGCTTTTAAGCTCCATTCTCCCTGCATGGTCAAGAGATAAAAATTAATAACTACTTCCCATCGGAGTAAAGTTTAAGTGGCTATTGGAAAATTTAGATAAATAACAAGGAATATCTCCGAAATAGTTCGCTCTACAAAGAAATGCATTAGAAATAAAGAGTGTATTTTAACATCTACATTTTTTGTGTAGTAAGATTTGGTTTACATCTTACGGTTCACCAGTTCAGCAAAGGTAGTCAAGAGTAAACAGAACTATATGGGCTATAGCCAGAAAATTGAAAATACGCATTTCATTTGTGATAAAAATATTTCAAACATATGGAATTCTAATCAAAATCTTTAGAGCCATTTTTGAGAAACTAAACGTTTTTGACAATTTTTCCATGTAAGAGTAATTTGAGGTGTAGCAGTTTTCTTCAAAATCTTCGTGTCGCGTCTTAGAAAGATATTAACCTTAAATACCAACTTCGGTTTTCAACCGAATTTTCGATTTTGAGTTATGCTGTTCACAGGCGCGCGCACATACACACATGCATGCGCGCGCACACACACACGCATACGCACGCACGCACACACACACACACACACACACACACACACACACACACACACACAACCTTTTCTCGTTTTGAATTTCTGATGAAATCTGGGTATCTAATTTTTGGGTGAAATACAACACAATATGAACAGCAACACAACAATGCTTTATAAGCGGAGATCTGCGCTATGTTTTCTGTTCAGTTTGAATAGTAGTCGTTATTTTTGCATGTTCTGGGAAATTTCAATCAAACAATAGGTTCTCGTGTTCAATGAAGCTTTTGAGTGCATAAGAAGTATCTGCAGAACGAGGTTTCGTAGCCTTATGACTCGTGAATTTTAAGCTGACCCAAATAGGACAACCATATATCCAGGTAGGTTTGATTAGATGAAATAAATGAGCCTTTTGAGATACGGTGATCTGTCTTTGATGAGGTGTACGTGTTGATGAAGTTTCTACCTTCGTTTGATACTAAAGAGGAAACTCTGTGATGGAAACTTTTGCTATTGACGAACCAGATAATTACCGGCAGCTTTAATATAGAGCGCAGAAAATGGTAATTTGTGGCTGTCGCGAGTTCTTTTTGTGAATGAAACACAACGCGTGTTGAAGTTGTTTCGGCGTGTATTATATTTTCATAAAATAGGGTGTTATCCAAAGTGCTATGATAAACTTTTGAAATAATTCTGTTTCTGCTAACAGTGTGGCCTCACTTAAACTTTTCACTGCAAATGTATCTGAGCCAGCAATAAATATTGAAAAGCAACTTCACCTGGAGGGATTACTAAAGTGTGAACCATTCAGAAATTCATGCAAATATGAGTTTGGATACAAAGTCACGTATTGTGTAATGGACACATCATATTGTGCGTCAAAGAAAGCCAAGCGCGGTGAGTAAACAACCTAACAATGGAGCGGGCCGGAAGGAATACCTATTCTAGATAGTTTGAGAAGTTTACAAGAAGTTTCGAGAAAAGCCGCATTTTCCAGAGATTTCACCGACAGTAATATTGAACGTGTTTAACAAGTTCTGCGAGAAATATCTCGAACTTTCTATAGATGTCGCGATGAAATTAACATCGGAGTTTACCGGTGTGTCAGTTTCAAGTATTTACGGTGCACACCTCAGTTGGTGAAGTGAAACTCCCGGCAAGAAGCGACCGCGCGCCACGCATGTGCTGGATTATTGTTTGTGACGAATTTGTGAGATCTGAAATCCGTTGAAAAGTTCAACAGCTCTTTGTTAACAATGAACCCCCACCTTAAACAAAGTGCTCCTGGCAGTTAACTCTGATCTTGATCTTCCAGATTTAAAATCAACTTCCCTCCGTAAGCTTGTAAATTGTCTCAGTATTTATGGCATAATGGGTAAGATGGCAATGCGAATTAAAAATGACGTTTGTGGTATCCCAAGAAGTTATAACTTTAACCTGATGCTTTAAGATACGACAAAGCAGTTGTACATATTGAGGTTCAAGTGCGAAATTGACGTTGCAGACTGACCTAAAACGGTGTGAAGAAAGCTGTTAGTAATGTTATTTTCACTTTTATCAAAGGGGCTGAAAGTTATTCGGAGTTTTCACTCACAAAAAAATGAATCATTGTCTTTATTGGTTAGTATACTATGGGTATGGTTGACCTTTAGTTGTAATATTAACATTTTCAACTAGACAAAGAAAGGATACGACAGACATTACTGAGTTTACTTACCACTGCCATTAAATTTCATTACAAAATATTCTTTTACGTATTGCACACATTCTGCTATACAAAACAAACAGAATGGAAACTAAAAACCCATGCTAATTTGACATCTTAAAGTAATTAGATCTATTTAAGAAAGACCTGGATGTTCGAGGTCTTTCGATTATCACAGCTAATATAGTAAGATTCTATCAGTGATAGTCATCTGGACTGTTTCAAAACTAAAATATGAATTTAAATACTAATCAGAGAATGTTAAATTCTATAAAACTAACCTAAAATGTATTCATTACGATCAGTGCAATTCAACTTACTCTACACTGCCAACTGAGAAAAATAAAATAAAAGAATTACATGCATTTTGATTTTCTCTTGTTATAACCGAAAACCAGCTGATAATCAGAAATAATTCACTTTATTTTTAACAATCTTTCTCCTGGGAAATATATTATTAAAATAACAATGTTAACACGCAGTTGTCAAATTGAAATGGAGTGCGATTTCCTTTAGAAAGAATAAACAAAGCTTGAAAATGCAGATACGAAAGTAGAACTTCGCAGTTTATTCAGTAGTTCCGTATGACGTCGATTAAACTATAAATAAGGCTTAAATGCAGAAGCATTGTTGATTCCTATGTTTTATTGTATTATTTGATTTAGAGTTTTGAATTATTGATTTCATTTCATCATTTGATGCATCACAAAACCTGTTTGAAATGCCTTCCATTTTGAGTTTTGGTTGTTAATAGATTGTAATATGTAGTAAATTATTTTTCAGCGATTTATGGGAATACAGTTGGCGACATTACTAAACAAAAGAATTACCGAGAGATAAATGGTACAAGACAAAAGAATGACCAGGTAGTAAATCGTATATGACAGATCAATACATCTATGTATGAAAGTCTGAATAACTTCAGACCTCCCAAATATCCACATGTAAACAGTAATTAAATGGAATATGATTTCCAGTATAGCTTAATTGAAGTTCAATAGAAGGTTAAAGTTTATGACACGAAGTAAAATTTGAAATTATACTTTAAACTTAATTGGGTCAGAGATGCTTTATTTTGTAGTTACAGACAACATAAGTTATAGATATTTTATATTCTAACAAAACACAGTGTGAAAACATAAAACACAAGTTCATCGAAACGTAAAACAAACTTCAATAATGATCATCTATGCCCTATTTTTCTTCATAAACAAATTCTCCCCTAATTGATATTTATTGTAATATTACAATTAAAATTTGTAATAGTTATAGGAGGCACATTCTGTATTATGACAACCTTGCCTGTAATGCAACTTTCCCCCATAAATATTACATCAATAATTTTCTGGAAGTACAATAAAAGTTGCATTTTTGACTTCCTTTAATCTTTTTCCCAATGAACCGTGAAAATCAGCTACTTCACTCATTTTTACTTTCTCTACTACGTATAGTACCGGAAGTAATGTATTCCACCTAAAAATTTCATGTCGAGAATTGACTGACAATATATGTTTTGAGGCCCCCTGAATAAAAAAGGCATTTTTACTTTCTCTACTGGTGAGTAGAAGGAAGTATTGCATTCCACCCAAAAATTCGATGCAGTTTGAGAAAAAAGTCCCTGTGTGTGTGTGTGTGTGTGTGTGTGTGTGTGTGTGTGTGTGTGTGTGTGTGTGTGTGTGTGTGTGTGTGTGTCTCAGCCTGTGGACAGCATAATTCAAAAACGCAAAGTCGGTTAAAAACCAAAGTTGGTATTTAAGTTTAATGTCCTTCAAGGATGGGACACGAAGATTCTGAAGAAAATAGCCCCACCCTAAACTACCCTTTACGTGGAAACTTTTTCGAAAAATTTTACTGTCTTGAAAATGGCTGTAACGATTTTGAGTAAAATGTCATATCTTTAACATGACAAATGAAATATACATTTTGAATTTTATGTCTATAGCCTATGTAATCCTGTTTACTCTGAATGACTAATAACTCGCAAACCGTAAGAGATACACAAAATCTTAATATACAGAAATAATGTAGATCTTACTAAAACACACAATTTATATCTGAATAAACTTTTTTTGTAAAGTGAACCATTTCGGAGATATTCCATGTTATGTGTGTCAGTTTTGGAAAACAAAACTTTCGTGAAATGGAACATCGTTGTTCATTTTTTTATATGTTAAAGTGAAAATGCTTTAAAAGATTTGACTACCGCACAAAGCCTAGTGTAATCTAATATTCGCCTTACACCTACGAGGAAATAAGCAGTAAGATAAATTGTACAAATGTTTATCTCAACTAACACGAAGAAGATACAGGAATAAACAGTGAGTGAGAATGGTTAGTACAGGAGTAGAGAAGGTCATGTGAATGCAGTAGATCAGATGTTTTTCAGGAAAGACCCCTATATAGATAAACTTAAAAAGCAGAACGCTATTTAAGCACAAAATTTGATCCAAATCATTAGAGCCGTTACCTAAATAATATTTTTATATTACAAGAATTGCTCGTTTAAACATATTAGATAATTCCAGGCCGTGTGGAAGCTTTCGTAACCAGGCGCCAGAAATCATACACATTCTATCCGAGTCAGCACATTGTAAATGGCTCGTATGTAAAGTGCAATTACACGTTAGAGGGTGCACTGTCATATGCAATATATGAGGCTTATTATATGCGACCTCTAGCAGTGAAATATGCACTTGAAAATGTCATTAAATAGCAAACGTCTCCCGTCGATATTGGAATAAAACGCTAATCATTCGCTTAGTTCAGTCAGAAACAGTAACCACCGTAAGTAATAAATGCAGCCTTTCATATATTACAGCGGACTGAAGTGACAGCAGCGTTCAGTTTGTCGATGCTCTGAGGTAAAGCAATAAATGTACCCTTGGGCGGGATATGAATTTTCCTCCTGGCATATCCTTGATATTGTTGAAAATAACAAGTCCAGTTACATTTATGTCACTTTATTTCCTCTTAAACTGAATTACAATTCACAACGCATGATATCCAACTTACAGCTGTTCTGTTACGTCGTAACCTTGACACAAATATTGTTTAACTTTTTTCTCGCTGTAACAATTCAGTATTTAAAACCTCCTAAACTAACTCAAACTGCTCAGGCCGTATTCTGCGTTTCTAAGTTAGAACACAACATTAAGTTTAAAACCAAAGGATTTATTGTGTTCATCAAATAATTTTAAAATATTTTAAGGCTAAATTGCAATGAAACTTTACTGCTTTATTTATTGTGAAAGAGAAATAGTATGTTAATCATAAGGCAGTGTAAGGATATTACGTGCATAAGAGAAAGGAACGTTATAAACTTGAAGATTATGTAACTTGCCTAACCACAGTAGGTGGCAGTGGTAATTATTATAAACAAAATAGTTGATAACAGTAGAAATTATTACATCACAGTAGGAACGAAGCCACCTCTGCGCTTGTTGTATCAAAACAACCTTCAGTGTGGTGATTGAGGCACGTTCAATCGCTACCTCTCCTCTCGTGCCCATACCACAGTATGGCACTTATAGAAAAATTTCCGTGTCTGTGTGCGTGTCAGTCTGTGGACAGCATAACTAAAAAATATGTGTTGCACTCACATGACTTTCTCTACTCTTATACTAACCATTCTTACAAACTCTTATTCCTATATCTTCTTTCTTGTTACTTGAGATAAACATTTGTACAAATTATCTTATTGCTTATTTCCTTGTAGGTGCAAGGGGAATGTTAGAATACAGTAGGATTTGTGCGATAGTCAAACGTTTGAGATTCTGTTGTCTTTGCACACTTAACATATAAAAAAAATGAACAACGATGATCCATTTCACGAAAGTTATAAGTTTTCCGAAACTCACACACATAACAAGGAATATCTCCAAAATGGTTCACCCTACAAAAACTTTATTGAGACATAGATTGCGTATTTTAGCAAGATCTACATTTTTTGTATAGTATAATTTGGTCTATCTCTAACGGTTTATCAGTTATGCAAAAGTCATCCAGAGTAAATACAACTACAGGGACTATAGCCAGGAAATTCAACATATACATTTCATTTGCCATCAATATATCTCAAACATATGCCAATTTAATCAAAATCATTAGAGCCATTTTCAACAAAATCAAAATTTTCGAAAAATTTTCCATGTAAAGGGTAGTTTAGGGTTGGGCTATTTTCTTCAAAATCTTCGTGTCGCATCCTTGAAAGACATTAAACTTAAATACCAACTTTGGTTTTTAACCGACTTTTCGTTTTTGAGCTATGCTACTGACAGACTGACACTCAGACTGACAGTCTGACACAGACATACACACGGACCTTTTTCTAAAAATGCTTTTTTTGGATTCAGGGGGCCTCAAAACATATATTTCCGGTGAAATCTCGACTTCGAATTGTTGGGTGGAATACAATACTTCCCCTATTTACCAGTAGAGAAAGTAAAAATGAAAATTCTATTTACTCTGGATGACTTTTGCATAACTGGTAAACCGTAAGAGATAGACCAAATCTTACTGTAATAAAATAAGTGGACCTTGCTAAGATACACACTTTATGTGTAAATATATAAATATTTGTAGAGTGAACCATTTCGAAGATACTCCTTGTTATTTGTATAAGGTTTGGAGAACTTATCCTTCTATCAAATGGAACATCGCTATTCATTTTTTGTATGTTAACCGTGCAAAGAGAACGGAAACCTTTAAAAGATTTGACTATCCCTCAAAGCCTACTGTATTCCCACATTCCTCTTGCACCTACAAGGAAATGAGGAATAAGAATTTCTGCAAATGTTTATTTAGACTAACACAAAGAAAATAGAAGAACAAGAGTTTGTAAGAATAGTCAGCACAAGAGTAAAGGAAATCATGTGAGTGCAACACATTTAGTTTATCAATGTTAGTACTTAATATCTGGGAAATTTGTGATCGATGACTGCGTGTTGGGTTGTGATCTGACAAACTACTTTGGGATTTGGACTTGGTTAATTTCATAGTATAACCAAACAGAAACACTGGGTGCTCCCTTTCATTTGTACTGGCCATATTATTGTCATCAAGAGCGCTACACCTGACTGAACCTTCCAGTTCGGTACTCACAACGCCATTTATCTAGGCAACATGGTATTACAAGGCTCTCACCAGACGTCACACGAACTGATAGGCTTGCTCTTCGTTACAGCACGTCATACAGCTGATGTGCACCATCATTATATTTAGTAGCACACATTTTTAACATTCCCCCATAATGGCATTCGTTTTGATTTTTTATCAGTTTGAGTGATATATTTTTAAGGATATGTGCATTGGGGTTTTGTGGTAATAAAGTTATATATAAACACAAAAACCAATTCAACAAAGCAACTTCAATAACTTGTTAATGATCTACCCCGGAAAAATTTGAGACAGTGTGGAGATGTTTCATGTGTATAAGGCATTTGAGTTAGAAAATCTATGGTCCACCATTAAATACAATGTTGTTCTACGGTGTTAAACATGTTGGTATCACATACTGGTAAGTAAGGTCAGCTATCGCCAAGTGAAATGTTTTCAAGTTACCTCCACAAGGGCAAAGTGTAACGTCATTGTGCGGGTACATTGACAGCCCCAAACACACTGCTACAGTGTATAGCGCCACACAGTAATCTATCTGCATCACGAAAATCGAAATATTCACGTATTGCTGAACGTTTACATGAACTTGGGAGTGAATATTTTACTGCAAATGGTGACAGCATTGGATACCTTTATGTACAACGTTCCTACGTCGACAGTACCTTGTGTTATGATCGTGTGACAGATTGACCCATTTCACTTCCTATAGTCCTCCCTCCGTAAACTTTTGTTTCCTATATGAATGTTTGGTCTCCACTGATAATTTAGTGTCAAGCCGTTTAGAATGCCTAACTGCTTCCTGGGTATAGAAATGTCATCAGCGGTTAAAAGGTGTATTACTACAGAAAACTTTGGAATTTGGGTAAGGTCCCTAAGAATTCCTATCTTAAGCACTTCTCAACCACAGCAGACTTGCACATCTCACTGAGGGCCAGGAAACCGGAGACCGCTCCAAATGGAGATGGATATTTTCAAAGAACATCCTTTTTCCCACGCAACGCCGAGAGTCTCACCAACATTTAGAAGCTGAATCAACGAATCAGGTGAAAGGTGAAGTAAAATGGGAAGTGAATTGAAATTGAGGAACAGGAAATTGAGGGAATGTAATTAAGTTTCCCAGCATTCCCCTAAAGACCCGGAAAACCCCGAAAGAAACAATAGATCAGGAAGCTCAACTACAGGAATTGAACCTACGACCTCCCGACTGCAAGTGACACGTGCTAGCACAACTATACTTATATCATGTCAATTTTCAAACCATTCTTGAAGCTTGGGAATGGGTGACGATAGCTCGACCAACAATGCAATTTCATAAAAATGTTCTGAATAGAATTGAAGAAAGCCATCCATCACCACCCGTGCAATAAGCACTAACCATGATAACGTGTTGCAAGACATACACAATTTCCATAATTAGATCATCAAAAATTGTCATCATGCCAGTATCAAACAGAACATCTTAAATGTACCTAATTTTGTAAGTAATATGCATCTATCATTAATGTATTTTTTTTATTATGTGTATGCTTTCAACTCGCCTTCTTTTTATATATAAATAAAATTGGTTTATTATAGTCCACAGAACCATCTTTATTAAGAAAATGTTGAAAATTGATGTTTGAAGAATGGATGTACAATGGGTGACATCTGTCCCCCACGTGAGTAAACACGTTACAGTTACTCAGTAGCGAAGGTTTAAATGTGAGAAACCGCCATGTTTCAATCTTTGTGAATCCACTTGCTGTTGTGGGGAAGAGTTATCATTATGTGAACATTTGCGTCTGAATGATTTCAGATAATACCATCTGCTTCCATCTCAATTAAATGCGCCTATTTGTCTTAATTTGTTGCAGAACAATTTATTTGACTATTCTAGAAGATGCACTTCTATATATTCGATATGGAATGTGGCTATAACATGGGAGTTCTTCCACATTTCTCCCTTACTGTGCCAGAACATCTGAACTAAGCTCTTTCTGACCTATACATCGGAAGGGCGAGTCCAACTGTAGCTTGGCCTCTACGTTCTCCGGACCTCAATCCTATTGATTTATTTTTGTGGGCCCACCTCAAGTCTATGGCATACGAAACATCTGTCAAATCAGAACAGGTGAATCACTCGAATATTTGCAGCCTGTAATATCATTCCACGTACACCTGGAACCTACCGTTTCTATGCCAATGTCAACATTGTTGTAAAAGGGCGAAACACAACTATAATGCTGAAGTTTCTTTTATGTTTTTATTTTTATATTTTATCCGTCAGACTAATTCCCATCTTAACCTCTTTTACACTGAGTTCCCGTCAGTAGACAAAGATGTTTAGTTAGGCTTTTCGAATATTTTAATAATGGTTTTGTTAACTTTTACTTTTTATTAAATTCAAACTATTTTTAAACTATTTTACAGCGATAAAATATGCATGTATTTAATTATTATACTGTTTTTCTATGATTTTGTTTTTTTAATTTATTTCTTACTAAAAACCAAAATCCATGCAACTGCAGACAAATGCAACGCCTTTATTATAATTCATACCACCACACCGATTAATTTATATGGGTCCTCACCATTCTTTCTCCTAGTCCCATTTTGCTGCAGTCCCTGGGATTCGAACTCACACCGTTCGGCTTTAAATTGAAAGGAAGTTCATTGCATTCATGTTAGTGATTACAGCTCGTTGAAGTATTTAGGTACATTAATGTGACTGCTACAGGGATATAGAATATTTTAGGAATTAGACGAAAAGCAGCATATTGTATTTTCTCATGAATGGCCAGATGGTAATGTAATGGTGTGTTTCGAACAGCTAGAAAGAGCTAAAGAACATTAAATATTAAACTCCTATATCTTCTTCTTTCTGTGATTACCCTCGTAATATGAAGGACTCACACCTCCAGGACCTGCAAAGCGGTGTCTGGAGTCATATCCCTGTCGACGAACAGAAAAGCTCCAGATTACAGAGTGGCCAGCATTGCAGGTAAGACCTTAGCCTAGTAGGAGATTGAGGAAAGAGATTTACTGAAATGAGAGCAAACTGGATGAAAAGAATGATGATGGAGAAGCTGTTGGAATGAGCGGCGTAACAAACCTCACCAGACGCACTTTTTGTACCAAACTATGCATGAAGCAAAACACCTCTGAAAGGAATATCATATATCTATTAAATACGAATATATAAATCAACATACTAACGAACGGACATCATTTATTTTAATAGATTTATTTCAAACTGCTGAAAAGTGTCCAAAAATACAAACTTAAGGGCACATTGCGGTTACTTAGGTAAAAAAATCGAGTTATCCACATCCATTGAAATATATGGGCTGTTGTACATTTTATAAATGCAAAAATTGCATTTAAATAACATGCTGTATCTGCCACTCCCTTTCTGGTTTATTAGTTTTCTGTATTTTCTGGTAAATTGTAATTCTCTTCTCAAAAACCATTGAAACTAAAGCTCAAATTTTCTGGAGCAGTTTTTCTAGATTTCACATAAAATTTAGAAATTATGTTAGGTCTTAAAAATGTAAAGTATATTTTTTTAATTTTCGCTATAAGTTAGTATTTTGGAAAGCAATCCACTCATTTTGTTAGAAATATTGTTTTCTGGCTTCACCATAAGTTAAACTCATTTTTTTTCGGGTGTCAGAACACCAAAATTGTTTTTTCTCTGTATTAATTTATATGTCGCATGCTTTGCTTTAGAACTACAAACTTGATTGTTACAAATATTCTCTCCCAAGTATTGTGCAAGGTGTAGTGCAAACATTATGATTATAGCTGTAATGTTTTAGATGACGTACACATTACAATACTGACATAGTTTTCATGTATAGATCGTTGTCTTCAACTACGATGTACCCTTAAAACTAGCAATGGCAATGTTTATAAATGTAATATTTAAAACTGTTTAACTGCTGATATTTTACTTTTTCATTTCATTATTTTATAAAAAAGACCAACAATGAAATTTTTTTAAACAATTCCACAATATAATAGCAGAAACAGTGATTGACAATAACTACTAACTGCGTGCCTTTAATCAAAACCTTAAAAGGTAGAATTTAAATAATTACGGAAGGTGGGGATGAATCCCCCCCCCCCCCGCCGGTTCCTAATGCTAGGGTTAAGTAAATGTGTTATTGTTTGAAATATTAAAGCTTTTCAGTGACATAAAAGCTATTCCACAAATCTTTTTTTACTACTCGTGCTTGTGTCTCAGAAGACAGGAAATTGTTGGGGCTGGATGAGATATGCGTTGTAGTGGAAGGGGATAGAGAATCCTGAAGAGCTGGACGTCACGGTGTAGTTTATGGTTCCTTGCCCCGCACAAACATTTCCTCCCTCTAACTCGACTTCAGTTCTGGCGGCCGGCATCTGGCTCTATTTTTCTTTCGCTTCGAATATATCATGAGAAATCGACGTAAACTTTTCTCTTTCCAAAGCAGAAAATCAATCTATAAGGTAAATTGCAACCTGTCTAATCGAATATTTCGTTATTACCCAACAAAGACTCAGAAGTCTGAGTAGCTGTAACAGGGAGATTACCCCAAGGCATGAAACTTTGAGCACAACCCTTCTGACATGCCATAAACAGTCATATTAACTTATGCAACCCTTACGAGTTCACCAACACACCAGCTTCTCCATCACTTGCGTACTTTTAGGGTTGCCTTTCGGGCTCTTAGGGGTATAAGTGGAGATGTGTTGATTATTAAAAGTAGTCTAAAAAGTAGTAGAAAATAGTGAAAATATTAAACTCATAGGCATCTATATTGACAGTAAATTGTCCTACGATGCAATGACGTTCGGTATATCACTTTGAATAAAGCAATACGAATAATTACAAATTCGTTTAGAATGACTCATTGCAAGTCGCTGTTTAAAAATACTTACCGTTGCTAATCTACATATGTAATCTGTGTTAATATACATTAAAAATAAAATGCCTGATATGCAGCATAGATATAACGTATTCTCATATAATAAAAGAAACAAGCGACACATATACCGGGTGGAAGGGAAGTCATTGCATTACTTTAAACCAGTGGTAGATCTCGGTATTTGGAACAAATTTTGTATCTTACGTTTTTGTCTCTGACCATTTTCTACGGAGATATTTTAGTTTTGTAAAAAACAAGCTGGCAACATTGCAGATTGTGTGTGTGTGTGTGTCACTTTCCCTAGCTCAGTACATAAACAAACCTCCTAACGGCGCGGCTTGAAAACTAACATATACCATGCCTTGTCCTTCTGTGTTTACTGTGCATGTGTAAGCCAATCAAAAGCGTTAGCTTCCAAAACACAAGGCGAAAGTGTTTACTTGCACAAACCAGGTCAATTCCCTGACCAACCTCAACGCAACTTTGTCGACATGTTACACGTCCGAAGGACATCAACGTAGTATTCCTTCACGTCTTTTAAGTGATTAATTATTTCGAAACCTGTGTGATATCTCATAATTACTACCTAAGGTATTTCAGAAAGAAGTTACTTTCCGCATTTTACGAGTAACGAACTGTTATCTTCGTATATTCTTGTGGAATCACGCATCCAATTTGGATCAAAAACCATTTATTCTTTCAAAATCGGCTGACCAAAGAACAAAATGCCATTCAACGTTTTTGTTTGTAATGCTTCCATGAAGCACATATTGGAAGGAATATAATGACTTTCCTCCCACCCCGTATATTCACCAAAGTAAGAAACAGCTGTGATGTTATGGGTATCAGAATTTACAATAAACTCCCTGTTGAAGTATCCAACGAACCAGTTAACATATTTAAGAGAAAACGGTATAATTTCCTAACAGAAAATCCCGTCTATAGAGATAACATATACTTTGGCATGACTGAATTATTAGTCAAATTGACCAGAATTAACTGTGTAGCTAAATGGAATGAAACATATTGTTTTATATAAACTGCATTCCTTAACTTAATAGTCTACTTAATCAAACCAAGCGTTGTATTAATATACATTATGAAATAATTTCATCTAAATACTGTAATGAGGTTGTATTGCTCGTATAAGCTAATGACAAATATTTATCACCATCACCTTCATTATTATTATATTATTATTGTTATTATTACCATTGTTATTACTATTATTATTATTACTATTATTATTACCATTGTTATTACTATTATTATTATTACTATTATTATTACTATTATTATTATTATTATTATTATTATTATTATTATTATTATTATTATTATTATTATTATTATTATTATTATTATTATTATTATTATTATTATTATTATTATTATTATTATTATTATTATTACCATATGTATCCAGTTCGATGTATTAGTTTTTACTCTTCGTCTACAAGCCAATTACAACATACAGAATGGAAAGTATTGCTTCGGCCATTCGATAACCAGGAATTCTACATGATAAGTGTAACAAATATGTCAATACAATTATTGTTAATAAAGAACCGTTTCGCCGGAAAAAAATTATTTCCTCAAACATGTGGAGTAAGCAGTGTGACTAATGCTCTGGTGGATTTCTACCTTAATTCAAAAGAATTGAAAGGATCTTCTCACACCTACACAGTAGGTATTTCGCCTACCTGGGCGCTCATCAAGTTATCTCCCTCAAAGGCGTACCCTGCACTAGAGCATAACCATGCTAAGGAGTCTGTATGACAAACTGAATGCATTCACTATTCCTCTTTCTCTTTTAGCCAATTTAGCCAGTGTGAATATATATTTTGTTTGCAGCCGTTTTGTAAACTTCGTTGATCTTATTTGTGTTAACTATTTAGAGAAGGAATGGTGCACCTTTACATCGTGGTCTAAATCAACCAAGAAATGGCCATGGTTTCATACAATGATAAGATAATGTAACACAGACGCGAGGTTCAGTGTGACTTTATTTGGCACTCTTTGTACGAGAGCAGAAAAAGTGATATGAATGAAACACAGACACCAAACAATAACTCTAACTTAATGACATACTAAGGAAGAGTAGTAAAACTACCGGAGACTATCATAGGTAAGTGTGGACTACGGTAGTTCTAGTATAATTGCTCAGATAAGAACGTACTTGCATTACCCTAGCGTTAGATGTGATGCATACCCATCAGGCGTTACCTCATATCGATGGCGTTGTTTACGTTTTTTGATTATGTTTTACTAGATTCCTCTAGAAACTTCCAACCTTCGAAGCTGAGGATATATAAAGGACTGCTTCTACATTAGTGTCTTCAAAAGCATTTGGAAGGTCCTGTAAGTACTACAGCTCAGATCGAAGACACTGATAGTGATAGCGATCAGTAAAGGCCGGAGGCGTGTGCGTTTTTCCATAGCTATACTGCACATGGACTTCACTGTTATCGCTCGCGCATGTAAACAACTGCAGGTAGGTACAGCCTGACCATGAAAACCAGCTCTCTGCAGCACAACCCACAATCATCATAAACTGTGCATTCTGGAACTGCTATTTATTAACTATGATATCGTCACAGACCACATTACACTGGGCTACAATGTATGTTCGTAAATTATTAAATGTAAAATTTCGATACCTATCACTGAAGCAGTTTTTAAACAGTGAAAAACTTGTTTTTACGTCACACGATGTCAGAGATGCAAATGTAAAGAATTCCACTCTGTCGTGTTTTCCTCCCCACTCATTTTCAAAATTTCACACATGACTTGATAACCAATATTTTTGTTTGGAACTTTCTGGAATTTAGCTCTCACCTGACACAAGAGGTATCCTATTAATTGAATTAGCTAAGTCTTATATTATGCTTATGCTCTTGGAAATTTCCAAACCCGATTTTTCTAATTGCTTAAGTTTTGGGCAACTCTGCAAAGTTTTTGGATATGAACTGAAGATTTTCAGATAGTTCATTCGATATTAGAGACGTTGCAGTCGCGTTTTACTACACCTTGACCTTGTGTCTGCATATACTTGCTAGGCAATGCTTCACTAGTTCGCAGAGTGCTACTTGTTTTCGACTCTTGCTTCTAGTGGCAGTTGATGGACGTGCTGAACTTCTGACGTCATTCATACTTTGCGTCCAGCTAACCTGTATCGCATGTGACCGCACATCCCTCCGGCCTTCAGTGATCATGAGTAATGTTATTTTGAAGCGAAAAGTATAATTTTTATTTTGTTCACAGTGACCAAACTCATGATAAGCTTTTTGGTGACCATTATGTTTAATTTCTCATTTGTAGTATTTTGTGTTATGTTCGTTTCTCTACCATAACAATAGTATCGGAATCCTACCATTTACTACATCACTTATGTAGTATAACAAAGCTAACGAACCGAAGTAGAAGCTATTGCTTGTCTTAACCAAGCTGTACTGCAAACAAACTGCACGTTTATTCTACAGAACGTGGGTTTTCATCAAGAATACAGTGGTTTCTGCTAATCCCTGGATTATAAACCCTACAGTGTTTTAAGCTACCTACGCCCCTCCGGTACAAGAGAGAGAGAAAAATAATAATGCGCGCATTAAGGCTTTTAAAAGCTTCGAGTTAAAACAGGGCTCAATTAGTGCATTTAGATATAATGGCCCCTCCCAGAGAGACTCACCACTACCCACAATGCATCAGGCGTTCGATACATTTTACCGTATTCACTGGATTAATCCGCCGAATCTATTATAAGTAGATTTGGAAACATTTATCAATGTCGGCAGTAGGAATTAGCGATCCTGGCCCCTCCCTAATATGTAAATAAGCGGTGTAGCCTAGTGACATGGTACCATCATACTTTTCATGTGACGTCAGCAGTTCTTACTTTCGATTTCTCATCTGGGGTTTATAAACGAAGAAAATACATTAATCACAGATACCCACTGCTAAGGATAGAAGTTTGTCATGCATCTAGTAACTGCTTCCTATAAATTTGTTACCGTATTATTACGTAAATTGTTGGCTTAATCACAATGATTATTGACATATAGCAATGAGGGAAGGTTACAGTTTGGGAATTATCGATTCCACTATGTCTTCGGGAGAGTAATCTACTGTGGGCTATATGCGATAGTCAAATCTTTTAAGAATTGCTCGCTGTGCGATGATTTTGAAATTAGTTTCCTTTGCATGACCAAGAGATAATAGAGCAAATAACGTATTCCTATTTAAGAAAAATCTGAAGTGTTGCACTCGCATGACTTTCTCTACTCTTGTACTAACCATTCTTACAAACTCTTATTCCTATATCCTCTTCGTGTTAGTAGAGATAAACATTCGACAAATTATATTATTGCTTATTTCCTTGTAGTTGCAAGGGGAATATTAGAATACAGTAGGCTTTGTGCGATAGTAACATCTTTTAAAGCTTTGAGAGTCCGTTCTCTTTGCATGCTTAGCATATAAAAATTAATAATTATGTTCCATTTCACCGAAGTTTTAAGTTTTCCGAAACTGACACAAATAACAAGGAATATCTCCAAAATGGTTTGCTCTACAAAAAAAAAAAAAATGTATTCAGACATAAACTGTGGTTTTTAGCGAGATGTACATTTTTATAGAGTAAGATTTTGTCTATCTCTTACGGTTTACGAGTTATTCAAAAGTCATCCAGAGTAAACAGGACTACATAGGCTATAGCCAGAAAATTCAAAATATGCATTTCGTTTGTTACCAAAACATCTCAAACATATGAAACTTTAATCAAAATCGCTAGTCATTTTGAAGAAAATAAAAATTTTCGAAAACTTTTCCATGTAAAGGGTTGTTTAGGGTGAGGTTATTTTCTTCAAAATCTTCGTGTCCTATCCTTGAAAGACATTAAACTTAAATAATAACTGGTTTTTAAGCGACTTTTTGTTTTTGAGTTGTGATGCCCATAGACTGACAGACACATACAGAAACACACACACACACACACTCACACACACACACACACACACACACACACACACACACACACACACACACACACACACACACACACACACACACACACATTTCTGAAAATACTTTTTTTTTTATTCCGAGGGTCTCAAAACATATATTTCATGTGAAATCTCGAAATCGAATATTTGGGTAGAAAACAATACTTCCTCCTACTTAGAGAAAGTAATAAAAATACAAATATTGAGAAATTTAGACCAGTGGCAAGGAATATGTCCCACATGGTTCTCTCCATTAAAAAATTAAAAATAAAATAAAAATAAAAATAAAAATAAAAATTAAATTAATTAAATTAAATTAAATTAAATTAAATTAAATTAAATTAAATTAAATTAAATTAAATTAAATTAAATTAAATTAAATTAAATTAAATTAAATTAAATTAAATTAAATTAAATTAAATTAAATTAAATTAAATTAAATTAAATTAAATTAAATTAAATTAAATTAAATTAAATTAAATTAAATTAAATTAAATTAAATTAAATTAAATTAAATTAAATTAAATTAAATTAAATTAAATTAAATTAAATTAAATTAATTAAATTAAATTAAATTAAATTAAATTAAAATTAAAATTATGTATTTCAAAGAGATCTACATTTTTTGTGTCGTAATGTTTTGTCTATCTCTTACGATTTACCAGTTATGTAAAAGCCATCCTTGAAAATGATTTCTGAGGAGATTAAAGACAATTCAAAATAAACATTTCATTTGTCGTAGGAATATGCTGAGCATATTGTATGTTAATAGAAACTGCTAGGATCATATTCCATCTACTCTGGGGTGCGGGATATTCTAGAAAATCTTAGTGTTGCATCCTTAAATGGTGCTCAAGTTTGGTATCTAACTGACTTTTCGTTTATGAGTTACGCTGTTCACACACGCATGGTTCGTTTTCTAAAAACGCTTTTATTAAGTTTCAGTGGCCTCAAAACATATTTCCGGTGAAATCTCGACATTCAATTTTTGGGTAGGACAATACTTCCTCTGCTTACTATACGTAGTAGAGAAAGTCATAACGAGACAAGTCCTTGTCGTTTATCGATAAATGGGTTATTAAAAAATAAATATTAGTTTCAATGTTATCAGGTAGACGTCGATGCCAGGCTTGTAGATGCTAGATGTCGTTTGGTGAAATAAATTGTTTTCATTTTTGGATGTTTATTAACGGCTGTTTCATATTGGACGCGAAAGACCGCTTAATTTTGCTCAGAGGCCTCTTGATCAGATTTGAGGTTGCTTTTCACAACGTAGGTGAAATAGGACCACTGGTTTTACTTTCCTACTAAAGAAATGATGATTTTTCTGCCTTATAAAATAAAAATTTTCCAAGAATTTTCTATGTAGAAAGTAGTTTA
Source organism: Tenodera sinensis (assembly GCA_030765045.1). Taxonomy (NCBI): domain Eukaryota; kingdom Metazoa; phylum Arthropoda; class Insecta; order Mantodea; family Mantidae; genus Tenodera; species Tenodera sinensis. Next base: position 39,840,685 of record CM060974.1, read on the forward strand.
AGATGGAAGAATATTTTCCTAAATCCTTTTGTTGCATGCTTGGAAAACGCTGAACTTGAATACCAAGTTTGTTGTTCAATCGATCCAAAATGTTTAGTTTTATTGTTCGCAGAGAGGCATATGTAATTTATACCTTTTTCTAAAACTGCTTTTTCTCTTATTTACTTATTTGTTTATTAATTTATTTATTTGTATTTAGGGAGACTCAAAGCACATTTGTGTTGAAATTTCGGTATGGGATTTTAATATGGAGTACATTACTTTCTCTGCTTATTGGAAATACGCGTAGAGAAAATCAAAAGGGAGATTAATTGCCTCTAACAAACAAAAGAAATCTGATTTGTTTTTGCCCGCTGGAGTCAGACAATTAGCGGCGCTGTGGCCGAGCGAATAGCCCATTCACCTACCACCTAGGCGGCCCGGGTTCGATTTCAGGGACCCACATATGGAATTCGCGGTGGACTAAACTGGGTCTGAGTGGGTATTCTCCGGGTTCTCCGGTTTCCCCTGACATTCATTCCACCAATTTCTCCATGATCGCCTTTCAAATCATCCATTTCGCCTGTATTTCATATCATCCTCTTCCTCACTCTCATACTTGGTACTTGGCTAGCCACCCACTTCCAGGTCTTCACTCTCTCCGGTGCATAGGTTCATGTGCTCCGCGACAGGCGTCTGACCCTAGGGACTGACTTGTAAATCTTAGGGGTGTAGGTCCTACATGCGGGGAGAGTAATCAGATAAAGAACAATTGCTCGGATTGGCCAGTTTCGCTGGCCAGTCGGTAGATCCCAACATACCAGTTTTCTTAGGAACAGTTGCATGAATTTAATGTTTCGCTGTTTCTCTCACTTATTAATATTTTCCATCATGTTATTGTGCCTTGTTGGAGCAAATACACTCTTAAATAGCTAGGAAAATACTTTGAAACAAACAATTTTTAAAGGAGTAGAAGGCAACCGACATTTTTGAAATGATTTCAGTAAATATTACCCTTTGAAGAAGGCTGCTATAGAATCTGCACTATTTATATGACATCATTCCACTGAATGTATCTACGAAAGGTATGAAACGCGAAACAAGCACACCCACACACGCACACTTATTTACATGGCATCGTTATTTTGTTCAGCGCAATTGGAAGAAAATAAACCTGAACGCAGAAAGACACCGGACTATTTTTACCCCCGTGTATTCGTCGAAGCAAACTAACTTATACCAAATAATGATGCCCTCTGGTGGGGGTAGGTCTTTTTTCTCTCTTCTGTCTATTTTCTCCCCACCGTCATTTCACAAGAAGAGAAAACTTCCGTTCCATCAGAAGAAAATACTTTCCTATCAGATTCTTTTTCCATTTTTCTCTGAAGCTCGCTTTTACATTCTCATGAAACCTAAACTTAATTTAAAAAGATGGTTTGAGGAAAGAGGCAAAATGTATACATACATTGGAGAACTTTCCTAATATTGTTTCATGGATTGATTGCTTGGTTTCTAAGGCTCGACAACTGTTGGTTCGGAAGACACACTCATCTCTTGTTACAAATGGAAAGAGAGTTTGTTTTTATTTTCTCTGCCATTACTATGTTACACAAAATAAAACATTGAATTCAAACATTCTATAACGCAATTTCGTTGGAAATGCACATTTGTAGTTTCCCCTCACTCCAAAAGGCACTTCTAGAAAAAAGGTTGATTTCTCTCTGCGAACAGTGTAACTAAAAAGTGAAATGTAACATATATAATACAACTGAAGTTTTAGACGGGCCTGGCAAGTCCAGTATTTGCAATGGGTAAACGGCATTCTGTGGTCCATTTAGACATTTATAAAGGTTGTAGACATAATTGGCACGTGCTATCTGGTCCATTTTGATGTATGCTCGCTAAGGTGATTTATTTTGTTTTCTCTCTAATATCTTTAAACCTCTAAGTATTTAGTATTACTTCAGCTAAATTAAACTAACTATTGTAATAACCATTCTTACAGACTCTTATTCCTACACCTTCTTAGTGTTAGTTGAGATAAACATTTGCAGAAATTATCTTATTGTTTATTTCCTTGTAGGAGCAAGAGGAATATGCAAATACAGCAGGCTTTGAGCGAGTCAAATCTTTTAATGCTTTCAAATTCCGTTCTCTTTGCACGACTAGCACAGAAAAAATGAATAAAGGTGTTCCATTTGAAAGTTTAACATTTCCAAAACTCGCACAAATAACAAGGAATATCTTCGAATTGGTTCACTCTACAAAAAGATTTATTGGGACCCAAATTGTCTGTCTTAAGAAGATCCATATTTTTGTATAGTAAGATTTGGTTTATCTCTTACGGTTTATCACTTATGCAAGTCATCCAGAGTAAACAGGACTACAGGCTATAGCCAGAAAATTCAAGTTTTTGATTTAATGAATGAGTAAGTGAGTGAGTGAGTGTGTCGTGCTTAAGGGCCCGTCGACAACTTGGTCATTAGGGCCCCCGTTTTTTATTTATGCTGTCCAGACAGACAGACAGGCACACACACACACACACACACACACACACACACACACTTTCAGACAGACGCAAGGACATTTTTCTATAAATTCTTTTTTGGGTTCAGGGGGCCTCAAAACATATTTCCGGTGAAATCTCAACATCGAATTTTTGGGTTGAATACACTACTTCCTCTACTTACTATACGTAGTAGAGAAAATAAAATCAAAGTAAAAGATTCATTGGTAGAAGAAATCAAAACAGAACAACTAAGATAGTTTGGACACGTGAACAGGATGGATGAGGACAGACTGCCAAAGAAGATACATGAACGCACTCTAGTGGAACATAGGAAGACAGGAGGAGCCAAATTAATATGAAAACAAGTAATAATTTAATGGAAATTGGAAGACGGATCCTGGGAACACAGAAGAGTGCAGAATGATTATAGTTGCTAAATGAACGCAGGAAGATGTCAAAGAAATTGTAAACCTGGAATGAATAAACAAATAAATAATCTGTAATTTTCTCTCATTTCTGACAACTTCTATCAAACCTATTTGTCAGCGATATGTTAAATGTAAATAAAATTCTCCATATATTAACAAAGAAACTACTATAATAATTAGACGTTATTTGCTGGCTGTTGTGCCTTGTTCTGATGAAGATAGATGATCCAAACGTTTCGCCCACTTCGACGGTGGACAACTTCAGTGACGCGGTCGAAGTCTCTCCGGAGGTTTCCCTACATCTGACGATCATGTTGGTTTCTATACTGCGATGCCCAATGCTTGCGAGAGAGGGGATGTTTGTTCTACCTTCTTCCATTATACGCGGACTTCACCTCTCTGTAACCCCCAGCCGTGCATTGTGTTTCAGTGGCGGTTTGGTTACGTGTAGTTGCGTTTGATTTATGAAAGCACTTGCAAATCTTATACGATAAACATTTCTTTATTAGTAACTTCTTTGGAACTGCTGACATTTAACAAGTCTATCAATATTTGGTGACAAAGTAGAAGTGCATAGCCTTAAAAGATACACCAAGTGATCGTCGCGTAACATATTACGATACGGACTTTTAATATAGTTCAATTTGGAGAAACTCTGTTCACAAAATATGTAGATCTATGCTCACTCTTGTACGAACCATTCTTGCAAATGCTTACTACTCTTTTTGCTTCATTTTAATCGCCTTAAGCATTTTCAGAAATTATTTTATGCTGATTATTCTCTTTAGGTAAAGGGAAACCCGCGCGGACCTTATCCTAAAAATGCCTGTTTTGAATTCAGGGAGCCCCGAAACATATTTCCGGTGAAATCTTAATGTAGAATATTTTGCTGGAATACAATACTTTCATTACTTACCATGTCTAATAGAGAAAGTAAAAGTTGTGAGTTGTAATTATTATTTATTTATGCCAACTTACTGCTGATGTAGAATTGTACCTGAAAAATTCAATGCCACAGCTGGGATTTGAACCACAGAACTTCCACTTGTGGCTGTGAGTTGTAATTTTACGAAAGACTTCAGGCTGTGTTAACGTCAGTAAAAGAGAACTGTATTTGTGTAAACATTTTGGATGAGAATAAAGTGAGAAAAAATAACTGGACTGGACAAAATTGTCATGTTTGTCTCTATGGTGTCAGGAGTGGGATACATCTAATTGTCGTTTTGTTACAATATATTGGAGATACAACCTCAAGAAGTAAATAAGCAAAACTTTGTCTTTAATCTAATGACTTCACACTTTTGTAAAATAATTAAGCTAAGCATTACTTAATAACTGTAAAACGAACTCTGAGTCGGCAGAGAAGTCCACGACCATAAACAAAGATTTTGCAGATAGGCAGTGCCGCCGAAACTTGGCCATAGTTCCAAAGAATTAATAGTCGCTGGAAGCTTATCTTTGTACTCCGTGCCTCTTAAGGAGCTTTTTGTCATAAATAGGTATATGACGCGCTGTATTTGCATTGCAAAAGGTTTTCTGTGTCTTAAATATTCCAAAGAATTAAAAACAGCAGCGTCTGGCGCAAGAACCTTCGCCACCCCATCGCACTGTAATTATGGACGCTTAAAGGGAATTCTTCCTTAGGTTTTTAGCTTTCTTCATTTTAATTTTAATTGTTTTTACTTATGGCTCACCCCTGTACCTGCGGGCATCTTTTGCATCTGCACGTATATTTTGTTGTGTTATTTAATTTAGTATGCAATGCCTGTTTAGCTTTGTTCCAGATATTACATAATTTACTTTAAGGTTATTATAATATATTCACCATTCTCGCTACCTGTTTGTCTTTTAAGAGGTTTCTTTTTTGAAAAAAGCACTTTAAATTTTTCTGCTGAATTGTTTTCTTTCTCTTCATTAAAAGAAAATATTGTTCATGCAATCCTAGCGTTAAAACGGTTTATTATGATGGCATAAATTGTGCAAAATTAACGTCTTTCCATCACCAGAACCAGAAAATAAATTGTAAGAAGACCTGAAAATGCCTGTAATACGGTTTTATTAGCCAAACTAACGCATTTTTCTTTTCTCCATCCACAAAACTTTTGATTTTCTTTCTCGTAAATATCTTCTTTTTTTTTAATTAATAAACTTTCAGCACTGTTGGGTGCGCTCAAAATATCAAGTGGAATATAATTTATATTTTCAATAGTTTTATCACTGCCTTCCATTTTCCTCTGTAAGTCCGTTCAGCAATCATATTACCTAAAAAATGATTACATCAGTTGAACAAAAAAATGTATGACCTCTGATACTTTATAATTTTTAATTTAGGGAATGTATTAGTTATTTTTACATACTTAATGCTATAATTGCACAAAGCGTTGTATATAATACATATAAACATATACTCGTAACAGAGTCAGTCAGATTAAACAGCAGTTTAACTGCTGCAAAGCTTTAAAAGATTTGACTATCACGCAAAGCCTACTGTATTCTAACATTCCATTTGCACCTACAAGGAAATAAGCAATAAGATAATTTGTACAAATGTTTATCTCAACTAACACGAAAGAGAAATAGGAATAAGAAGTTGTAACAATGCTCAGTACAAGAGTAGAGAAAGTCATGTGAGTGCAACACATCAGATTTTTAATGTTAAAGCCACTCACTTGAAAATAGATACAATTAAGATCAGTAAACAAAGAAATGACTGCGCAAAAGAAAAGTTCTACCTGGAACAGTTCCTCAGATGACACAATTAAATGTTTTAAATGAGCGGAAAATTGTACATTTTGTAAAACTACTTTGCGCGGTCACATTTGTCAGAAAAATATATTGACATTTTTGGTAGTTTAACACATTGAAAATAATTGTAACTATTTCATTAAATTTGGTGTAAGTAGTTGCAGTTAATGAATTTGTTGGTGTTAAACTGTTTTGTTTTTCAGTATAAATTGTTTTTCTGTGAAACAATGAATAAATCGTGGTATAAATGGAGCAATTAAAAAAGCTCTTATATAAAGGTCCATTGGGGTTAAAATGCAGCACACAAGTAATACAAATATATTGTTGGGGTTATAAAAACAGCATGTCGTGAAAAAATGGCTAAAATGATTTAAAGGTATACACTGAATATTTATATATCATTATTAAAGCATCGAAAATTTCACTCGCATGACTTTCTCTACTGCTGTACCAACCCTTCTTACAAACTGTTATTACTATATCTTCCTGTTAGTCAAGATTAACATTTGCATAAATTATCTTACTGCTGATTTTATTACAGGTACAAGGGCAATATGGGAATTCAGTAGGCTTTGAGTGATAGTCAAATCCCTTAAAGTATTGAAATACCGTTCTCTTTGCACGGCTAATATATAAAATAAATGAATAACGATTTTCCATTTGTGGAAAGTGTAAGTACCTATTAGAAAACTAATACCAATAACAAGGAATATATCCGAAATGTTTCACTCTATAGAAAAATTTATTTGGACCTAAATTGTGTGTGACCAAGATCTACATTTGTGTAATTTATGCAAAAGTCACCCAGAGTATATAGGACTACATGATCTATAGCCAGAAAAATCAAAATATAACTTTCATTTATCATAAGAATGTCTCAAACATATGGCATTTTAATCAAAATCGTTACACATTTTCTATGTAAAGGGTAGTTTACAGTGGAAGAATATGAGAAGGGGAATATGGGAATGCAATACGTCTTTAAGTTATATCGGAATATTTTAAGAGCTGGTTGCTATGCGATATCCTTGCAAAGAGAACGGGATTTGAAAGGCAAATGATAAAGCACCAAATAACAAATTCCTATTTGAAAAAAGTATTAGTATTGCGAAATTCAAATTTCAAGGTATGAGCTAGAAATCGCCTGTTTGTGTCCACGTTTCTGTCCCTCCAATTGAAGGGGTGGTATGGGGTATAGTCAATCATTATCTAAGGTCCTCTAAAGAGAAGTTTGGACATCCCTGGTATGTTGGAAATATATCACATCGTTGCCAGGACTTATGAAATGGCCCTTGTATCATATATTGCATTAACACATTAAAATGCACAACACGTTTTGGTTGATTAGCTGCCTTTAGTTACACACTCCATGGTGATTTAAACAGAAGTTTATCAATTATTGTATAACAAATATAAAGCAATATGGCTTACCTAAATTTGGTACGTTACAGATATAACAAGCGTCAACATTAACAAGATATACATGTTTGTGTAGCAGTTACTCGCTCCTTCCAGCTCTCCATCATATCTCTTACTGGTCGATAGGTGATAAAGTTTTATAACTTTCTATTTATCTTTAAATCAATTTATTTTGTTTCCGAGCGTATCTACTGAAGGAAAGAAAAAACAAGCATCAAGAAAAAGCGAAAGAAAAATTTAGTGTATTTTCCCCTTTCGCTTCCATTGTGAGTGTTTGTGTTTGTGCGCGCGCGTATGCACACTTTTATCTTACAGTTGCCAGTCTGTCTGCCTTTCTTCTTGTTCATTTTGCCTTATTCTAAAACCGTTCTTCGCTACATTACTGTATCCAAAATTGAATGGCATTATTTTCCCTTGACTATAGATTCTATGCAGACTTTTTAAATATTAATTTAAAGTTCTCTTGAACGTAGCAGGCTTGTATCTCAAGATGGGCTTTTGTCTGGATTTTGCTATGGGATGTTTTATAGGGGAAGAAAGAGAGGATGGACCTGCCCTTATTCTTTAAAACGCTGTGCTTTAGAGACTTTAGGATGAATATTCAGGAGACGAGGAACGAGCAGCCCTGAAAGAATGGAAGGAAGAACTATGGGTAAGTGAAATTCTTTCAGTCATACAAAACTTATATCATTTCTCTCAGCGAGAGAAGGAACAAAGGTTAAGGAGTACATATTAAGGGTAAAAGTGCAAATATTTTGAAAATTGGTACTTTAATATGCAAGCACTTCAGTGTGTTACTTGTTTTTCTCTTCGTCTAACAGTTTTCCCACAAACCAATCACTAGATGATGTTTTCGCATGGCCGTAATTGCACACGAAATGAACAACACCTGTAAGATAGACTAACATTTTTGCTTCACACCTAAATGGGTGACTCAATGAGCTATATAATTTGTGGTCACTCGAAATCAGCTTCGCTGGAGCATTGGTTACCGCTTTATAGACTTAATTTCGCCCGCTCTGCATCACGTTTTCTGTGGCTTGCCTACGTTAAGGTACTAACTGAAGTGAAAGTTAGTTGCACATTTACACATAGGTATAACAATAAAATGGATTAAATTGATTTTCAGCTTTTTAAAAGAATATATCTTATTGCTTATTTCCTTGTAGATCCAAGAGGCATATTAGAGTACAGTAGGCTTTGAGCGATAGTCAAATGTTTTTAAGCTTTGAGATTCCGTTCTCTTTGCACACTTAACATATAAAAAAATGAACGTCGATGTTGCATTTCCGAAACTCACACACATAACAAGGAATATCTCTGAAATGGTTCAACCTACAAGAAAATTTATTTGGACATAAATTGTGTATTTTAGTAAGATCTACATCTTTCTTATAGTATTATTTGGTCTATCCCTAAAAGTATGCAAAAGTCGTCCAGAGTAAATAGGACTACAGGGGCTATAGCCAGAAAATTCAAGATATACATTTCATTTGTCATAAAAATATCTCAAACATATGACAGTTTAATTAAAATTGCTAGAGCCATTTTCAAGAAAATCAAAATTTTCGAAAATTCACCATGTAAAGGTCAGTTTAAGGTGGGGCTACTTTCTTCTAAATCTTCGTGTCGCATCCTTGAAAGATATTAAACTTAAATGCCAACTTCGGTTTTTAACCTACTTTTCGTTTTTGGGTTATGCTGTCCACAGACACAGATGGTCCTTTTTCTAAAAATGCTTTTTTATGGATTCAGGGGGTCTCAAAACATATGTTTCCGGTGAAATCTCGACATCAATTTTTTGGGTGGAATACAATGCTTCCCCTACTTACCGGTAGAGAAAGTAACAATAGCAACCGGTTCGTTTTAAAATGAGTAATATTTTATATTATTTATTTATAAAGTAATTAATAAGGCTATAAGTAACAGTCATATAAAGGTGAAACTTGCTACAAAACTTACTAATTACCTGCTTATAGCCTACACCAAATTTTAACTCTGGAGCTCAAGTAGTGAAATGTCAGCCCCCATAAGTAGAATTTCTATTGTTTCTCTGTAGAAGGAATTTCTAAGAAAAACGCAAAAGTAACAAAGTGTCAGCTTAACAACCTAATCAGCACTTAGCTCCTAACCATGCTCTAATGTACGTTTCGTGTTTTGAGGTACCTTTTGTGTGGACCAGGGAGGCTTGTCGTGTGTCAGTATAGAAATATTTCAGAATCTCTCGTGTGAAACCACAAACAGTTTTCTCCTTCACCTCGTCATATTTTCTTCCCGTTTTCTCCATTCCCTCTTTCACGCACAAACACAAAAGCACCCCTAACCTCACAAAATCCATTACAAGGTAGTAGTCAGTGCCTCTCTACTGAAGATATAATAACAACTCCATTCCCCCTGCTCAGATTTTTAATTGGTTTCATAATTGGTGTCTGCAGACTTGTTTACGTGGATATTTTCGACTCCCTAGGATGTTGAGAAAATATGAAAAGGGTGAACGGGAGCTCCTTAACAATTCTGAAAAAATATATTTTCAAAAGAAAACTGAGTTGAGTTTCCTTACTTTACCTTGATAAAATAAATATTTATATTAAAAAATCTGATGTGTTGCATTCACATGACTTTCTCTACTCTTGTACTAACCATTCTTACAAACTCTTATTCCTGTATCTTCTTCTTGTTACTTGATATAAAGATTTATAGAAATTTGTTATTGTTTATTTCCTTGTAGCTGTAAGGGGAATATTAGAATACAGTAGTCCTTGAGCGATAATCAAATCTTTTAAAGCTTTGAGATTCCGTTCTCTTTGCATGCTTAACATAGAAAATTAACAACGATGTTCCATTTCATGAAAGTTTTAAGTTTTCCGAAACTCACACGCATATATCTCACAAAGAATATCTCTGAAATGGTTCACTCTTAAAAAAATCTACCTTTTTTGTTTAGTATGATTTGGTCTATCTCTAAAGGTTTACCAGTTATGCTAAAGTCATCCAGAGTAAATACGACTATGGGAGTTATAGCCAGAAAATTCAAGATATAAATTTCATTTGTCAAAAATGTATCTCAAACATAGCATTTTAATCAAAATCGTTAGAGCCATTTTCAAGAAAATCAAAATGTTCGAAAAATTTTCCATATAACGGGTAGCTTAGGTGTTGCATCCTTGAAAGACATTCAACTTAAATATCAACTTCAGTTTTTAAGGGACTTTTCGTTATTGAGTTATGCTGTCCACAGACTGACACACAGACACACACACACGCGTGCGCACACACACACACACACACACACACACACACACACACACACACACACACACACACACACACACACACACACACACACACACACAGCTTTTTCTAACAATGCTTTTTTTGGATTCAGGGGGTCTCAAAACATATATTTCCTGTGAAATCTCGACATCGAGTAGAGAAGTAGAGAAAGTAAAAAGAAACGGATAGTATCAGAAAATTTCCACGTAATATTTTCTGTGTGATTCTCTTCCAATTTGCAGTGAAAATGACATTTTATTCAGCTATATTTACTTTATAACATGACTGTCCTTCACATGAACTCGAATCGTTATGAAGTTTTGTAGCACAGAGCCAAAATGTAATTTTTTATAATCTGTTAACAATTATATAATGAAAACAGTCAGTATTGATATTACAATATCCAAGACGTCAGTTGCATTATTAAAACCAGATATGTTTCCTGTCTTCCCCACATTGTTGCATCCTGCATGCCTCAAGCTATTCCATCTTCCGCTAAGGCAGCAGTACAGAACATGATGACGTCACACGCTGAACTCGTCTTCAGTGTGACTCCTACCTTCCCTTGTGTTACCAGAAAGGACTGACGCTCTTCAACTGGCTAGGGAAGGTTACCGGCACAGAACTTTCGTCCCTACTGTAGGAGATATAATTTACCAACCTATAACTAGCCTGAACGGACAGAGAAGAAATGAAGGAACAAACAAGAAATGCAATATCCGAGAAGCAAATAAATTGGTAGAGTATTATATTCCTTCCTTAACTCTGAAGCATGGGCAAATAAAATTTTCTTTTAAGGTTTTGGACGCAATAGTGTTAGTTGGTTTGGAGTGCGTGCACAGGTTTGTTGAAGGGGCTCATTTCGCAGAGAATGGGACTTGTGGAGTCCGAAGCGTTTATTACTTCATCTGTTTTTTTCCACTTCTACGCCCTTCATTTTCTTCCTACAGCGGGAACGTATATTTATTCTCGCTCCAGAAGAGATTACCTTTTTTCTACCGAGAGAATGAAGGGTGGCTGCATGGTGTTTTATAAGCTCAGTTTAGAAATAGGGCACAACTTAAACATGCTCTATGTGCCCGCAGAGGCAAATCATAAGCCTTTAAGTGCTTAAAAATGTATCCCCAAGCTAAAATTCTATTTTACACTGCTTTTGGGTGTATTGGTAATCCACAGCATCGTTTGGGTTATCCGTTTGAACTATTCGTATGTAGCTTTGATTTGTGTGTTTGTCTGATGTTTCGAAAACATCGTATTGCAACAAAACTGAAAATATCCAAAGTCCTTTTACTTGTCTATCAGTTTATGGTCCTCTAAATGTTACTAAAAATGCACAACTTACTTCTCGTTCAACATACACTTTATGACAATGTCTGTTATTACAATTTACAACTGTTTTTCTGGTAATGTTTTTGTCTTTCAATGTCTTTCTCCAGTTTCCCTGTCTCTTATTACAGGACTAGAGTGAGAGAAAGAAAGAAAAAAGAGAAAGAAGTGTATATAGATTTATTCATTGCAAATAAGTTCTATCCGGGGCTAGAGTTAAGTGTGCAGACAATGGGCAATAAACAATATTAATAAAATGTTACATCATTCGATTATTATAGCTATCATTTTGTGGCTTTATAACACCTAAAAGTTTCTGAAATCATTAACTACTTTACTGTTTACATTCATTAATTACCTAATCAGGCAGTATAACCAATAAGTTTACCACTGGAGTTCACAATAAGTTTGTAAAAAATCAAATATACACCTAAGGAACTTTTATAATAGATTTATTCTATTCAGTATCCTTACAGGTGGAAAAAAATTGAAAGTGCATTTTTGTTTCTAGACGCTATTTAACTGTTGTGAGTCTCAGCATCCCATACTATACAGGGCGTGAAAGAGCGGTTAACGTTTGCTCAGAGGTCTCGAGGTTCGTGACGTAAACAATAACACGGCGCTTACTTCCCCTTGGAAAAGTGCATTGCCCTCCACCGGGCTTGAACTTGCGACGTCAGGAACTAGAACATGCTACCTATGCATTTTCTTCCCCAATCAGTGACAGAGGAGCGTTCCGGTACAGTGTCTTTCTCTCTGTCCTTTTCTCTCATATACATCGAAGCAGTTTAAAATAAACACTCATTACTTGATTCCAAGGGGGCTGCCATATTGCATTCTAATTTCCTTACGGAGTGCTAGCAGAAAATAGCAGTTCAATGCTGCAGTTGATAGCAATCGATTGTCATATGGCAAACTGGAAATCGGTTCATTACCGGGGAGGTGTAATTTTTATCGTATTCCCATTTTTATGTGTTGAGCGCATTGCTAATCCCCTGCAGCTTGGCTGATCGTAAGTGCCTTTTTATTTCACATTTGATGTCTTGAAAATGTCTTTCGTTTATTACCTCAGAGCGTCGCCTGGATATTCCAAGTCTGTTTCACATTAAAACAATGTAAAATCTACCACTAAAAGTGGCAAAATTAAAGGCCAAAGGTATAATAATGAATATGCCCCTGAATAAAATACTGAGTAATATATTAAATATACTTCATGGATGTCATAACTTAATATAAAACTTTTCTGAAAGCTGTGATCGCCATCGCCATCACCAACATTGTCATTATTATTATTATTATTATTATTATTATTATTATTATTATTATTATTATTATTATTATTATTATTATTATTATTATTATTATTATTATTATTATTATTATTATTATTATTATTATTATTATTATTATTATTATTATTATTATTATTATTATTATTATTATTATTATTATTATTATTATTATTATTATTATTATTATTATTATTTATTCCAGGTTTTCAATGTCTGAAATCCTCCTGTGCTCACTTAGGAACACAATATAATTTTTCTCCACTCCTCTCTGCCTTCCTAGAATCCACCTTCTAGTCTGCTTTCCTTTATTGTTAGTGTTATTCCTTGTTTCCATGTCAATTTAGGTCTTCCCCTCTTCCTACGTTCGACTGGAGTCCATTCATGTTATCTTCTTTGGCAGTCTGTCCTCATCCATCTTAATTCTTCTATTTTAATTCCTTCTACCTTTTACTTTCATTTTTCCCTTATAACTGTTTCTGATTTTGTCTCCCCTTGTGATTTTTGCAGATCGTCACCACAAATCCATTTTGATTACATTTTTATAATATATATATATATATATATATATATATATATATATATATATATATATATATATATATATGTTTTTGTTTTAACTGTAATAACCTTATCCCATAAAACACTGTTAGCTTTGATATTGTTGGCCTGCCTTTGTTGATTCTGCCATTTATATCATCTTCATGGTTTCCATCTTTCGTTAGTTTGGACATTTTGTTTAAACAGCTTTTTTTTTTGACAATAATAGAACAAACTGTTTCCTTTGTTGTGTGGCTACCCCGCTTAGTCTCACCTTAGACGACTGCATGCAAATGTAAATAAACCGTGCAATAACCCGCCCTCAGGACAGGCACAACTACTCGATAAGGAAATTCTCCTTCCGTTTCCCTCCAACACCTCTCGCCCATCGGAAAACATTTGGAGCCGGCTGTGCCAGCTGAGCTACCGGACCAGCTTCTAAAACTTTCGTGAAGTGATTGCTGTCATGCCCGCAAATATCACGTCTCATTAGAATTAATTATTTTCCTTTAGTTCGGAATGAGTGACGCCTTTTCCTGGTGTGCTTTCATAATTGCCTTGTTTGAAATACCTTTTAATAACATACAATTTTATTTTCCAGGAGAGAAATAATTGGAGCAATGTGACATATTAGTCACAATATCAGTGCTACTCGTTTAACTTCATTATTTTCAGTAACGGCATGGAACTGCCAGCAAAAAGGGAATCTAAAAGCCAAAGGGAAGCGTATCACTTACTCACTCACTCACTCACTCATCCTTGGCTTAGCCGCCCAGGGCAAGCAATAAAAATTCCAATAAAATATGAAGTAAAGAGAAAACTTTTCTGTGTAGTTGTCAGAGAGGGGAACACGGTAAAGTGAGCCTTTGAGGAAGATGAATGGCATCTGCCCCAATATACAGAAGAAAATTACTGCAGTTCATTGCCGCTGATGCTTCTAACATTTTCTTCCGGACCATCCTTTAGATATCCTGGTCAATACACTACAGCCTCCCTAAGAAAGTGAGGTGGCCACAAAGTAACATGTGAAGTTCGCATTCGGGAGACCGCGGGTTCAATCTTTGGAATCTTCATCCACTGTAACCCATTATGGTTTCCTCTAGTCAATAGGCGAATGTTACGATGGTTCCTCTTGCACCATCACTCTTCTTCCCTGTTTTCCCGTACTATAATTTCCCTCGTTGTGATACTAAAATTATATATACCGAAAATTAATCATCAAAAATAATAATAGGAACAATAATTATAAATAAACAATCAACATCTATAACGCAAAAACTCAGATGTGTTGTACTCACACGACTTTCTCTGCTCCTACACAAATCATTCTTGCAAACACTTATTCCTGTATCTTAATGTTGGTTCAGAAAATATTTGCAGAAATTATTTAATTGCTAATTTTGTTGTAGGTGGAAGGGGAATATGGAAATACAATAGACGTTGAACGATAGTCAAATATCTTAAAGCTTTGAGATTCCGTTCGCTTTGCACGGACAAGGGATAAAAAAGTGAATAACGCCTTCAATTTGAAAACTCACACAGATAAGGATTATCTCCTAAATGTTTCTCTAAAAACATCAATTAGACCTAATGTGTGTTTTGAAAAGAGCTGTATTTTTACTTTATCTACTGGTAAGTAGGGGAAGTATTGTATTCCACCCAAAAATTCGATGTCGAGATTTCACCGGAAATATATGTTTTGGGACTCCCTGAATAAAAAAAAGCATTTTTAGAAAAAGGTCCGTGTGTGTTTCTGTAGACAGTATAACTCAAAAACGAAAAGTAGGTTAAAAACCAAAGTTGCTATTTAAGTTTAATGTCATTCAAGGATGCGACACGAAGGGCTTGAACAAAATATCCCCATCCTAAACTACCCTTTACATGGAAAAGTTTTCGAAAATTTTGATTTTCTTGAACATGGCTCTAACGATTTTGATGAAAATGCCATATGTTTGACATATCTTTATGACAAATGAAATATATATCTTGAATTTTCTGGCTATAGCCCCTGTAGTCGTATTTACTCTGGACGACTTTTGTATAACTGGTAAACCATTAGAGATAGACCAAATCATACTACACAAAAATGTAGATCTTGCTAAAATACACAATTTATGTGTCAATAAATTTTCTTGTAGGGTAAACCATTTCGGAGATATTCCTTGTTATGTGTGTGAGTTTCGGAAAACGTTCATGAAATGGATCATGGTTGTTCATTTTTTATATGGTAAGTGTGCAAAGAGAACAGAATCTCAAAGTTTTAAAATATTTGACTATCGCACAAGGTCTACTGTATTCTAATATTCCCCTTGCACCTACAAGAAAATAAACAATAAGATAATTTGTACAAGTTTATCTTAACTAACACCAAGAAGATATAGGAATAAGAGTTTGTAAGAATGGTTAGTACAAAAGTAGAGAAAGTCATGTGAGTGCAACACATCAGATTTTTTATTTAGGGTGCCTGCCTCTAAAGAAATTTCCGGTAAAATCTCCGCAATTAAGTTTTATCGAATACAATACTTCCCCTAGTAGAGAGTGAGATTTTTTAGCCTATAACTGCAACGTGCCTTAAAATAGTTTGCGATTATGGACTATAAACTTAGTAAATTTAGCATTAGCAGGGTAGGGCTTTTAATCTACCCTTAAACATGGACTCAGCCAACAACTTCGAGCAAAAGAAAGCCACCTCTCGGCCAATTGCATCAGCCAAAGCTACACAAATGAGAAGATGATAAATAAGCGGAAAATACGCTTTGTGCAGCCTTTCTAAGAATGGGGTCGGAATAATGGAAGAAAAAGTGAGTGAAGTGTGCTTTATAAGTAAAGAGAGAATAAGAGCAGAATTTAAAGCAAGCGATGTAAACACGTCCATCTAGAGCTGGAGCGGCTCCAGCAATCTGGATCAGAACCCATTCATCACTGCTCCTTCATTGTCCGCTCACAATGCGCCGTCGGACATCCAACATCCATAACAACGCTCCATGTAAATATATCAGAGCGTACGATCCCTGGCTTAAGGTGCGTGGTGCCAAACAACGATACCCTGTCGCCTTACGGCATCACGTAATATCGCTATACATGCAGTAAAGCGAAGTTGTTAGTAGATGAAATACACAACACAGAAATCAGAGAGAATTGCCGAATTCAAGATTTAACAGAATTTATTAATGAGCGACGGAAATACTGGAAAGAAAACATTAACAGGAAGGAAAAGAACCATATAGTGAAAACAACCAAAGAAGGCTGACCTTTAGATGGGAAAAGGATGAGAAGAGGCCCGCTAGAAGATGGATTGACAGGATTTAGGTATAATTCATCTGAGGAATAAATAGGGAAATAAACAGGATACTACACGAAGAAGAAGAAGAAGAAGAAGAAGAAGAAGAAGAAGAAGTGATGATAGCCAATAACCATAAGATCAAACCAGGACTAGGTTTTACAAATTTAAATTATTTGTTTGTTTTTTAAAATATTCTCCTTTAACCCTAATACAATATTTAAAAACCAATCCTCAAAGTAATGATCTCTAAAGGCCAGAGACGTGTGCGGTTTTCCATAGGTATACTGCACATGGACTTTACTGATATCTACTGATCCCAAAATCGCGGGTTCAAATCCGGCCCAGACCGATGGTTTTTAAGTGTGCTTAAAACGACACCTCTATATCAGTAAATTTACTAGCATGTAATAAAACTCCTATGGGACAAAATTCCGGCACACCGGTGACGCTGATGTGATCTTGGCAATTGACAGCATCCTTAAGCAACAAAATCAAATCATCGCGCATGTAAACAACTGCCGGTAGGTACAGCCTCACCATGAAGCCGCCTCACTGCAGCACAACCTTCAAACATCATATGAACACTAAAGAACTCTATCACTCCACGTCTGCAGTTCACCACCCGAAGAAACAAAACAATCGCGTTACACTACACCTTGACCTTGCGTCTGCATACACTTCACTAGTTCGTAGAGTACTGCGTTACGTTGTTTTCGACTCTTGCTTCTAGTGGCAGTTTGCATATTTGATGGCCGTGTTGTAGTTCTGACGTCATTCATACAACTGCGTTCAGCTAACCGTATCGCATGTGAGCGCACATCCATCCGGTCCTTAATGTCATTCTTCCTGAGATAGTTCAGAAACCAGGTTTTTATAGTGTGCTACTGCCTCATCTGATGACGAAAACATCATTCCACGCATTTTATGAGTGATGTCCAACCTTGTCTCTTTAGAGACGTTTACGTAATTAGCTTTTATTCCCCACCCCACTGTTTCAGTTGGAGGGTGGATCACGCCTGTAGCATTTAGACTCACAACCAGTCATTATCCAGCTACGGGGGCCCTAATGACCAAGTTGTCGACGGGCCCTTAAACCCAACACACTCACTCACTCCAGCTACGGACACAAACAGGCGCTTTCAGGCAGTTTCTAAGTCATAATTTGAATGCTCCGGGCATGTTCTCAGAAGACCTCTTGATCCTGGATAATTCTGGCCTAAATAGTAAACAGTAAGAGACAAAAAAAAAAAGCATACCAAGTGAATAGTATAAATCTCGTTCAAACACACAATTTCGTTCAAATTCGTTTCCTCTTTTGAGTGAACCATTTTCGAGCTATTATACTTTTCTCAAATAGGAATGTGTTATTCGTTTTTTACTTTCTCTTCTGGTAAATAGAGGAAGTATTATGTTCCACCCAAAAATTCTATGTCGAAATTTCACCGGAAATATATGTTTTGAGACTCCCTGAATCCATAAAAAGAAAAACACTTTTAGAAAAAGTTCCGCGCGCGCGTGTGTGTGTCTGTGTGTCAGTCTGGTCAGCATAACTCAAAAACGAAAAGTCGATTAAAAACCAAAGTTTAAGTTCAATGTCTTTCAAGGATGCAACACGAAGATTTTGAAGAAAATTGCTTCACCTTAAACCACCCTTTAAATGGAAAACTTTTCGAAAATTTTGATTTTCTCGAAAATGGCTCTAAAGATTTTGATTAAAATGCCATCTATTTAAGATATTTTTTATGGAAAATGAACTTTATATTTTGAATGTTCTAGCTAAAGTCTTTGAAGTCGTGTTTACTTATGACGACTTTGCATAGCTGGTAAACGTAAGAGATAGACTAAATCTTATTGTACAAAAACTGTAATCTCGTTAAGCCAGTTATGTCTCGTATATGCATTTTTGTGGAGCGAACCATTTCGGAGATATTCCTGATTATTTGTGTGAGCTTTTAGTAGTTATGCCTTTTATTATCATACTTATCTGTTTGGCCAAAATTTTAAAGCTTTAGAAGATTTGACTGTCCCTCAAAGCCTTGTATCTATAAGAAAACAGACAATTTTGCAAATATTTATCTCCACTAAAATGAAGAAGAAAAAGTTATGAGTGCTGCACATCAGATTTTTAAGAATAGTATTATAAGAATGAGTAGCGAATGTCACATGAATGCACACAGTCCTACACGAATAGCAAAATTCAATATCGTATCCACCACTGTGTACGTAGTAATAAAATATAGTGGATAGAGAAAGTCATGTGATGGTAGTACTCATATATCAGATTTTTGTGAAACAAACGCTGTTAGCTTGCTGACAGTCAAAGCTAAACTCACAAGGGTAATTGTTGAAATGAAAAAGACGAAAATAAAGTGTGATGGCAAGGCAAGAGATAAAGAGAAAAGGAACTGTGTGCCTTCCTCATGCTCACACATAAAGCAAGCGTCACGAACCGGATCTTGCACCTCCTCCTCTTCTTCTTCTTCTTCCGTTTTCCGGCAGTCATGTCCGTACTGGCACTAGAGACGAGCTTTGTCCATTAGCCTTACCTCTTTTGTCGATTTTTCGTAGCAGTGCCCTAATTTCAGGCTAATTTCATCAGCAAGAATAAAACTAGATTCAGTGACAGCTATTTACTTGTCTTTGTTTCAAAATGCTTAGGACAGGAAAGTACAGTCCATTTTAAAATTAGACTGACCTCACAATCAGGGTTTCACAACAATAAAGTGGAACCAACCGCGATTTACTCTATTTGGGGCACATATTCTGATGTCTATGGTGACTCAAGTATGAATCGATTGCTACTGGAGGGAAGCAGGTTAGCAGCGAACTCTGCCCCAGCTAATGAAGGGTGTGATTGTTGGAGGGGTTGGGCACAGGGCGAGTATTACGATGTCATGGTAATTTTAAAATAATTACATCAATAATTATATCAAAATCGTAATATTTAAAATTGGTTTGAATAGCAATAATAAAAATCTGATGTGTTGCGTTCACATGGCTTTCTCTACTCTTATACTAACCATTCTTACAAACTCTTATTCCTATATCTTCTTCATGTTAGTTAAGGTAAACATTTGCAGAATTTATCTTATTCCTAGTATTCTTATAGGTACAAGGACAATATAAGAATGCAGTAGGCTTTGAGCGACAATTAAATATTTTAAAACTTTCAAATTCCGTTACCTTTGCACTGTTAGCACATAAAAGTCATTAACGATGTTCCATTTTGCAAAAGTATAAGGTATCCTAAACTCACACAAATGAAAAGGAATATCTCCGAAATGCTTCACTCTACAAAAAAATTCTTCGAAATAAATTGTGTATTTTAGCAAGATCTACATTTTTATTGTTAAGTAAATCAGACACACCAAAAGAAATACAAAAACTTCTAGCTCTGGAAACAATCAATACTAGGTATCCCACAGAAGAATGGCTGCACATATATACTGATGGATCCTCCAAGGAAAACCTTACTGGAGCTGGAGTTACGTGTTCACATTTTTCCTTTTATCATTCTGTTGGCAGAGACACAACAAATTATGATGGAGAAATAGAGGCTATACACATTGCTCTCCGACAATTATTAAATCTTCCCTTAAATAAATTTAACAAGGCAGTCATTCTTTCGGATTCTAAAGCTGCAATTCAGGGAATATGTTCAAATACTACAAAGAAGTCAACAAAAATTAGAGAATGCTACAAAATGTTAACACAACTCCAAAAAGTTAATAAGACTGTTCAGCTCCAATGGATTCCAGCACACTGTGGAGTCATGGGGAACGAAGCTGCAGACTCACTTGCAAAGAAAGGCACAACAATAAAACAAAGGTCTAAATTCAATTTCTCATATTCCTCAATAAAACGCTTGATAGTTAAAAAATTTTCTCATTCATACCTACAAGAAATAGAAACAAATGCCAAAGATAAAAAATGGATTACACTACTTTCCAACCCAGATATAATCCCCCAGAGACCACGGAAAACAGCGGTTGCAACCTTCCGACTATTGACAAATCACGACTGCTTAGCAAGTCATCTCTACAGAATAGGTATCTCAGCCTCACCGATATGTGTCCTGTGTAACGATCCAGCAGAAATGAATGAAGAACACTTGAAGACCTGTGAAGCATTAAGATCAGAAGAAACTACAGTTCAAAAGTATTGGAAAGTACGAATGCTAATGGCTTCATTGCCAGATGCAAGGCATTAGAAAACAACAACAACAACAACATTTTTTTGTTGTAAAACTTGGTCTATTTCTTACCAGTTATGCAAAAGTCATCCAGAGTAAATAGGACTGGATGGTCTATAGGCAGAAAATTCAAGATATGTATTTCATTTGTGATAAAAATGTCTTAAATGTATGGAATTTTAATCAAAATCCTTAGCTATTTTCGAGAAAATGAAAATGTTCCATGTAATGGGTATTTTAAGGTGAATGAATTTCCTTCAAAGTCTTCGTGTCGCATCCTTGAAAGACATTAAACTCATTCACAAATCTGTTGTACAGCAATAAGTAATTCTGCTGTTTTGGGTTGGAAATAAACAGCATAGTTTGATTTCTTGATTGTGACTAAAATGCAAACTAGAAAACTTTCAACGCATGAGTATAAACAGTATGTTATTAGTTTTATACAGGTTGGAAGTGAAGTAATACTCAGACTTTAACAGCGAATTCATCATGTTGTGAATAGCAATAAAGTCTAATACCAAAACGCTAAAAAGTTTATAGTTTTCTAGAAAAACTATTTTATCAACAAAATGTATCATCACTCGGCTGAATTATTATTAATTGAAAGTGTGATTTATGGCTATATGCATAGAAAATTGAAAAAATGACCTTTTCCTTTGGCGTATTTCAATTGATCCAACGGTTTTTGTGTAAATTAAATTTAAAAAACCCAAAATTTGTTACCTTCTTAATTTTGGTAGAAGTGCAACATCGTATCAACTGTGTTTACTTTCTTCGTACATCAGTGTAGATCGCGCGTAATGTTTACTTAATCCCATGCAAAGCCACAAAAGATGTGAAGCCTGACAACAGGTATTGAATACTTGCTCTAAACTCTTATTTCGAATTCATCCCATGTTATTGCACACTTGTTACTGCTAGTAAACTTAGTTATTAAAAGTATAGCAATTTTTTGTTTCTAATACTACCACATATACAATGGTTAGTCCGTGACTGTGGCGCGAACACCAATGTTAAATTTCTTTACCTACATTTCTTAAAATATTTTGATATATTTCCCACATAATCAAGCGCACAAATGTTGTAAGCAATTTCGTGTTACAAATTTCACTATCGCGAGTTCTTTGGCGCTCATAAGATCCTTGTTAAAACTTATTGGACTAATTGTTGGAAGCGCAAGTGGTTCTAAAAACTTGTGCATTACGTTTTACAACTTCCTTTTTAGATGTAGGTACGAGCTCGCATAAAGTACAACAGTCCTATTTTAAATTGGGTATATCTAAATTAAAGATAATTGCACACTTACCGAGCCAAACGATAAACAATTGCACATACATTTTGTTTAAATATGTTACAATGGAGCGTAGGTTTACATTATAAATTATGCTTTCCTAAAAGTTTAGCAATGTTAGAATCAGAGTTCAAGTAAGCAGATGAAATGAATAAAAAAATTTGTGAAATATTATTGACAGCAGCCAAAACACATATCCCCAAAGGAAAGTTAAAGAAATATAGCTACTTTTGGTCTCCATCTTTATCTAAGTTAAAACACGAAAGAAATATAGCAAGACTCAAAGCCGAAAGAACCAAGTGTCCAGAAGATGTACAAAACTGAAGAAAAGCAGCCATTTTTAAGAAACAATTAATTACAGCAAAGAGGGCCAGTTTCACAAATTTTATAGAATATATGGACTATAGGAAAGATGGAAATAAAATATACAAATTCCTTAATAAAACAAAATTACCAAAAAATTCAACTGAACCATTAAAACATAATAACAAAAGCTTAACTACAGATAGGAAAATAGCAGAATCCCTTAACAAGTTTTATGCTCAGTCACAAATAATACCCCAAGCATATAAAAAACAAGATAAGGCTATCCAAAAAACTATCAGAGAAACTAATAAGCCAAAAGATATACGAAATGATATTTTTATTCAGGATTTTAGCGAAACAGAACTGGATTTAGCAATAGAACAATTACAGAACAAAAAATCTCCAGGACCTGACAAGATCCACCCAGAGTTTATTAAACACCTTGGCAGGAAAGGAAAAGAAATCCTACTTAAACTGTATAACACGTGTTGGAGAACGACTGTACCTTCCGACTGCAAAAAATCATTATCATCCCGATTTTAAAGAAAAACAAACCCTCAAACAATATTAATAGTTTCAGACCAATATCTTTGAGCAGTGTTATTGTAAAAGTGATGGAAAGAATGGTGGCATCTAGACTTAACTGGTTCCTAGAATATTACAACTTAATTAATAGTTCACAGACCAATTTATGGCAATGTATGTGTGTTAGAAACAAACTGCCTTACTGTTTATTGTGAACATGAATATCATGTGAGGTCCGTACCATTCGTTAAATAAAGTGAATAAGGCAACTCGTTTTTCCTCAGCGTGCATGCGCAGTAAGTAGACATGGGCTTAGTGTGTATTTGTTTCAATTTCAAGTGAATTTATGCACTTCTGCCTGATTAGAGCACACTTAAAGTTTCTTTTTTAATGTTTATATCATATTTGTGATTCCCTAATGGATGTAACACTGCAGTTACTGTTGGAAGTTATAAACATTTTGCGCGGCGTTTAAAAGAAGAATCCAATTCCAAGTGAGGCCGTTATCTCATCATGGCATAAGCCTCTCAAATAGAACAGGCCAGATATTCAAACCTTTAAACGTACCAAACAAAATGTAATTATGCGGTAATGTAAGATTTGAGGTACTGTTTTCATATGGGACAATCAGTCGTAACCTTACTTTTTCACGTCTGGCGCACCGCGACAAAACATTTGAATTTAGTTACATGGCTGACGTTACTTAAATGATTTTATGGAGAATTATAATAGTTCATTGATCTGCCGATAGAAGCTGAGTACCCGATCAGCAGGTTGCACCACATTGCCACACACTCTCACCTTCAAACGAGATTATCTAATTAACGGTGTGTTTAATTAAAAAAACTTATTGGAATTTTTTCTTAGTTTACATCCATCCTCCTACCTCCTTCAGTGTGGCGGATTATTTCACTTCCATCCTGTATATACATAGTTTCAAGAATAATAATGTACTTTAACATTGCTTAATTTTCTGAACATGGTATGCTGATTTTCTGTTTCGCCAAATTATTCTGCTCTGCTCCTTGGTATTGCTGTTTTAACGCGCCTTAATTGCGCTAATTAACGTTAGTCTCCTCCAGGTTGTACGAAATCTTTTATCATCGAGCAAAATATTAAATATAATTAGTGTATGCTTAATGTATTATGTTACTAATTGGTACCGATCGCTATATCAAGAACTGTGTACTTCTCATTAAGGGCCGTATAATGCTGCTTCGACTCTTATAAACGTAAGTAAGTCATCTAGCGTGTGTATGTATCTGGAAAATTTATATTTTAACAGAATGACTATAGTCTCGAATCCAATTCCTGACACCAGTCTGAGAAAACGACAAAACCCAGCCCAGTTATTACTTTCTCTACTACGTAAAGTAGAGGAAGTATTCTATTCCACCCAAAAATTCGATGTCGAGATTTCACCGCAAATGTACGTTTTGAGGCCCCTGAATCCAAAAAAGCATATTTAGAAAAAAGTCCGTGTGTGTGTGTGTGTGTGTGTGTGTGTGTGTGTGTGTGTGTGTGTGTGTAGACGGCATAACTCAAAAACGAAAAGTCGCTTAAAACCAAACATGGTATTTAAGTTCAATGTCTTTCAGGCATGTGACACGAAGATTTTAAGAAAATTCCTCCACCCTAAACTACCCTTTACATGGAGAATGTTTCGAAAACCTTAATTTCCTTGAAAATGGCTAACGATTTTGATTAAAATGCCATATGTTTGAGATATTTTTATGCCAAATGAAATCTTTATCGAATTTTCTGGCTTTAGCCCATGTAGTCCTAGTTGCTAAGAATGACTTTAGCGTACCTGGCAAACCGTAAGAGATAGTCCAAATCTTACTGCACAGAAATGTAGATCTTGCTAAACCACAATTTGCATCAATTATTTCAGCCTTTTCGGAGATGTTCCTTGTTATTTGGGTTAGTTTTGGAGAACTTATTCTTCTGTCAAATGGAACATCGTTATTCATTTTTTTTTATGTTAATCGTGCAAAGTGATTTGACTGTCGCACAGTCTTCCGTATTCTCCTTGTACCCAGAAGAAGATAAATAGTAATATAATTTCTGCAAATGTTTATCCCCACTAACACGAAGAAGATATAGGAATAAGAGTTCGTAAGAGTAGAAGAGCAGAGAAAGTCATGTGTGTGCAACACATCAGATTTTTAAATTTGACACATAACATATTGATCCAATTTTTAAATTTATAACTATATCTTTACCGTTCTTATATCCACAACAAAATGTGCAAACACTTAATGAAAGTGTAATTCAATGAATAGGAAGTGTGTGTTGGAATTTGTAAGAATAGCTTGTATAGTGAGCAGAGAAAGTCGTATTACGTATTAATACATCTAATTGTTTCCCTTTCTTAGTCAAAGTTATACGTAACATTTTTCACACTCACAGCTTACACACAGCTAAGTTATAGTAAATAACAGTAAGGTCTTATGTCCCATAAGCATGGCTAATCCAAGTTTATGCTTCCCACTAAAGCAAGTATGTAATTTATCTCGTGCTTCTATCCTGATAACTTAATTACAGGAATATTTCCCCTGCACTGCTATCCTAGTTAGTATGTGATTAATATCGAGATATATTCCTTCATCATATACAATCTATAGAAAAGGCAGACTTACTCGAGTTATCAAAGCACAAAGATGCCTGATGCACGTCAGTCAACATTTTAATTAGGCTACTAGGTATACAGGCTTTCAAATATTTAAACATACTCTCCAAAAATAAGAAAAGTCTGACGAGCTGCCCTCGCATGTCCTTCTCTACTGTTGTACTAACCAATCTTACAAACTCTTATTCCTATAAGATGTGGAATCACGACTGAAAAATTCAATGCCATAGCCGGGATTTGAACCACAGATATTCCACGTACCGAGCGGCTGCTCTAACTACTGAGGTACTATGGCCAACTTGCCATTTTAAAGAAAATACTTTCACCCCAAAAAACCCTTTTCATGTAAAATTGTTCGCCGAAAGCTCAATATTTTCAAACCTCACACGGCTGATCGCCCGTGAAACTATAATAAAATTCCATATGTTTAATATATTTTTAGGGGAAATGAAATCTATATTTCGAATGTTCTGTGTATAGCCTAAGTAGTCCTGTTTACTCTTGATGACCATTGCATAACTAGTAAGCCGTAAGTGATACACCAAACCTTACTATACAAAAAATGTAGGATCGCTGAAACATACAATTTATGTCTGAATAAATTTTTATGTAGAGTGAACTATTTGGGAGGTATTCCTTGTTATTTGTGTGAATTTTGGAGAACTTATACTTCTGCCAAATGGAACGTCGTTATTTTTATATGTTAACCGTGCAAATAGAACGGAATTTGAAAGCTTTAGAAGAATTGACTATCATTCAAAGCCTACTGTATTTCCATATTCTCCTTATTTCCTACAAGAAAATTAGCAATAAGATAATTTCTGCAAATGTTAACATGAGGAAGGTCATATGAGTGCAACATATCAGAGTTTTGAGGAAGGGATGCCGGTTGTTAAAGGAACGTAACTATTCAAAGATCGGCAGATTCTAGTGGCCTTTACCATAATGATGAAAAATATCAAAGTTGTAGTTCAGTAAGCCCATTATAGTAGGTGAATCTCCCAGACCTTAGAGCAGAGACAGGCAAGACGTGCAGTAAAAGCTTTGAATGTTTAATGATGCACGTTACTTGTGCGAAATAATAATGCAGAAATACAATCGTGGCGTATGCTAAGTCCCATTCTCTCTTCCACTTGGAAATGCCACAAAGTCAAACGTGATTGAGGTACCCTCTTTTGAATTTCACCTCCATTCAAGCAACATTACATACATTTCTGTGATGAAGCAATCGATGGATCAAAGGGAAAATGAATGGCAGAACTTCTAGACAAAATATATGCAAACTTCGCTTAGTCACTTATGAACAACACATCAGAGCTTCAAGAGACGAAGCAGGAAACGTCCAAATCTGATTAGTCTCCTTCTGTCCATGTTGAATTTGGTGATGTTTTCTAATTCTGAATATATGCAGTGATTCAAACAATTAAACCCTTAAAAATTAGATTGTGGACATTCGTATTTCTGTACAGCGCCGTGGGTTGATTTCTCACTGGGGTGCCACTCGCAGTCAGTGGTGTCATCTCTTCCTCGCATAGGGAGTGGCGCGACGGTCTCCGGTAGGTCCCTATGGCCTATTTTCGGCAAATTGTGTCTGGGTATGGTAAGATGTGGTGCAGTCCTGGTATACCCCCTTTCACTGTTGGGCGAGGATAATGCAGAAAGCAACGACGCTTTGGCCTTTATTAATTAATAAATATATTTTATTTCCACAAAGTTACCACCGTTATTTAAGCCTAAGGCTTAGCATTTCCGTGTTTTAGTCGGCTTCACCCAAGATGTTCCGACACATTTCAACGAAGAACGAAAACTCTGATGTCTTGCACTCACATAATTTTCTCTACTCTTGTACAAACTTTTCTTACAAACCCTTATTCTTTTAACACTTTAATAATCGAGATATTAATTTACAGAAATTATTTTATGATATACTAGCACACCCGGTGCGTTGCTGCCACAGAAAAAATAACTTTTGGAAATATCCTCTGAAATTTCAAATAGTTATCTTCTTTAATTATTAATCATAGAAGGAAAGATATATAAAGGAGAAGTATAAATAATATGTATTCTATTTTGTTCATTCTATTATTCAAGTACATTAAGGTATACCAGGGATGTCCAGCGTTTACGAAAGAGGGGAGGTTCGATCTACCTCCTTCCACTATACACGGATGTTGCCCCTCTTTAGCCCACGGACATGCATTGTATTGCAGTGGCGGTTTGGTTATACGAGTAAGTTGTATCAATTTACGAAAGAACTTTCAAATCTTACATGATAAACGTCTGTTCATTAATGACTTCTTTGGTACTGCTTACGTTTATGAAATTTTGTCAATATTTGGTGAAGTGCATAACGTTAGAAGATACACCAAGTGATCGTCACGTAATATATTGCGATACAGAGTTCAACATCGCTCAATTTGCAGAAATTATGTTAGTAAATATATGTAGAGCTATACTCACTCTTATACACACTATTTTTACAAATGTTTATTTATCTACTACATTTTAATCGACGTTACTCTGGGAGTGAAACTTCAAATTTCCAAAGCTTAGTATGGATATTTCTCAAACTTTTTTCTTGACTGCGCTGCTATTTTAGTATGAATATAAAATTTAATTCAAACTGAATGAATACTTTTGGACCTATAAATTATGTTGTGTGTGTGTGTGTGTGTGTGTGTGTGTGTGTGTGTGTGTGTGTGTGTGTGTGTGTGTGTGTGTGTGTGTGTAAAAGTATCGCATCCTACAACAAGGAATTTTTCCCAATGTATGGAAACTAACTAAAGTAATTCCGATACCTAAATCTGAAAATTCTAAGCTGATAAGCAACTATAGGCCTATTGCTGTTTTGTCTACACCAGCAAAAATTATAGAAAGCATTATTTATACACATATATTTAACCATATAAAGTTAGTAATCTCACCGCTACAACATGGTTTCATGCCAAAAAGATCAATTGTTACAAATCTTTTTAACTTCACTGAATATGTATCATTAGAACTAGACCATTTCAAACAAGTAGATGTAGTATATACTGATTTTCAAAAGGCTTTTGATAAAGTTAATCATGACTGTTTACTTGCTAAGTTAGCTAAATTAAGTTTTGCTTTTCCATTAATGAAAATATTTCAGTCATATTTAAAAGATAGATCGCAGGTAGTCTATTATAAGCATTGCATGTCATACCAATTTAATGTTAATTCAGGGATTCCTCAAGGTTCTAATTTAGGACCTCTGTTATTTTTATGTTATATAAATGATTTACCTAGCGTTGTAAAACATTCAAAAATCCTAATGTTTGCTGATGATGTTAAACTATATAAAAGTATCAATAATGTTAAAGACTGTATGGAACTTCAACAGGACCTTGATTCTTTATATGCATGGAGCGAAACAAACAAACTCCCATTTAATATTAGTAAATGTGTAAAAATGTCCTTCAATAGAAACAAAAACCCATATAAATATGTTTATAATATCAATATGACACCACTCGTTGAAGTGATTGAAAAAAAGGATCTAGGGGTACATTTTACAATAGATCTTAGATTCAATAGACACATTGACTTAATTGTATCCAAATCGCTAAAATGCCTTGGCTTTATTATTCGAAATTCCTATTCATTTAAAGAAAAAACTTTAATTCAACTTTATAATTCATTTGTAAGACAAAAACTCGAATATGCATCTATTATTTGGAATCCTAAGATGATAATGCATGTCACCGCAATAGAAAAAGTACAATCAAAATTTCTAAAATACATACTATTTAAAAGATCTGGATATTATCCTACTTATACAAACTATGAAACCCTTTTGGAAATATTTAAACTTAAAACTTTGAAATTTAGAAGAGACATTGCAGGGTTAATATTTCTGTATAAGGTATTGCATTCGATTATTGATGATATTAATATTACAACAAATGTATCATTTTATGTACCCAATAAAATAAGCAGATTCAGGAGGCTTTTCTTCACCTCCAGAGTAAATACGGAAATCCATAAAAATTCACCATTACACAGAGTTATGTATTTATATAACAAGCTTCATCATTTCGATGTAGATATTTTCAACATGTCTGAAACTCAATTTAAAAATGCTACAACTAAATTGGTAATAGTAGTATCGTTGCTGTAATTAGGAATAGTAAAAAAATTACTTACCATACCACCTTCACTTTTTTTTTCTTTCTTTCTTCTTCTTTTTTTATAATTGTTTCTATTCCTTATATTAGTTTATGTTCATTTATGTTTTTCTTGTATTTTATTGTATTGTATTTTATGTAAACATCTATGTATGATGAACATTGTAATTGGGCTTCCAAGCCTGTTATGTTCATAAGAATAAATAAATAAATAAATAAATAAATAAATAAATATTCAAAATATTGCACGCGGCTCAAAAGTTGAGAAAATGGGTTAGTATTTTTTCTAATTGGAACTTTGAGGCTTAAATAAAAATTCTATGCCTGGTTATTTCAATAAATTTGAACAGTGAATTTATTGTAATTGTTTAAAATGTTCAAACATTTAATCGCTAAAACAAACATTTTTTCATGAAATAAATGTTTTAAAAAATTATTAGCGGTGTTAGTATGTATTTTGAGACATTGAATATAACAGTGCATGTTTCTACACATTTTGGGAAATTTTAGTTGCATTTAAACAAAAATTGGGACGCTTAGAACATTTGGAACGTGTGAAAATGAAGTTTTGAGAAAAACTCTGACTTATAAAATGTTATGCTGGAAAATGGTGAATTATATTCCTAAAGTATTAAAACCCTCCCGATTTACAGTTCTGTGTACTTTACTTTGTGTCCTTCTGTGCTTTTAGCCACCTACAGATCTCCTGCTTTCGTGTTGAGTCGAGTTGTATCCCATTGCTGACTAATCTTTGAAGCAGTAGTTGAACATCCTTACCACAGATGTCAGCTCTTGAGAAACTGAATAGCTCATATTAAGAGCACAAAAAACGTTTCATGCTCCACTTTCTAGCTGTTCCTTAAAAGTAAACATTCCTTTAGGACAGTTTTTCCAAGTGAGTGAACACTTTCATTTGTATTTTGTGTCCCCCACTAGAATAGTGTACTAGTTCAGAGCAAGCTAGTCTCCGATATAATACGAACAATGCTTCTAATGATACTATCGTCGAGCTGAACAGACAACTGGTAACGACTCTGCGGAGTCTTACTGTGGGCTATGCATCTATTATAGAAATAATGTGTCTTGGAGTCTATGCAATACACCTACATGCAGAACTTTTCCATTTTTCTGTGGCCAAGCAAAATATTTGTAAACTGCAGCTAACTCTCCATGTATAATACAAATCTCTATTTATAAGAATCACCACATAATGATTCCAACACATACACAGCAAAATAACCAGCACAATAAATTTTCCTTTTACTTCTCATCCAACACACGCATATAATAAAGTTAGCTCCCAAAATATGCCAAAAATGATAGCACAAAGCAGCAAAAAACCATCATAAGTGGAAACTTTCTTTGAGATTGATAGAAAATGTGAAAAAACTGGTATGATTTCTAGGGACATGCAGAGAGGTGTAGCTGACTGATTTTAAAGGGACAAAATACCACATGCGTAGGCCTCTTTGAAGGGCTGTAGGGACCAAATAGGTATCAACTGCAAATGTTCAGTCTTTGTAGATGCCCAAACATTCAAGGTATCATTTGAAATAAAAAACAAGTATTGATTTTTTGACCAATTTTGCTCAAAAATTCACTCCCAGTGTTCTCAATTTGGAGAAATTCTGTTTGCAAATACATGTAGAATTATTTTTGCACATGCTTATTTTACTACATTTTAATCGACATAAGTATTTTCAGAAAGTACCTTATTCCTAATTATACGAGAAAATCGTAAGTTTTGGCGAATTCAAACAAATACAGAATATCTCGGGAATGGTCCATTCCAAAGAAAAACGTATTTGACAAATTGTATATTTTGACGAGGTACACATTTTGTACTTGAAAGATTTCTCTGTCTCTTACTGTTTACCATTTATGCAAAAATCATCCAGAATGAAAAGGTCTTCTGAGGACATTCCCAGAAAATTCAAGATATGACTTAGAAACTGCCATGGAATCGCCTGTTTGTGTCCGTCACTGGATACTGACTGACTGGCGGTGAGTTTACAGCGGTGATTCACCCTCCCACTGAAATAGAAGGGGGGGGGGGGGGGGTTGGCAGCTAATTACGTAAGCGTCTCCAATGAGACAAGGTTGGACGTCACTGGGGTAGGCAATGTTTTTTTTATTTTTCCGTCTTCAACAAAAATAAATGAATTTCTTGGCTGTCCGACTCGTCAGCATCCAACATACAACTGGCCATGCGAAAAATATGGATATTCCAGATTCAATCCGTGCACTTGAAGTTATTAACCCTGTGCCTTGTTGATGATAATTGAGAATGCAATTGGAATGGGGAACTGCAGTCGTTTGAAATCAAAGTGCATGTCGGTGGAAATGATGGGAATGCGTGGAATGTGTACATCTTCATTGACTTTCCGTTATGAACAGCTGCGTTGATGGCATTCGATATCAGTTCCTTCACAGCGATTCTTACTCCATAATAATAGGCACGTCCGCATTCAAGATGCTGTCAATACATTTTGTAGATAACAGAATTGCCTGGAATGTTTTCTTGAATTGCATAGTTGATTGCATTCATGTCAGTATTTGTCGTGCTAATTTGCAGAAAAACTGAATGAAATGTTCGATGGGTGGTACAATGACCCAAAGGTTCGATGGAAGTGAAATGCATTTTGTGTTAGCATCAGCTGGAACTTTACCTTCACCAAAGTTGTACGCGCATTATGGGTTTTAGTGCGAGTTTTCGCACGTTTCCAAAGATGCGATGCTTTGAGGCAAGTATTGAGCTCGTCAGCTGAAGCTGACGGAGGTATTACTGGAAGAGTTTGTCGCAAAGATAATAAAATGAGCGCACCAGCAAACGATTCTATATATGATCGTATTAAAATAATGTTGAACTATAGAAACGTGTTAAGACCGCCTCCATAGCGTGGCGGTAGCGCGCCTGCCTCTGGCGCGGAGGACCCGGGTTCTATCCCTGGGCATGGAGATTTTTTTCCCCACTGGGAGGTCTGGCAAGGGGTACACTCAGCCTGGTTAGGTCCCTGAGAAGCTACTTGATGGAGAAGTAGCGACTCCAGGTCGTGAAGGCCGCATAACTGTTTGGTGAGTGCTCGGGGCGCTGAACACGTCCCACCCGGTACTGCACTCCCTCATGACACCTGTGGTGGGAAGAGGTGGGGGACGCAGCGGCCAGGTGGCAGACCTCGGCCCTTCATGGGCTGTTGCACTGGAGGTTTAATTTCAATCATAGCATCCATTTAGAAAGGATTTGTTTGTAAATTTTATTGTAATTTTGTATGAGTTGAAAATCTGAGCTATTTATTGTACCTTTGCGCAAGTACATACAATGAGTTGACAAAGTTTTATCGCATTAGGATGAAACACAAAATACGAACATTCATTTTTATATATTAAGATTCCCTTATAGGTACAATGGGTATAATACAACACCGTAGGCTTAAGCAATTGTCAATTCTTTCAAGTGCTAGTCGCCATCTGTTTTCATATTCCATTCTCTTTGCATGGCCAGGACATTAAAAACGATTAGCGACTTCCTACTTGGGAAAAGTATATGAAAAATCAAAGAAATAATAAGGAATATCTCGAAAATGGTTGCTTCACAGAAGAGTTTGACATAACTGCATGCTTTATCAACATATGTACATTTCATTTTCATCAAAACTTAAGATAGTTTAATCAAAGTTTCAAGAGTCGTGTCTATAAAAATAAAAAATAAAAAAACTTTCCTTTAGGGTACCTACGCTGGGGAAATTTTGACTAATACGATTCACAGAGATACAGGAGACAAAGTTTTTGTACGAATGGTTTTGTTGGACAGTGGAGTTTTAAAATATGCATTTCCTACAAAATCTTGGTATTAAAATTTTGGGTGAAATACAATACTTCCTCTTCTTACTCTGAGTACGTGGTAGAAAAAAATAAAATATTTTGGTGAATAAATCTACGGTTACGCGTCTGTGTTGAACGATATTGTTGTTCACCTGATTTTTTTCAAATAATCTCCGCTTGGTGACGGTAGTTCGGGTCGAGTAAATCTCCAAACATTCAAAACTCGAATGTTATCTGTCATTTCTAAGTCGGCGGGATTATTTTGCACTATCGGTGAAAAGTATGAATACACTTTGGCTGGAGGCGGGTTTCGCAATAAAGGCCCACGCCAGTCCCTGAATGATTCCGCTTCGCATTGTTTTGATGTCAAATGTGTGCCACTTAAACAGGAACCTATGAACTTTCAGACTCAAAAACGAAGCACGGAGGCTAAAACAAGCATTAATTTTAGTATTATAACCAGGGCAGAAGTGTGGGTTCAGCATGGTACAGACGGTTTAATATTTCTAGACCAACCTAGATGGGCACGATTCCATGCACTCGATTGCAGAGAAAGAAGCCTCAAAAGAAGTACTGGTAAGATCAATTTATGTAGTTTTGGATAATGTGCAGAAACATATCCACAGAAATCACAAATAATGGTAGAGCGACTGTAAATGCTGTAATAAACATTAGAAAACCAGAGCTGAAAATCTCGCTAGACTTAGGGGTAACGTTGTAACCAACCACGAAATGTTCCAGAAAGCATACAACAAATGGAGCAGCCCAAGTACTGATGACAATGCAGAACATAAAACACATCCGGTTACTCAGACTAGATACGCCCATGGAATTATTCAAAGCTAAAACCAGTCCAGTGTTACCCTATGTAATAGAGGCTAAATGGAACCAGCTCACCGAAACCAAACTAGAAACGCTAGGAAATGCAAAATCCATGTCTAAAATTTAGAGCTGGGATGTCAAAACCAATAATATCATGTCTGGAGTACCTACTAGTCCAGGAGACACTCCTAATTTAAGATACACTCCCACATCTACAGCACAACAGTGTCTTTGAGAAACCAATGGAGGGCCGTGGAGGATAAACGAAAAAGTCTAATATGTTACACTCTACTGTTACACAAACTATTCTTATTATCTTACTGCTAATTTTCTTGTAGTGCAAGGGGAATATCAGAAAACACTAGGCTTTAAGAGATATCAATACCTTTTAAAGCTTAAGGCAGTATTACTGTGTAAGCCCTCTGAAATAATTCAAATTGTAAATACAGAGGCAACAGAAAGCTCCATGAAATAGCCATGTTAAACTATAGGTAGTGTAGGCTGAGTTCTGTTCATGTGTGATACAACAGAGGAAGAGTGATTTTGATCGACATTATAACGAGAAATAATCATACATCGAAAAGTGAATAATTAATTGTGAAATTTTGTGATATCCATAAAGAGAACTATATAGTCCATAATTCACAGATCAATCGAGTGGAGTGAGATTAGAAAAGAAAATTGACTTTTCACAATCTTTGGCTATTCGTAGCCATTTTGTTTGTTAGTGAGTAAGTCCGCCATATTTAGCAAGAAAATTGTATGTGTTTCATGAGAAGGATAATGATTTTTAGGTGCTAATAAACTGTTAAATAATTCATTAAAACAAAATTGATTGTTTCATCTATAAAACAGATCCGTACTACTCCCTATACAACAGTAATAGACTTACAGCTCCCAGACTGATGCTAGGCCGCGAGTAATAAAACTTCGTAAAGACTTTCATTCCAACGAAGATTAATAAGAGCTATATAGCACCTCAACGTTCGTCTCGCATTAACATCAACAACATATTACAAATCGTTACAAGCTGGTGGCTATGTGATGGCTTTGAAATCCCGTTCTCTTTAAATAATCAAAGCATAAAACAATGAATAGCGCAATTCATATTTTAAAAAAGCATAGGTATTTGGAAATTCTAACAGCTAACAGCCTCAGAAATTATTCACTCCACAGAAAATTATATTGAACCTAAAATGTAGATTCTGAGGAGACTTCCATTTTGTGCAGCAAGATTTGGTGTATTCCTCATAGTATATCAGTTATCCAAAAGTCATCCAGAATGAAGAGGGCTTCAGAGGCTAGTCCATAAAAGTTAAAGATATTGTGACGCCGGCAGCGGCGCACAACAGAGGACAGTAGAGGCCAAGCACCTCACACCACATACCAGGCGTGTCGCTTATCAAAGAGGCTCAAGGTCCCGCTGCCCCACAGTATTAATGCGAGCAAATACCTGACAACAATCAGAGTGGCAGAACCAAAAGGGGTTCTCCAGATTGTTTACAAAGTGTCCGGCGGCCGACGTATTTATAGAAGTTCCAGAAATGGTGAAAGTAGACGAAGCGACGAGAGCAGCAGTTACTAATACTTATAGATGTTAGTCATCACAGAAGTCAATTTTTAAGTTTTAGTGCCTG
This sequence comes from Tenodera sinensis, assembly GCA_030765045.1. Lineage (NCBI taxonomy): Eukaryota > Metazoa > Arthropoda > Insecta > Mantodea > Mantidae > Tenodera > Tenodera sinensis. The sequence goes on from CM060974.1 coordinate 39,876,851, forward strand.
CGTGTCCAGTGATTGTATCATCAAAGTCAGCTGTGTGAAAGGCAGAGAAAGTAAAGGCAAGAAGTGAGTCAAGGCTACGAGAGGAAAACAGTTATAAGTTGTAATATCACGGAACTCTGTAGACTGTTAACATCAGTAAAAGAGAACTATTGTGTGCATTCAGTTAGAACAAAATAAAGGGAGAAAAAATAATTACACTTTTGTTATTTTATCACACTGGTATCAGGAATGGGATTTGTCAACTTGTAATTTTATTACAATACACATTTCATTTGCTATAAAAATATCTTATTCATATATATTTTAATATAATCGTTAAGGCCATTTTTTTTTTCAAATAAAAATTTTTGAAAATGTCAATGTAATTTGTAGTCTTGCATGCAGTTTGGTATTTCACCAACTTTTCATTTTTGGCATACATTCTACACGCGGACGGACAGTATACAAAGTGCCAAAAAACAATGACGCACAGTGCGGCATGTAACTAGATTGTCTATTCCCGAGTTCCATTATCGAATATGGAAAAATAGGCGTTATCATGACCCAACAACAGCGTTGTATGTGAATTGTGTAATATAGTTTGTGAGCGATACCACAATATGTGCAAAAACAATGAGATCAATAAACCAATACGTAATATTTTAGAACATCTTAAATGTAAAGTAAATTACATGGCTATTTGACTGCAATTAATAAATGAATATAGGCTGAGAAATAGGTATATGAGCCCTGTGGCATATGTGACAACGTCTAGGTACACTAGCTTTCCTTTAACTTGAATGTCCAACAGCAGGGTCGTGAGCCTAATTTGTTACTAAAATTCTTAGATTTCATATAGTATTAAACTACTTTGTGAGGAGCATTTTGGTCTTCTCTCTGGTCTCTACGTTCTTAGCCACTGCATATAGACAGAGAGAGAGAGAGAGAAAGAGTTCTGTTTCTTTCCTTCTTTCTCGCTGGCTATGCGTGGTAAGTCAGAGTGACTCAAATCAATGTTACTACGCAACCTGCACTTACCCACCCTGGTCATCTGGAAGATACGTGAATCGATCTATTTATATTGTGACGAATGACCCTTTCAACTACCTTTTATGTCACTTTATTTTTCTTCTGTAACTGAAGAACAAACGCAATTCCCTTTTACAGTCGTTAACATAATTTAGAGTTCTTCGTGATGTTACAACTCACAACTGTTGTCTTCACGTAACCCTGACACATCCTTTTCTGTCTTTCTTTATTCTCTGTTTCACGTCGACGATCACACTCACTAAAACTGCTCTTCACTACAACTCCGACGTGACGTTAAATGTCCCAAAATATCTCTGTCGACACACGACGACTGCACACACACAGATTGCCAACAATCACGATTACGTCGCCTGAGACTACTACTCTTCCCTTTTCTCTCGCAAAAAACAGCCCCCTCTAACCGTTCTGTAAGCTTTTATAGGCGAGAGTGACGTGATTTTTCTGTAAATCCACCGTTTTCTCTACCCTTTCACAAACAAGCGGGCAGTCAAAGCTTCTGGAACCCTCCCGAAAACTCTTTGTTTGGCTACGCTCATTGTTAGGTGTTTATTCGCCGTAACTGGTGTGGGGTAGCTTGACCATGGCTCTCTTTGACACACCCGACGGACCAAGTGGCGTGAGGTGACTTGACCTTGTTTCTTAGAGGCGTGCACCCGCGGCCAGTATCATAATATGGTTTGCGAGTTACTTAGTTGGCACGTAATACTTGCTTCTCCCTTAGAAAGCATTAGTTTAAAATAAAACCAAAATTCGAAGTTTGTTGTGAAACTAGAATACCGTTATTATGCAGTCTTAGACAATATTAGACCAATTGTTTGCCATGTATATGCCGCACATCGAAGGTCATATCTGCTGCTTTTCCGTTTGGAACAATTGCTCATCGGCAATGATTTTCTTCAGGTTTACTAACGTTGGGTTTTCTTTGTAAACGGAAATTTACCCTGAAAAGAGGTCAAACTAACAAAACAATGAAAGTTGAGTTTATAGTGGAATAGTGATCTATTGAATGAATGCCACGGTCTGGTGGATGCGCAATAATAAATTTTCCTTTCAGATCTGATTTATTAATTTTTCAATGTTGGCATACTGGCGAATAGTGATATGGCTGCAAAACAATGGCAAAACTAATGACGCCATTGATGGGTAGCAGTTTTGAAACAAATAAAGGCAGTAGGCGCAAAATAAACCTAACTGAATAATGAATCCATAAGAAATGCAGGGAAGCCATATATAAGTAGGAAAAAATATTTTGTACCGGGAAAATGTGTATCGAAAAAGTTTTTTCTTCATTTTGATAATTATATATAAGTTGACTGGTTATATTTCATTACATGTTTTAGCTAAGTCATAAAATTAGGTTAATAATGAGTATAAATCCATAATTATCACATTCTTCCCTTTTTTTAAACGCACATTACATCTCTAACGAAAATGATTGAATTGTGAATAGTAGATGCACAAAGAAAAAAAAAAAGAGAGAGAGATTCAAAGGAAAATAGCATTCAGTGCTAAATAGGTAACTGTAATATGTGTTACCTACGCTAAAAGATTTATGCAAGTTCATATTGCCATATTTCCGTAAATTTTGCCATAACCTAGAGAAACCAAGCGAAAATTAAGAGGATATTCTCAAAGTGATTGACAGTGCAATAGTTCAAACTGAATCAGTGTTCACTGTGTATTTTCCAGAAATGAACGAAAGGTTAGATCATCTTTCCACTCTCTAGGATTACATCGTTTTTCCATTCAATTTTAATTTAAGTTGTTGATATCGTTGAAAACTGTATTATTCTGTATATAGTTTGTTCCCAATTGTTTCTAAAAGAATGAAAGAAATTAAGCCTGCAAGTTTTAAAAAACACATCCACCCCAAAATAAATATAAAGCTTTGTTTTTCATTTTCCCAATAATTTGTTGTCTATGGATTGGATCTCCTTTCGGGATAACTTCACACACTAATACATCCGCACTCTCACTACTTCCAGTCTCTAGGGAGAATTGGTAATAGTCCTGACTGAAGAAAAATTCCCATCCTTCAGACGGGAATCGAACTAGAGACCTCTGAATTTGCAAAAGAATACTGTGACGGCGGGTGCCGGTACTTTTTAGACCCGCTAGATCAAGCTACCTCACACCAAGCGTTTCCAGATTGTTTGTGAACCTTCTACTGCAAGCTTATTTGTCAGAGGTACGAGGAAAGATGAATTTCTAGACAAATCCGTGCTACGTTATTCTTGCCATATAAGTGAACGAGGCCGCGAGAGAAGCCAGCTTTTATGACTGAGTATTTAGGTGTTGAACGAGATAGCTTTTACCGGTGCATGTAATCGTTAACAAGAGAAATGTGAGTAGCACACAATTTTGGGGCATTTAATTGTCGCATTGAAATTAGTCAGTCTTGAAGTATTGGAACAGTTTTAATGAATGTGATTGCGGAAGAGCTGTTTGTGAGACAGAGAGAACAGAACTAAAGACTGAACTACGTGTCAAGGTTATAAGACAAAACAACTCTAAGAGCAAGATCACGGCGAATTTAGACTGTCTTAAGGATAAAACAGAACTGTGTTTTCCTGCTGCAGTTTTATAAGAAAAATAAAGTGTCAGAACCAGTAAGTAGACTTGTCATTTGACACAATGGTGTCAGAAGTGGGATTTATCATATTGTCATTTTGTCACCAACAGACTACGTGGTAATCAATATTAATATTGTACTAAAGATAAGAAAACAATCAAAGCCACGCTAGAGAAACCTAGTGCGGCTATTTTTGCAGCAACTACAGATATAATTTTTGAGTGTTTCATTCTACTTATTCTGAAAAGATGCTTCAGTTTAAACCAAAACAAAACACATTGGAGTCCGCCCTACTGCATTTCTTCCTCACTATGTTCATAAGTAGTGGCACGTGGTCAGCTCAACAGCCCCATCCCATTCTTGGGGCTCTTTCCAGAGGCCACTCCTTATCCATCAAGTAGCTCCACAATTGGCCCCTAGGCACCTCATGAGATTGAGTGTATCTTGCACAGGCATCGCCACGAGTATATACAAAACAGAGGGTTTTCAACCCTCTTGGTTTCGGATGAATCGACTTAAATATTTTATGTCTAATGATATGGATTTATACTTGCGGGAGGGTAATATAGAGACACAAATGCTGGTCATCTTGGAGGCAATTCAAATAAATTAATTTAAATTGACGAAATGTGTCCACAAAAGAAAGACATTTATTCTTGAAGGCCCTATACCGGATGCTTGCAGTAAACATATTTGTCCGGTTAAAGAGCCATTTGTAGCTTTAAAATTGACATTAAAAAGGCAAGTTTATACAGAAATAATAAAATAATTATAGATACAGATCAGAAAGGAAAGAGGTACACAGCAGAAATGATGTTATTGTCACCTATATTATTTAATTTATATACTGATGACGTCAGAGAATGGCAGAAAAATTTACATAATAAATAATATTAATAAAAATTCCAACCAATAAAACTAGTTTTGGCTTTTAGAGGACAAGAAACAATACAAGCGAAAACAGTATCACAAGAAAAGATCGGAACAAATGAACTGCTTTAAGTCCTTAGGCTGTAATGTATCACATCTCAAAAAAGAAAATATAAGAAATAAAATTCATAGATTTAATTAGATGAGTAATACCATGAAAGTCCTGAAAAATAGAAGACGAGAAATAAAATTAAGGTTTTATAAGGTAAGGCGGATTCGAATGTTGGGGAACGACGAAAAACGATTTAACTTTGTAACATGTAACTGTTACTTTAAGATATGGAAAACGTGAAGAAATATGTAAATAGTTAAAGATCTTCAATTTGATAGAAAAATAATAACCAATATCGAAATAACTGGAGGGACCATGTAGAAACGATGGACAATTATCGCATTCCCAGATTAATTATGGCCTATAAACCTACAGGAAAAGAAATATAGGTAGACCGAGAAGAAGATGGACAGAACTGTTTTGAATATATGAGACCAGAGCAAGCTTAAATGGCTAAAACGCGGTGGTTGTTGTTGTTGTTGATGATGATTATGAACAATCACATAGCACGAAAAATACAAATTTGAAGCAATATGTTGTGTAGAACCCTCTGAAAATTGTTCTTAGATATCTATAGCTAACAGAGATGAACAGAATTTAAAGTATGTTAACGTAACATGACATAATATAATATAACGTGATATAAAGAAGACATCAAGTTTAAAATACAATTCTTCATTGAAACTGTTTTAAGTGGTGATAATTCAAATTAAAGTATGTGTTATAAGTTTAAACAGTGATATGGACCTTGAACGAACGTTAGTTGTGTTTAGTCGTTGCTCAGGATTTAATTTACGACGTATTTCACTGAAAATTATACATCGATCCGCACCGCGCCAAAGATTAATGAATAACAGCCGTCAAGCTCTCCAACTGATGCTAAGCCTTGGCAACATAAGCGCCGTTTATATCGATTTGTAAAAATCGAGTTGCATACGTCACTCCAACGCTTAGGATGAATATGCTTGTTCAAGAAACGCTGTAAATTGGAAAGACACCAAGTCTAAGTTCATTCTAAACTTTAAAAAATGTGGTGTTGCAGTCACATGACCTTCTCTACTCTTGTACTATCCATTCTTCCAAGGTTTTATTCCTATATCTTCGTCATGTTATTCGACATAAACATTAGCAGGAATTATCTTATTGCTTATTTCCTTGTAGGTGCAAGGGAAATAGGTAATACAGTAGGCTTTGAGCGATAGTCAGATCTATTAAAGCTTTCAAATTCCATTCTCTTTGCACGGTTAACATAAAAAATTAATAACGTTCCATTTGACAGATGTGTAAGTTCTCCAGAACTCACACAAATAACAAGGAATATCTTCGAAATGATTCACTCTACAAAAAATGTTATTTGGACCTAAATTGTGTATTTTAGCAAGTTTTAAACTTTTTGTATAATAATATTTGGTCTATATATTTGAAGTCATCCAGAGTAAATAGGACTTCATGGGCTATGGCCAGAAAACTCAAGATATACATTTCATTTTTCATAAAAATCTCTCATACATATGGCATTTTAATCAAAATTGTTAGAGCCATTTTCAAGAAAATCAAAATTTTCGAAACGTTTTCCATGTAAAGGGTAGATTAGGGTGGAGCAATTTTCTTCAAAATCTTCTTGTCGCATTTTTGAAACACATTAAACTTGAACACCAACTTTGGTTCTTAGCTGACTAATTCATTTTGGAGTTACGCTGTCTACAGACACGCACACGTACACCCACACCCGGACCTTTTTCTAAAAATGCTTTTTCGGATTCTTGCTCTACTTTACTATACGTAGTAGACAAAGTAAAAATATCCTCTTAGAAAATATTATAAATATAATAACAATGAACACTAGAACAAAGTGAAAATGCTCATATCTTTAAACAAAGTCACCGATGTATTTTACTTTGTTAATATTAAGATTTCGATTTTGAAAACAATATGCAACCCCAACACTTTCATTCGTTGCTGAACTACAACTGTGGTTTCGCGGACCACAGTTTGCGTAACACCACATACACATATTAAACAGTGACTGAAGGGTTCTGAAATACCGCCTCTGAACTGGAACCTGGAAATATGACCTTGCCATAAATTCATCATCACTTTAACAATGAGCTGATAAGCGCTTTCCAGCAGCACGACCGCACGCAGTTTTATGAAATATTCTTCTCTCTACACGTCTTTTTTGTTTACGATCTTGCCGCTAGGGACTCACTCTTTATCACCCCCGGGACAATGAAACCTATTACTACCATATATCTAATAAGCATTGTGTTATTGCTGGCATTCCTCCATCCATTCGGAATTCTGCGAAAATGTGCAATGCGCAGTTCGGCCGGCCGGCCGGCACAAACGTATCAATGGAACTATGCAAAGGCATACTTCCTGTTAAACCAATAAATAGTGTTCAGAAAGAAAACAATTTGATACGTTACATTCATATGACCTTTTCTACCCAATACCATCTATTTTAATATATCTCCTGGAATACATTTCTACTTTGTCTACTATATATAGTAAAGGAAGTACCTATTGTATTCGACCCAAAATAAATTACGATGTCGATATTTCACCGAAAATTAATGTTTCAAGGCCCCCTAAATCCAAAAGAGCAGGTAGAGAAAAAGTTACATCTGTCTGTCAGTCAGTCAGTCAGTCAGTCAACCAGCCAGTCAGTCAGTCTATCTGTCTGTCTGTCTGTCTGTCTGCGAAGGGCATAGCTCAAAAACGAAAAGTCACTTAAAACCAGTTAAGTTTAGCATTTTTCAAGGATACGACACGAAGATTTTGAAGAAAATTCCTCCACCCTAAAATATCCTTCACACGGAAATTTTTTCGAAAACTGATTAAAACGTCACAGGTTTAAGATATTTTTATGGCAAATAAAACCTCTAGCTTGAATTTTTTGGCTATAGTTCATGTAGCCCTGTTTACTCTCGAAGACTTTTCCATAACTGGTAAACCGTAAGAGATAGACCAAATCTTACTATACGAAAAATGTACATCTCATTGAAACACACAAGTTATGCACAAATGGCGCATTTTCGTAGAGTAAACCATTTCGGAAATATTTCTTGTTATTTGTGCGAGTTTTGTAACACATAAACTCTCAAATGGAAGGTGAATTCACTTTATCTTTTGGCCGTGCAAAGCTTTAGAATATTTGTTATCGCTCAAAGCCTACTGTATTCCCATATTACCCTTGCACCTACAAGGACATTAGTAATAAGATAATTTCTGCAAATGTTTGTGAAGTTGATATTAGGATTTCAGGAAGTGAATAATCAATTTAAGGGGAAAAGGGATGTAGTGAAATAAGGAGTAATAATTAATTGATTTAAACAGAAAATACAAAAGCAGAGAAATACATTGTCTAAAGTTCACGCGTATAAAAGTATCTTGTGTAGGAAATTCGTTTCATGTTGAAGATTGAGAAAGGTCATTAGGTAATTATTTAACAGAGCATGGGCGATTGGGCCATTAGGAGCCAGGTACAAATTCGCGGAATTGAAGAGGCTGGGAGCTTCCAGGTAGCGAGCTGGTGAAGGGAAAGAGACGATACAGCTTCTGGTCTGGACTTCTGGGAACTAGGAAAAAATAGGAAGGGCTCGCTAGCTAGCCGGTAGAAAAAGTGATGGGTCGTGTCTGTGATTAGCGTCCTTATCTAAAAACTCTATCAGTGACAGGCTTGGTGGTCATATACAGTTGCCTCTCTTGCTGCATGTTGGTAACGCAGTTGTCTGCCAGCCACGTGCAGAATTTTAAGCCTGCAGATAGTCACCAATCTACAACTTATATTCAGTATTATATTACACCGGTCGGCAATTTCTCCACAGTTGTGAGTTTACGGATTCATCAAACATTCTATATACTATGAGCTTGTGTTGTCCTTAATCCTGAAACACTCGCGCATACCCTGAGTAAAGAATCTCATTGCTCGAGCTAAGCCAGGTACAACCACGAGCTGAGATATTGTGGATTTAATATCCACTGGCGCTCAGAATATTACATCGTTGGGAAGCAGAGAATTGCTTCTAAAGTACGCATCGTCGGCGGAAAGGTACGTTGCTGGAAACTGACCGCGACGCGGGACGGTTGCTTCATTTGTCTGGACTGGCATGAAGAAAACAAAGGAATTAGACGGCACTAAAGCTTTTATAATGCAATGGACATTGAAGAAGCCTCATCTAGGCCAACAATTTATCATTGTTGCAGCGAATTCAAAATAGAATGGTTTCTCTTAGTGATAAATTTCATGAAGGACGTCCAAGAACTGCTGTTGCTGATGAAAATATCGCTACTGTTAGGGCAATGTATGCAGAAAATTGTTGCGACATTGGACTTGGCACGAATTAAATCCAAAACATTTTACATGAACAGTTAGACGTGAGAAAACGTTGTCGATGGATTGCACAAACTGACTCCCTATCAAGGACTACAATGCATTAACTGGTGGGAAAACTCCCGAAAAGACAGGTCAATGGACTCAATGGATCTTTTGAACACACGCTAAACTTACAAATTCGCAGTACTGATAACAAGATGGTTGCTAGTGATTTTTCTAAAATGGAACATATTGCTACTATAGCGTCAGAAAGTAGACATATCTTTAATACCGATTCGTACGCAGTCTCGAAGAGTTGGCGGAAAACGCCCAAAACGAAACAACTTTGCATCGTGATAATGCATCGTCTATACAACATAACTAATAACTGAGTATATGGATGCCCTAAAGATCAGCATCATGGACCCTCCACCATACAGCCCTGGTGTAGTGATTTAGTGATTTTCTTGTTCTTTCCAAAAATTACAGAAAATATGCATGGAATCACTTTTTCGTCTTCAGATGAAGCAGTGCAAGATTATAAAAACATGGTTTCTGAAGTGTAGTGCAGTGGTGGAACCGAATAGAAAAGTGATCTATTGATTTTACGATTAGATGATTATCATCATTTTAACTACATTTTCTTTAGGTATAGCAAACACAGTGGTTTGTTTTCAACAGGAACACAAAAGACTTATGTCCCCACTATTTTGTTACCTTGTTATGATACATGGTTCCACCACTGACACATTTTGAGGGAGTGACGGGTCTTTGAGGTAGACAACAACGGGGTGGCTGGCCTGGTAGCTAACCGTGTGCAGGAAAGTGGAAGGGATTAGAAGTACGATGATGGTGAAATGATACAATGTGTCACTTCTCCCCATCTATGCCATAGACGAAAATGTTGGAGAAACTTATGATTCAGATAACGCCAAGAAGTCATTAAAGTCTACGCACTCATATTCCTGATTGCTTGAATACCCTATTTAATCAAAATCGTTGTAATTTTAGCGAAAACAATGACGAATGCTTCATACAAAGAATAGCTTCAAATGGACGTATTTTTAAGCCTTTGTCACATCTTTAAAAAAATTTCCCTAGTACAGCTTTTCTATGCAGAGGGTAACCTCATCGTCTGGCGGCTGCATACTCCAGCCGCAGCGGAGGCCACGGTGGAATTCAGGTTGGGTGGCGGGGCTCAGTACACCGACTCCACTCAGAGGCAGGCGCGCTACCACTGCGCTATGAAGGCGGTCGTCTTTAAAAATATTAAACTTATATATAAGGTTCCATATTTACTCGTCTTTTCGTTTTTTCTGACATTGTTCATAACCTGTCACCCACTCACACACATAGAAGACCCCAGTGGATGTTAAGGACTAATTTAGCATAGTAAGCAATTTAAAATTGAGATTTTAATTATTCTACAAGTATATTTAATAATGCACATCGGTTTTCATTTCGTTGTTGCTGAAAGAGAATAACATCACTAAATGATGGTATCATCTTCCCTGTATTAAACGGTTATGCCATAATGAACCATCTAAGCACGATATTGAAAACAGTAACCACCTGTTTATAATGAGAGGATTGCATATTTGACCGCGAATAAGAGCACTGAAGTTGGTAAATGTTATCCCATAATAGGAATCTTCTAGCGTGTAAGTTAATAAAATCTTATAGTGTGTTCCATTGCAATAAAAAGAATGTTGCCTTAAGATTCCCATTCTTAGTAAGTTTGCGGGGAAGGAAAATTAGGTTAAGCCTTTTTTATCGTGCGGAATAATGGCCAGTTATCTAAATGGCGGTTTCAACAGCGCTAAACATGCCGGGAACCCAAATCCTGGAGGATTAGCCACACAGAGCGGCAATTAGTTGCGAGTAGCTCCTGGAGGCGAACGACTGCGCTTAGATAAATCTGCAAGGATTTCCTTAGCAACTGCACAAAGCAGCGAATAGATATCCTTACTTCCTCGGTCTTTTCTCATCCTCGAAATACAAGAATCTTAAAAAGTCTGATTTGTTACACCCACACTGTACAAACCGTTCTTAGAAAGACTTATTGCTCTATCCTCTTCATTTTAACTGAGATAAACATTTGTAGAAATTATGTTATTACAATATTTCCTTGTAGGTGCAATGAGAATAGGGAAATACAATAGACTAAGTGATTGTGAAATATTTTAAAAGCAAGGCACTATGTGACCACTTTGAAATTCGGTTCTCTTTGCATAGTCTCTCTCTCTCTGTCTGTCTCTATCTCTCTCTCTCTCTCTCTCTCTCTCTCTCTCTCTCTCTCTCTCTCTCTCTCTCTCTCTCTCTCTCACACAGCCTCTTTACCCATTAGTCACACTCGTGCGAGGATGAGATATTGTTGTAACCTAGAACCCAGAGACGAGGTCAATTTCCAAGCGCCAAGAAAAATCACAAGTTCGGCAACAAAAAATCTGATATGTTGCACTCACATTACTTTTACTACTCTTGTACTTACCAATTCTACAAACCTTTATTTCTATACCTTCTTCGTGTTAATTGAGATAAACATTTGCAGATATTATTTTATTGTAGGTACACCGAGAATACGGGAATACAATACTTTGAGCGATAGTCAAATCTTTTAAAGCTTTCAGATTCCGTTCTCTTTGCATGGCTATTATATATATCAAAAAAGAATATCGATGTTCCACTTGACGAAAGTGTAAGTTCTACAAAACTCACCCAAATAACAAGCAATATTTTCCAAATGGTACACTCTACAAAAATTTTAATTGTGTGTTTTAGCAAGATTTACATTTTTTTTTTTTTTTTTTTTTTTTTTTTTTTTTTTTTTTTGTATAGTACCATTTGGTCTATGTCTTACGGTTTACCAGTTATGCAAAAGTCATCCAAGGTAAACACGACTATAGGGGCTATAGCCAGAAAATTCAAGATATACATTTCATTTGTCATAAAAATAGCTCAAACATATGGCATTTTATTCAAAATCATTAGAGGCATTTTCAAGAAAATAAACTGTCGAAAAATTTTCCATGTAAAGGGTAGTTTAGGGTGGAGGAATTATCTTCAAAATCTTCATGTTGCACCCTCGAAGATATTAAACTCAAATACTAACTTTGGTTTTCAATCGACTTTTTGCTTTTGGTTTACGCTGCCTACAGATACACACAGATAGAATCCCTTTTTTGGATTCAGGAGGCCTCAAAATACATATTTCCGTTGAAAACTTGACTTGGAAATTTTGGGTCGAATACCCAAATTCCCCAATGTTAGTATTAGAGTAAGTAAAACAACATTCTTAGTTCTTAATGGTTATTTAACCTTAAAGAATGGTAGAGTGAGTGTATAATGTTTAAGGGCTCGTCGCCAACTATGTTGGTCTTTAGGATCTGAAGCATGGTAGAACTGGCTGCATTCTCCAATAAATAAGCAATTATCTTATGTTGCAGAGCACAAGCATGTGTCCAGAAGGACACCATAGGTTGCTGGCTCGTAGTCATACCAATGAATTGCAATGCAACCCCTACCCCTCGGTCCATCACACGCCCCACCCAGCTGTCTGAGTGCACAGCTCCTCCTCTACGTCAGTTGATGTACCTCAATTAAAGCGGATCTCTCCATTATACATGACCGACCAAGTTTGCAGATGCAGGCAGCCATTTACAACGCTCTCTGTTCTAATTAACTTAACCCCAACTGAAATCGAACCCCCATACGTACGTACCTACATCAGCTCATTTTGAATTAGCCAGGTATTTCAGTATCCTAGCAACGTTTCAAACCATGGGACATGTATGTGTTGGTAATCGGCGTCGTTAGTTATGCCAGCAGACTTCTAGCTTATATCCCTCTCTTGTTTCATTAATGCAAAAGCATCCCTTTAATCCCACCGCGTTTTAACGATAAAAGGCGCTTAAAACTATGTCATTATTTCCTATGCATTCACAGCAACTCTCAGAGTTCGGCTTTGGGTTTTGACCGGCCAAAGAGCAGCCGCAAGCTACGGCTGATAATAGGACTTTGTAGTGGCGGGGGTGAGGGGTGGAATCTTCCTCACTTTACGACTGAAACATTGGTATTTAACAATGCTGGCAATGCCTCGATTTAAACGTAAATAATCAATTAGATAAGGAAAACATTCGGTCAATTTCTGTGGTGTCATTGAGCTAAGCCAGACTTGCAGAGGTCTTGGCGGACGATAAACAAGTGGTGGGCAGAGTTTTTAAGTTTTTAACGGAGAGTAACATGAGTTTGAGGATTTGAACCGTAAATTTTATACTCCTTAGAAATCTCTATCTGTTTCAATTTTGGCTTTTGCCGCTGTTTTTTATCTTTGTGTATATTTTCCTTTTTACTAGTAATTTTATTTTTTATTGAAGCTTATATCTGGCGTTTGCCATGAATTGTTTTAAGGGCGCTGATGACCATGTAGTTGAGGACCCTTAAACCTACAACTCCCTCCTTCACTTAAACCTAACCTACAGACTCAAAGAATCTTGTAAGCTCAAGGCATAGTTCTGCTAAAGTATATAATATTACAATGGTATAAAAGTAAACTGCCTAAGAATCATCATCACCATCGAGTTAACCTTAGCTGGTGACATAATATCGGGAGAGCAAGAGACTTCCGAACGGGCTGCGCGGTGTTATGCCTGGCGTTCGTTGCCATCTGCTGCTATCATGTAAAGGCGCGGATGAACCCATAAAACTACTTTTGAAGGTTTTATTTACCAACTTGATATAAGGATACGCTGAAACTGGCTACCATAGTTGTCCATACATTTTTGGCATCTCTATCCATCACTCACCGTAGTTCACGTTGAGAAATGCTGACAATTTCCTGGCGAATATTTGGTTTTTATTCTTCCAGAGTGTGTGGGTGTTTTAAGTTACCCCAGAGATGGAATTACTTATTGGAGCTCTGAGAAACCTTTCTCCACTAGTGGCGCACCATACACCAATTCTTTTATCACGTGGGTGTACTTCATGAACAATTAGGTTCTCAGTTATAGGTCGAATTTTTTCGATTCAGCAGATTAGGCCCGTAAATACGTGAATAAAATGTTGCACCGTTATTTAGGGAACTAACACAGGGAGCGTGATTTTGCCCCTTTTTTCAATACGACTGCAATAGCTCATATGGCCAACATTTCGATGGGAACAACTGAAAGTGTGTTTCAGGACAGAATTATTAGTAGAGATTTGTGGTACCCAACCTAAGTCCCTGTGATTGCATAGTTGAATGCTTCTTCCAAACTGGAAGGCGCGAAGGGAAATCCATCATTACGATATTGACCGTTGTGTAAATGATTTTCTCCGTTCTTATCCAGAATTTTTCAAGCCTCGAGACAAAACATGATTAAAAAGGGGGTTAAAATATTTACGTAACCTAAGGTCAATAATCGGAAGTTAGATTTACATGTATTTCTATGTTAATTATAATACCGTTATTTTGCTTTGGTGCACTATTTTCTTATATTATTTTCTGCAGTTGTTTTTCTTTACTGCTGTAATGAGTATAGAAAATTTTTTCTGTAACATAAAAGTTGTGCCATTAAATCTTACTCTCTACGCTACGAAATCTTCCAGTTTTGAGGTACATTATCAGTATGCATGCTGAGATAAAGAGTTTACGTTGCGTACACGAAAGAAGTTCGAAATATAAACACCCTGAAACTGACATCCACCCCTTCCACTCATGTTTCGCTGCCAGAGGCACCAGTGATAAACTCGCGTCTAAGTACTGACTTCATGAATAGATTAAATCTGACAACCTGGTAAAAGTGAACTCACAAGGTGAATAATTGCATGTACTGACCAGAAATGTAAGGTGTTAAAAGGGGTATTTCTCAATCTGTAAAATGCTTATCTTTTTTTAGTATAGTAAACATAAAGGTAGATAAACAATGGAAGGAGCAGTGCGTCACAGACTGTGTATGTAGCCTGTTAGGCCCTAAAGGTAAAGCATAAGAGGAGAGACCCAAAGTGCCACCAGATTTGGAAGGCGACGGGCGCAAGCACGGGTGGGGTTCCTATCGTTTCCAGTATGAGCACATCCGACAATGTTCAACGCCACCCATACAAGCCCATAAAAGCCGGATGCTGAGTGGTCCGACTCGGTGCGATTCCAGAGAGAAAAACCTTACATAGCTCATAACCACCGTCCAGGTTCAACCTGACGAACACTGTCTACCATCCTGAAGCCCTGAAATGGATGAGAAGGGAATTTTGGGAACTAAGTGTTGGCACGGAGTTGGACATGGCGAGTGGCCCACTATAGTGCATTGCCACTCAGAGCTACCATTGACACCACTGGTCTTAGTAACAAGGGCAATTATTAAGAAGTCCAAGTCAGAGAGGGTGGTTGAAAGAGATCGAACGAATGATCACTCGATTGCGAGTCACACACTACCGCAGCGTCACATCGCTCGGCTATTACTTGAATAAATAAATCATTCACGTTATAGATATTCTGCAATGTGTTGTGACATTGGGTCGTTCAACAATTTACGGACGAGAGGGGGCAGTGTTATGTTGGATACGGGGAGCGGCTGTGTGTCCATGACCGTAATAATGGCGGTAAGACACAAAAGAAAGGTCCGAGACTACAAGGCAAGTAGATCGAACAGCAATAACACCAGCAAGGTCTAGAAGCTTCTCGCTAATTCTGCTGAGTCATTCGCCGTGCGCATGGAAATAATTTGAAGGAGATCACGTGAGGCCGACTCTAGCATAAATACGACAGACAGTGAACAGTGGAGTCAATCAGTTTCAGAGTTAGTTTAGGTCTGTAATTAGTGATAAGAGTTGTAGTAGTGAGTTTAGGTGTGTAAGTCGTCGTGCACAGTTTATAGTTATGAGAGTGAGTCGGCCAGCCTGTCAGTGAGTACGTATGTGTCGTCGAGTGATTGTATTGCAATAGTAAAGACAGAGACAGTGAAAGTGGAGAAAGACATTGAAAGGCTGAGAAGGGTTATCAGAAGAACAATTTAGAGGAAAATAAAGAGATAGAAAAGTAACAGGATTTCGAATTTTACTGTTTTGTTGCAGTATTAAAAAGCAAAGTGTATCTTGCTACTATCTTAGTAATTAGAACAGTCATACAACGCCTGGTATTCGAATGCAGAAAAACTTAAAACTGACGCTGCTGTTGCTGAATTAAGGCTCAAAACGCGATCACCAGCCCAAATACTGATGTCACAACTGCTTGTGGGGCACAGAGCGGGATTTTCCACGCTCCAGCGGTGCATGTAATGGTGATTCGCAGTGCCATTGTTGCAGAACCGTGGCTCATTGGAGAACGGATGGGGGCCAGAAAATTCCAATCTTCCAAACCGTTCCCAGGATCCATCTTCGTGCTATTTCTGAAATTACACTCACATGAACTGGTATTACTTTCTCAAAAGGAAGTATTGTATTCAACACACAAATTCAGTACCAAGATTTCACCGGATATATCGCACATGTTTCTAGAATCCCTGAATCCACATAAGAGGATTTTCAGAAAGTAGGTGTGTGTGTGTGTGTGTGTGTGTGTGTGTGTGTGTGTGTGTGTGTGTGTGTGTGTGTGTGTGTGTGTGTGTGTGTGTGTGTTTAGAGTCATCCTCCGTGGTATAGGGGTACAATGTCCAACATTTGCGAAAGGGTGGAGTTTGTGTTTACCTCCTTCCACTGTACCTGGACTTTACCTCTCTTTAATCTTCAGTCCTGCATTCTGCTGCAGTGGCGGTTTGGCTACCTGCACTTTGCGTTTGATTTACGAAAGCTCTTTCAAATATCATGCGGTCAACATCTGTTTATTAGTGACTTCTTTGATACTGCTTACGTTTAAGAAGTTTATCAATATTTGGCAACAAAGTCGAAGTGCCTTAGAAGATACACCAAGTGATCGTCGCGTACCATACTGCGATAGAGACCTTTACTGTAATTCAATTTGGAGAAACTCTGTTCGCAAATACGAATATGTAGAGCTATGTATACTCACTCTTATACACACTATTCTTGCAAATGATTATTTCTCTATCCACTTCACTTTAATCAACATAAGCATTTTCACAAGTTATCTTATTCCTAATTCTCTTGTAGGTGTAAGAGGAATAAGGGAATACAGTAGCCTGTAAGCGATAGTGAGATGTTTTAACAGCTGGTTCTATGCGACACCTTTCAAACTCCATTCTCTTTGCAAGGCGAAGAAATAGAAAAGGAATAACACATTCCTATTTGAAGAAGGTATAAGTATTAGCAAATTCAAAAAATAAGGAAGAATATCTCGGAAGTAGTTCATTTAAAAGACAAATTGTGTGTTATAACCAGACCTACGTGTCTCTCCCTGTTTAGCATTTATACAAAAATCGTCCAGAATGACGACGGGCCCCTAAACTCCATCCATCCATCCATCCATCGTCCAGAATGAAGAGGCCTTCTGAGGACATTCACAGAAAATTGAAGGTATGACTTAGAAACTGCCATGGAATCGCCTTTGCGTCCGTCACTGGATACTGACTGACTATCCCTCCAATTGAGGAGTCGGGTAGGCTATAGGCGGTCATTCAGTGAAGTTCTCCAAAGAGAGAAGGTTAGCCTCTGGTTCCCGAGGTTCCCGGCGGAGAGCTATTATTTTTTTTCGGGCGTAAGGATCTTTAGCTCGACTTCCCTCGTAAGGGCTCTAATACCGATGGTCCCATGTCATAGATTTTGACACGTTAAATAACCTCAAGCCTGAAAAAGGAGCCTCTGGGTAAAGTAAGCGGTCTTTTATTTCCAGTATGCAATGAAACATTGACAATCATAGTACTTAAAGATAGTTCATAAATAAAAACTCAATTTCAATGTGTGCGTGTTTGTGTGTCATTGAACGGCATCTTCCAAAAATACGTCAGCAAGATTTTCAAGAAAACTGCTTTCCTCCAAACCACTCCCCACATACATTTTGTTTACTGTCGATTTTCTCAAAAATGTCACTAACGATTTTGACTAAAACACCCTATGTTAAGGTATATTATGACAAATGAAATGTACGGCTTGATTATTCTACCACTAACACCTGAAGCGCTCCTCATTCTCAACGTATTTTGGATAACTCGTTAACCGTAAGAGACAGTACAGGAAAATTACCGATAAGATAATTTCTGCAATTATTTTTCTCCATTAACATGACGTAGATAAAAGAATGAGTGTTAGTAAGAAGTTTGCTCAAGAGTAGTGAAAGTTATATGAGTGTACACATCAGAATTTTCGTAGTTTTCCTTGTGTCTGTTACAACCAAGTTATATGCGGAAAAAATGACTTGCTGTCAGTATTTGATACTGTTAACCAGAGACATTGAAGGGACTTTTCACAGAAAAGGAGGTAACATTCACCTTTTGCTTTTAATCTTTAGTACACACACGCCAGAATCTATCCACTCACTAGTCTTAAACCAAAAAACATGTGAACGTCGCAACAATAAACCGCTCTAAGTTTATTGTGGTGGTTTTGATAATACGGAAATGTGACCTTGTGAGATAACCTTTTATTGTGGCCTCACCGACTGCATTGCCGGGCAGCTTTCTTTGTCTCTACCAATAATATTTATTTTGTAGTATTGTTACAAGTTGATCTCAAAAGAAGACGGGTTATTGAATTCGTAAGAATTAGATGTGAATTCTCTCATTGTTATTAAAACCAAAACTTACACACCAGCGACAGTGAGACAATGAATAAAATAAAACCAACTTTTGTAAGCAAAATTTTTAAGAAGTAGATAGGTTCTTCTCATTTTTTGTTTAAAAAAAAACACAATATTCTCGGAAATATGAAAAATTCGCGAAAAAATAATCCCATATATCACTTCTAAACTGTGTCAAAAGTATCCCAACCAGTTTTATTCTGTAATTAAACAGCTTTC
Source organism: Tenodera sinensis (assembly GCA_030765045.1). Lineage (NCBI taxonomy): Eukaryota > Metazoa > Arthropoda > Insecta > Mantodea > Mantidae > Tenodera > Tenodera sinensis. Next base: position 39,895,635 of record CM060974.1, read on the forward strand.
TCATGTATTGTTAAAAACAAAAAAATCTTGACTCTGATTATAGCATTAATTTAAACACATTCACGATACGTTTTTGCCACAGGCAATCCTGTAAGAGTTTTGTACTTCATTTAGTAATTAATAGTTAATTAATTTAAACACATTCTTGCACATTGTGATGCGTTTTTGCCATAGGTAATCCCACGAGAGTTTTGTATTGCATCTCGTATATTAGTGAGATTTTCTGCAACTATTCCACGAATAAAAAGCACCAGATATAAATAATCATGCTTTTACTTTTTTGTCAAAAATCAAATCAATGTTGTGTCAGCTATTAGACTGCAACGTACTAAACGAGTGAAAAAGCTTGAGCAATCCAGCGTACGAAGGTAACAATTTGTTTCAAAAGTTTCTATGATATTTCTGTTTTTCAAAATATTCCCCTTTATCCTGAATCGTTTTTTCATTTGATGAAAGCAGTCCTTAAAGCAATGAGGCCACTCCTCCTGACACACTTCAGGAACCAGTTTTTTATTATGTTCCACTGATTCATCTGATGATGAAAAAGTAATTTACGCATTTTATATTTAATTTTTAAAACAAAAAGGAATCTTATGCTGCTAGGTCAGGGCAGATGGTGCTGACCTTTAGGGCATGCAATATTCAGTTAATGTTTGCTAAACACGACGATGCACTAAATGATGTAAAATTATTTTTCCTTTTTCAAGAACTTCATTCGTGTGTAGTAAATGAGACTTCAGTGTACAGCCGTCTCCAAGTTTTTCCGTGTCACATGCGCCTTACCGCGGGAGGAAGCCAAGATGGCTTATGTATTACTTATGCCAGATGGTCTCAGAGGTTCACTTGCCAGTTCATATCAATGCTCAATGTTGCCCGAATAAATTCATAGGATTTCCGTTGATCTTGATCAAGCATTCCTCAAACAGTAACAATATTTTCGTCCGTAACAGCAGTTCTTGGACGTTCTTCACGAAGTTCATCTCTAAGGAAAAAAACGATCTCCTGTGAATTCACTGAACCAAGCATATCCTTACACTTTTAGACGTTTGTGACGATGTAAAACGTAGAAAAGTTATAGCTCCGAAATGTTCTCTACTGAAATTCATTTTTCATGAACGTAAAACCTTTAAAAATGATAAATAACAAAAGATTAGGGAAAACCGAAAACAAAATACAAAATAAACAAGTAGCTATCAAATATAAGAGAGTTAAATTTACTTTTAGAAACATGGCGTTCTAAAAATGTTCAGTGCTGCCCTCGTATTCCGGAACACTAACCAAGGCCAGCAACTGTAGGAATGAGACAAAAGTTAACTTCAAAAATTTGATATGTTGCACTCGCATGACTTTCTGTACTCCTGTACTAACCATTCTTACAAACTCTTATTCCAATATCTTCTTCGTATTAGTTAAGATAAACATTTGCAGAAATTATCGTATTGCTTATTTCCAAAACTGACGCAAATAACAAGGAATATCTCCGAAATGGTCCACTCTACAAAAAATTATTTTGACATAGATGGTGCGTTTTAGCGAGAGCTACAGTTTTCGTACAGTAAGATCTTGTCTACTGCTTACGGTTTACGAGTTACTGAAAAGTCATCCAGAATAAACAAGACTACACAGGTTATAGCGAGAAAATTCTAGATAAACATTTAATTTCTCATAAAAATATCTTAAACATATGTCACTTTAATCAAAATGGTTGAAGCCATTTTCAAGGAAATCAAAGTTTCCGAAAAAGTTTCCACTTAAATGATAGTTTAGGGGGAATTTTCTTCAAAATCTTCGTGTCGCATCCGTAAAGGACATTAAACTTAAATACCAACCTTTGTTTTTAACCGACTTTTGTTTTTAAGTTATGCTGTCCACAGGCTGACGAACACACACATGGATCTTTTTCTAAAAATGCTTTTTTTTTTTTTTTTTTTTTTTTTTTTTTTTTTTTTGATTCAGGGGGCCTGTAAACATATTTCCAGCGAAATCTCGAAATCGAATATTTTGGTGGAATACAATATTTCCTCTACTTACTAGTAGAGAGAGTAAAAATAAAGCTGAAATCAGAACAGAATAAAGGGACAAGTTTTTCAAGAGCGTGATATATCAGGGAATCCACATCATTTGAATATGGATTGATCAAAAACACACTTTTTAAAGTTAAAAAGTTGAAAAAAAAAGCATATGCTGGTTTTCGTAAATGCAAACAGAAGTGGATTGGACTGAGGAGTATACTGATACTATTACGGTTTGGTAACGAACTGACACGTTATCCAATAAAATCACAGGCTTGCAAGCATATAATGAGATAAACAACTGCGAGTGGTGAATATCAGAGGCAGTGCTGGAAGTTACTCATGAATATAATGGAATTACTCATCAATATAAAATACGTGGTACAGAGCGGGGTGGCTCAAGCGGTAACCCCTGGGATCCACATTCTGGACCTTCCCACGTTCAAATCACTTGGCTCGACCAATCTCACTGGAGTTTACTCTCTGTCAAGGATTGGATATGTCCAACCTTGTCTCTTTGGACACGGTTACCTAATTAGCTGCTATTCCCCACTCCACTCCTTAAGTTGGAGGGTGAATCATCTCTACCCTGTGGCGTGCAGGCTAATAACAATTCAGTATCTAGTGACCGACACAAAGAGGCGATTCCTTGGCAGTTTCTAAGTCGTATCTTTTATTTTCTGGGACTATCCTCAGAAGAGCTCTTTATTTTGGATGATTTTGGGCCCTAATGCCGGGCTCTTAAACACCACACCCTCACTTACGCACTACTGGATGATTTTTGCGTAAATGGTAAACAGTAAGGGACAGACAAAAACTTAATAATACAAAATGTGGATCTCGTAGCTCACACTTGGTCAATTTTTTTTTTTTTTTTAAGTGAACTACGTGTTTCCGAAATATTCTTTATTATCTGTTTAATTTTGTCAATACTTACTTTTCTCATATATGAATGTTATTCGTTTTTTTCGTCCTTCTTTCTCTGTTTATCTCTCGGTTTGCAAAGAGAACGATATTTCAAACACACCGCAAAGCAATGTGCTCTTAAAACATTTTACTATCGCTTAAAGCCTGCTGTATCTCCACATTTCCCGTTCACCTACTAGATTTGTATAAGAATGAGTATAGCTCTACATATATTTGTGAAGAGTTTCTCCAAATTGAACTATATTAAAATTCTGAATCTAATAGACTACGTGACGAACATTTGGTGTATCTTCTAAAGCTGTTGCCAAATATTGAGTAACTTCTTAAACGGCACTGATGAACAGATGTTTATCGCCTAAGATTTAAAACGCTTTCGTAAATCAAACGCAACGTACTTACAACCAAATTGCCACTGCAACACTGGCGCAGTCCGCATAAAGTAGGAGGAGGTAAATCCAACTACACTGGGGCCGCCGCCGTCACCAAGTCACCACTACGGGACATGCTGCCCACTCAGACAAACGTGGGAACTATGTAAACATTGAAAAAGTGTAAATAGTGTGCGTATAAATGTGTGTGTGTGTGTGTGTGTGTGTGTGTGTGTGTGTGTGTGTGTGTGTGTGTGTGTGTGTGTGTGAATGAGAGAGAATGAATGGGCGTAAATATGTAAATAGTGTATATATGTTTAAAGATCAAAACAAGTGAAACAAAAAAGAAAGAAAGAAACAATTACTGCACCGAACTGTTCTCTAAAACCCACAGTGGGCTCCCGTACGGTGTTGGGCAAACCCAGAAAGACTATAAATATTAAGAGCCCAAAAAAGGTATACAGATATGTAAATTGTTGCCCCTGCAAGCCGGATCCACGATGCTGGTAACAGGACAAAACAATATCAGATAAATAACCTAACATAACCTAACTTAACCTAACTTAACCTAACATAACCTAACCAACTTCCCACTTTCGCAAACGTTGGACATCGCTGTTTAATACCGTGACTCAAAGTTCACCTTAGGTGCTTTTCCTTTTTATTTATCAGGCCCTTACGACTTGTAAAAAGGCTAATGAAACTGTTCTATCCATGTTCTTAATGGTCATTCTGTACATCTTTAACCAAATGGTTCATATGACTAATAATGCTTGCCTAAGAAATTTCTAAGGTTGCAATCTTTGCACATGATCCTTCCACTGTCGCTGATATTGCTGAATTTCCTCTAACTCAACCTTTTTAACACAACGACCCCACGTCGTATTGGCGCTCAGTGTGACCAACATGGTCCTTTACTGTTGATGATGCAATAATAATGACATTTCGCGGTTTTAACAGCCCCTAAACTATAAAAATGTTCCCTTACACGCCGAGTGAAGTGCAAATATTAATCTAATGTTTTATTTCTTAGCCTTCAAAGATGGGAAAGAAGGAAACTACAAGGATTACCACAAAAATTGTGCGACAAAAAAACCCTCTCTCTCTCTCTCTCTCTCTCTCTCTCTCTCTCTCTCTCTCTCCTCGGTGTGTGTGTGGGAAGTCGGTAAAAACCGAAGTTGTTATTTGAGTTTAACGTCATAATGCGACACGAAGATTTTGAAGAAATTTCCTCCGCCCTAAACTACCCTTTACATGAAAAATGTTTTGAAATTTTTACTTTTTCGAAAATGGCTCTAACGATTTTGATTAAAATCATCATGTTTGAGATATTTGTATGACAAACGAAATATATATTTTGAATTTTCTGGCTATAGCCTATGTAGTCCTGTTTACTCTGGATGACTTCTGAATAACTCCTAAATCATAAGCGATAGAGCAAATCTTACTGCACAAAAAGTGTATATCTGCCTAAAACACAATATCTATGTCCAAAAATTGTTTTTGTGGAGTGAACCTTTTCGGAGATATTCCTTGTTATCTGTGTCAGTTTTGGAAAACAAACTTTCGTCGAATGCAACATCGTTGTTTATTATTTTATATGCTAGTCGTGCAAAGAGAACAGAATTTGAAAGCTTTAAAAGATTTCACTATCGCTCAAAGCATACTGTATTCTCATATTCCTCTTGCACCTACAAGGAAATAAACAATAAGATAAGTAATGCAAATGTTTATATAGGAATAAGTGTTTTTAAGAATGGTTAATACAAGAGTAGAGAAAGTCATGTGAGTGCAACACATCAGATTTTTTTTCTCTTCGTCTAACAGTCTTCCCACAAACACTTCCACTGTACTTCCTGACATTTTTTATACTCTGTCCGTTACTACCAGTAGTTATTTTATCTTTCTCTTTCATTTGTTGTTTCAATATTTTTATCAAAGTGCAGTTTTGTGTACCGTCCAATCCATTACTATACCAAGAAACAAGTTAATTTTGTCACATCTCTCTGTGTTGACTTCAAGTCTCTCGTTACGTTCCCGCCAGATCTTGTCTTCTATAAATGTCGTAGTCTATTCTTGTTATATTCCAGGATTGCAAATTACTTTCTCTCACTTTACTTGATTACGTTTCTTTTCTGTTTGTAACTTGTTCTCGTTTCCTCATAGAGAGTTTATAAATATTTTATAAGCCCGCTTTCTTATCTTCATTCTGATATTTGCGTTCTTTTCTTCGTTTAAAATTACTTTTTAGCCCAAGCACCTCCTCGGAGATTTCAAGTATGACCTACTGTTTATCAATTCTTAAGTTATCTAGATTATATTATTTATCTAGGTCGTATTCTGCCTGAACTTTCATTAAATTTTGTGTTCTCGTAAAGTAGAAAGAGATTGCTGATACCTTTTTCTATTGTTGATTTTTCATTTATGCCCCACGTTAAACTGTATGTTCATAACTACGGTTATTTTTTAAAATTTGGAACATTGTTTCGGCGATTATATTTTGTACGCTAGGTCTCTCTCTCTCACACACACACACACACACACACACACACACACGCACACACACGCACACACACACACGCACGCACCCACGATCACCCTTAGCAGTTCAAGAAAAAGTGAACACATGAAACACATGAAACTTTCTCAACCAGTTTCACTTCTCACCAAAGTGGCCTGGGTTCGATCCCAGGCAACTGCATATGGGATTTGTGGTGGACAAAGCGGTACTGGGGCGGATTTCCTCCGGATCTCCGATTTCCCTGGCTAACTCCACCCCCCCCCCCCCCACACGCACGCGCACGCGCACACACACACACGTGCTCCTTCTCTCTCGTTCATGCTTCCAGACTCTAGAAAGGATAGGGAACAACCCTGATTAGAGAAAAATGCCTATCACTCAGCCGAGAAAGGAACCCGGGACCCCGAAAACTTCACAAAGATGCTCTTCCGACTTAGCTATTGAGGTTAGCTGATTTTTCTCCTTGCAGTAACTGCATTTCACATTATTTCACGCACATTTTGCTAATAGAATTCTGATGAATGACATTTGAAGGTGATGTGAATATAATTCTGATTCTCTGTACATAATTGTATCAATTCTTTAATTTTAATTTTCATCATCATCTTCATCATGAACAAGTTCGTTTTAGGCATGTTGCCTGTAACGATAAGCCTAGCGAAGATGGTCTTGGTCTTTCTACCACTGTTTTGGTCTTCCTTGGTCCTTGTGACCTATTGGAGCGTACTGGAATGCCAATTTTGGGAGCCTAGTTAAATAGATTTGTTGTTCAACGACGCTGTCAATTGCCAGGATCATATCAGCGTCGCCGGTGTGCTGGGATTTCGTCCCGCAGAAGTTCTTTTACATTCCAGTATATCTACTGACATGGAGCTGTCGTTTTTAAGCACACTAAACCATCGGTCTGGGCCGGATTTGAACTCGTGACCTAGGGATCAGTAGTCTAGCGTCTATCCAACTGAGCCATCCAGGCAGACTGGGAGCCTAGTTCTTTTCATTCTCATCAAATAATGTTTTCCATTTTAGTTGGTATATCTGGTCAATCAAACTTGGCACTCCAAAGTTTTCTCAGATGTCTGTATTCCTTTGGTGGTCTAATCTAGTAACTCCTAACAGTGATCGCAAGAAATACATTTGGACTAATTCAAGTTTATGTGAATTTCTGTTATTTAAATTCCAAATTTCACTTCCGTGTTTGATGTGGTATTATGTAGCCTTAGTTTTGTATCTGTAGTCATCTCTTTGCCAAAATGTTTCCTTATTACCCCGTTCAGTTGATTACATTTTTGTAATTTTGTATCAATATCGCTCTTGTTATCCGCAAACACACTTCCTAGGTATGATAAATCAGATACTTGTTCTATAATTTTTCCATCAATCTCGATTTTCACACGTTCTGTATTTTGTTCTACACATTGCCATTATTTTAGATTTTGAAGTAGAAATTTCCATATCATATTTGCTGGCGAAAGTCATGTGAGTGCAAAACATAAGAGTTTAAGTATTAGATACATATTAGATACTCTGCTCTGTCTTTTCTATGCTTGCTCACCAGTTTTCCTCGAATTACTACTTACACGTGTGCTGCTTACGTGGGTCAAATACATTACATAATATTGGACAACCCTGAAAGTTGGCTCACTGGTTTTGAGAGGGCTAAATGGCTGCCTGTTACCACTTCCGCTCAAGACAAGGGTTTAGCAAAGAGAAAAGATTTTCATGAAAGCTGTGGGAAGAGTTTATTTCCTATAACTGTCACCACAGGAAACTAAATGAGAGTCGCAATGCCTCGTGCCTGGAGAAGCGAAAAAAGAAATATCGAGAATCAGATCAGCAATTGAGGAAAACCTTTTGATAAAAATGCTGAGAAGGAAAGTGTGATGGAATGACATCTTACGGTACTCGAGATAGCGAAAGAGCGTTACTGATGTAGAAATGTAGTGCTGACTCATTTAGCGAGATTCATTCTTGTAGGTTTGCATTAAGAGCTAGGTTATGATTCCACCTTGGATTTCACATATGCCTATTATTACTTGTATTAAATAGGATTACTTAAATATTTCCACGTTTCATTTAAAATATGCGGCAGTATTTCCTAGACGTATAAGCATCACAAACGTTTACCTCAAGCCTTTTTTTATTCAACATCAATTGAAGGGCTAAGAACTACAATGTGCCATCTCCATACGCGGAAGAAATTCAGCGGTTGGTATAGTTATACATTACACTTTCTAAACGTGGATTACTATGTTGTTTATAACATGTTAATGCTACATTATGCTATAAGTTATTCAATACTTTGTTTAATTTACTCTTATTTTTCTCCGTTTTTAATAATGGTAGGTAAGTGGCCCACTATAGTTCTCAGCCCCTCAATTATAAATTGCAGCTAACCTACCTAAAACGGAACACGATAATTACAGAACTACCTCCCGTTTTCTCAGGTTTTCCAAGGCTTTCCTTTGCTTGGTTCATGGGAGATAACTAGGAAAATTATACTAAAACAAATCCATATTCAAAGGAAATCTTTGACCGATATTCGATATTTGTCTTTGATAAGGAGTTAATTAGTACTATTACAACAAAATGAACAACCATAGGTATTTTAATTTAAACCAAAAGGTGAGTCGATTAATAACACTACACAACACTTAACTTCCCGGAACATGTTTCGGAGGCTTACTTTCCTCAATGATCAACTGGACTCACAGTCGATGTCCGGTTGAGTTTGGAGGAAAATCAGCCCCCGAAACATGTTCCGGGAAGTTAAGTGTTGTGTAGTGTTATTAATCGACTCACCTTTTGGTTTAAATTGGTTGTTACAAAAGTTTTCAAACTTCCAAGAAATAAGATAACCATAAGTATAAGAGGTGGAATCGGTACTGAAAAGTTCAATGCCATAGCCGGGATTTGAACCACGGATCTTCCGCATATCGAGCGGCTGCTTTAGCCACTAAGCTATCGAGGTCAACTTGCCAGTACGACATTAAATTCCCAGCTGATTCGTACTTTGTCCCTGTTAGACCACAAGGGAATCTAACATCAGAGATAAATACCCCAAGGGCGACTTACTCGCTTAAAGTGGTGTTAATCTTTGAACTTCTATTACTTTTGGTTATTATATTAAATTCACACACACATACACACACACACACACATTCCCACTTATCCATACTTCCAGACTCTGGTGAGAATGGTAAATAATCTTGGCCGCTGAAAAATCCCCATCCTGTGGCCGGGATTGTGTTTCGTTATTCGAAATGTATAAATTGAGATGTTTATCGAGTTTATTTAATTGGAATTACGCCCTCTGTGCGTGATTTTTAGACCTCGATATTAAAACTTGGTCACCCATAAAGGAGAAGCGTATTTAAATTATGTTTTTGCTTGCTTTTAGTTATAAAATCTTTTAAATCTATTTGCCATTTCGTCACTATTTCATCAATATCAATAACTGCAAAGAGGCAGCAGCACTAGACTTGGCAAGTATTAGACAAAGAAGAATATCCAAAACAATCCATAGATGTATTCAGGAATATATATCAAGAAACAAATCAAAATAATTTTAGGAAACAGACGATTATCACAAGATGTGATAATTAAAAATGATTTAGAAGAGAATGTAGTTTATTTCTGCTATTATTTATCATTTATATGGATGATATTTGTTGAAAATTAAAAGATGAAATGCCATTAGGAATTAAAAATAAATAAAAATAATTCATTAAATCTGGTACTCTTTCCGGATGACATGATATTAATATAAGACAAGGAGGATGAGCTGCAAATAAGTAGGTATGTATAAATTACACAAATTGATCCAGGATTTTGGTTGCAAAGTCAAAATTCATGACATTTATAGGAAAAAAAATTAAAAGATAGAAGATAATGTTAAATAATGAAATGTTAGAACAGGTGGGAACATTTAATTACTTGGGCTGTAATGTGACATTTAGAACAAACAATGATAAAATAAGTAATAAAGTGAGTGAATTCCAATATATTTTTGGAATATTAGCTCGTAACTTGAAAGGGAAAACCCAAAGGGATACAAATTTAAAATTCTATGAGACAATTGCAGTTCCAGGTTTACTGTATGGATCGGAGAAATGGACAATTGAAACTAAAGATTGGAGTCAAATACAAGCGGCAGAAATGAATTACCTCCGAGCAGTAGAAGGATGTACAAGATTAGATCATGTTAGGAATGAAAAAATAAGGAAAGAATTATACACATGTTCGTTAAAGGAAAAGATACAAGTAAACAGAGAAAAATGGAAAGGTCATTTGCAAAGAATTCGATTCCATTACAACCTTACAAACTTAAACCTGCTGGTTATAGACCAATAGGAATATGAAGCCGGAAGAGGAGGATTCTCCTAAACCACGAGGAGTTGATGATGACCATGACAATGATAAAAAGAGGCAGTGTCGGTAGACACCTTTGCTTTACTTACTTATTTGTTGTTACTGTCATATTTTTGTCCTTTCGTTAATGCAATTCTTATAATAATTATATTCTCAACATATAAATGTGGAATCCCTTTTCCTTTATTATAAGCCCTAATGTTTTTCCTACAAATGCCGAAGACTTTTTGGTAATCGACAAAAATAGAGAGAGGTCTGCAGCACAATTAAAATGAAGCTTTCCCCTCCTTCTTCGTGGCTTTCCACAAAGATTCTGCTAAGTGGGTTGGTTCTGTAGACTCCAATGGCGAATCGCCAACCTGCAATGTACAAGATAGGACCTGAAGATTTAAGGAGACAGTTCTTGGATTTATGTAAACAACGGGTCCATAATCCAGCTTAAAGCGGACAAAGCTTATCTGTGGATATAATAACTGATTTATCTGCACGCCAATTTTCCAAATTTAGTGTCCCTTTAAACAGGCGTAGTTGCTATACAGTGAGCAAACAGTTCAATATTGATCTAATCAACTTAGGCTCATTGCAGTGTTGATGCCTCAAGAGGTCCTATGAACTAGTACACCACTTCATATGGATTACATTCTGTATCTCTAACAATACTGCCTATCCTTCTCCAGCCTCTACTGTCTCAGCTAGAAGCAGCAGATCTCAAATACGATTAAAAATGCGTGTGCATAATTTTGCGAGACAAATCTCGCACCGCCTGATAACCGAGAGGAACGAATAAGATACATTAAGACAACGATAATAGATAATAGATATGAGAGGAATGCTGGGAAGATTCCAGTTGGAATCTGTAACGGGACACTGATTTTCTCACTTTGTGATGCTCAATGGGCCCCAGGCATACTGCCAGTCACCTATACCCGCACGGCCACGTCACTAACCAAGCTAGTGGAACGGACAAAGTAGGAGAATTACCTGCAGTGTCAAGGATCCTCAAGCTTGACAAAGAAACCTCCGTGCAAAATTAAGCGGTCTTTCACGTCCAGTAAAGAATGGCTGAGAAACAAAGCAGTTAAACAACGTCCATAAATTGAAAAGTCTGATGTGTTACATTCATATGACTTTCTCTACTCTTGTACTAACTATTCCTACAAACTCTTATTGCTCTATCTTCATGTTAGTCGAGATGAACATTTTTTGAAATTATTTTATTGCTAATTTTCTTGTATGTGCAAGGAGAATATGTGAATACAGTACACTTCGAGCGACAGTTAAATCTTTTAAAGCTGGTCGCTATATGAAGGCTTCACATTTCCGTTCTCTTTGCTCGGCAAAGAGGTACAAAAGTTAATAATGGTCCTCCATTTGAGAAAATTGTGTGTTGAAAAACTCACAGAAACAGCAAGGAAAATCTCTGAATTGGTTCACTCAAAAAATAATGCATTGTGACATTACTTGTGTGTTTTAACGAGATTTACATTTTTTGGTACTAAGACCTGGTCTATTTCTTACGATTTACCAGTTATGCAAAAGTGATGAAGAGTAAACATGAGCTATAGCCAGAAAGTTCGAAATACAAACTTTCATAAAAATATGATATTTTAATCTAAATCATTAGTCACATTTTTATTTCAAAATTTTCTATATATTTTCCATGTAAAGGGGAGTTTTCTTCAAAATGTTCTTGTCGCATCCTTGAAAGGTGTTACACTTAAATACCAACTTTTCCTTTTTGGATTATGCTACACGAACAGGGACTTTTTTCTAACAATGCTTTTTTTTATTCAGGTCCTCAAAACATGTATTTCCGGGAAATCTCGACTTACTGTACGTAATAAAGTAGGTAATACAAACTTAATTTAATTTCAAAACCTGTACTTCTGTGTTCTGCTTCGAAATAAATAATTCTTATCTCCATTTACCATAGATAATACCAGATAAGGTAGAAAATAGGGACTTCTAAGTAACAAATGTAGACAAAGACATCTTTAGTGACTTATGTGTGTACATTTAGGTATTTTCTGCTCTTATACGACGCGTATGTGTATTGGAACTCACGAGGAAAATACAGTAGGTTACCAGATCAATAAATTTTGGTTATGAACTATTAATAAACTGTGGTAATTACATAAATCTTCGGTGCAATGGGGTTTTGATAATGAGAATTAATGTCTATATAAGGCCCGGGAACAGAAGCGCTAGAGCTATCCGCTAAATATACAGCTATTTTATGACCGTCGCATTAACCAGAGCAAGCAGTGCACGTTTAACACATACAAAATGAAAGATTTTAATGAAGGAAAATCCTTTTGCCCCATCTTCATCTGCTTTAACTTGAAATGTTTATGAAGTTTAAGGAGACGCAACAATGTTTCCATTCATATTAAAATAAAGATTTCAGAAAGCTTTTGATAATTATGGAACTGCTTCTGGTCTGCACCCTGGAAATTTGCCCTTTACTGAACACTAGAGTTAAGGAAATTAACATTTTTTGGGGTATCAGTTACCATTGTTCTGTTGCTTAATGCTGTGCAGAAAAGTTTCTACGAGTCAAGTACGCAAAAGATTATGGGACTTTAAAGCAGTACTGCTATAACTAAAGGCCGGAGGCGCGTGCGTTTTTACATAGGCATACTCTACATGGACTTTACTGTTATCGCTCGCCACAGCCTGACCGTTAAAACCGCCTCACTGCACCACAACCTACAAGCTAAGTCTTCCTATAATGCTTATACTCTTGGACATTTCCAAACCCGATTATTCTAATTGTTTAATAGCTTTAGGCAACACTGCGAAATTACTGGATATGAATTGATAATTCTCAGATAGTTCATGAGATATACTATATTTGACCTTGCGTCTGCATACATTTGCAAAGAAATGCTTCACTAGTTTGCACTAGTTACGTTGTTGTCGACTCTTGGTTCTAGTGGCAGTTGTTTGCACATTTGATGGTCGTGCTGTACTTCTGACGGCATTCATACTGTGCGTCCAGTTAACCTGAATCGCATGCGAGCGCACATCCCTCCGGCCTTTAGCTATTACGAATGGAGATGTTAGGCATATAATTTGACACAAATTACCATAATATTTATAAGTACTATATGAATATTTAAAACGAAAAGGGAAGAAGTAATACAAATAGTACTAGTATAAACATAACCACATTAGTACACTACGAGTGCGCACAGTTCAATGGCGGCTTCTTGACGTTAAGCTGAAACGTAAGCTCCTCTAACATTTTCCTCTACATATCATGGTTGCAAAAATAAAATAAATAAATAAATAAAAATAAAATTCATCGAATGCTTGATTTCCCACTACTTTATCGCTTATTTCTGCAATCAGCATGGAGAAGCACACCTTTAAATGATGAAGTATTGTGCATTTTCCATTTGTTGCTAGAAGAGTCCTTTGGCCACAAAATGATATAAAATAATTGGATTCCAGTGCGTCTGTTGTAATAAATTCGTGAACATGCGCTTGGTAATCAGGTAGCTTTGGCATGTGTGTGAGCGGAAGATCAGGAATCTTGACACATAAGACCACCTGCTCAGGTCTCATGATGAGTGCTCAGAAGCAAAGTCACCCCTCCCACGTTACTTGCATTAGCAGATAAACAGACAGACACGTGACGAAACCAGCTTTCAAGTCATGGCTTAGTTGGCGCTTTCACTCGTATGAACGCGTGCATGGGGTAGCGGAAGCCGATTAATAAACAAAAAGTTTGCCTATTCAGTTCTGCTGTTGCCAAACTGTGGACGTGTGTTCAATAATGTTCAATTATCTGTGTTACCTTTTACGAAACATGAACTGTGCACTGGTACCACTAACACTCTGTGTAAACGAAGTATTAGAACATTTGAATATTAAGAAACAAAATATCAACTATCATAAAGATTTTAAATTATCAGAGTGTTAATAACCAATTTGGAATATAAAATGCGTTAACCCAAATGTGCAAGAGAGACAATTGGTCAAGAAATCGAAGGAAGTCAACATCGGATTATCAAGAGTTACAGGAGGGGGGGAAAGACGAGCTTTTCGGAACAGACGGAAATGTAACGTTGAATGAACCCCAATATTGTAGGTTCGGGAAGAAGAACTTGCATTTCGAGAGAAACTGCTCAATTTTACTAAGCCACGGCTTAAATAAGAAGTAACAACTTCCACAAAAAGAAGCAAAGCATTTTGTTTCCTTAAAAGTGAACTATAACAGAGCATCAACATTACATTCTATTAGGATGATCCTGTAGCGTTCACTTAATTATTACAATAATTACATTTTTGCAAAACAAAAAACACATGCATAAGAAAAAAAATACCCGCTCTCTTGAGATTTTACTCCATAGGGAAACAGTAATAAAATAATATTATACGAACTACAGTCGAACCTGAGCGTATATTTCACAATTTAAAGCACAAATAATTTCACTGTTGTAAAATAGTTTAGTTTTTACACGAGAAATACAACATAGATAACCTGGAAACTAAATCCAATTCCGCGACTTCATACTCAAAAGCATGCCAAGGAAAACAATTTCACTCTGGCCAAAAGAACCAGTAAAACATTGGCAATTTTCTGAAGAAAGTATTTAGTAATTAGTCTAGATTAGCTTACACCTGTACGGCAAGGGGATTCCTCATTTTCAGTTTGAAAATCTGGCAAACTTTATATAGAATTGTTACATACAATACAAGATTGTTGTACGATATACAACATATGTGGTTTACTACAAACACAAAGATATGTCTTTTACATAAATTGTATGTTTTAGCGATAGCTCCATTTTTGTATAGTAACATTTTATTTGCTACGGTTTACCAGTTATGGAAGTCATCCTGAAACGAACTTCTGAGAGCATTCCCAGAAAATTTAAGATAATTATATATTTAATTTATCATTAAAATATCTTAAATGTGTGGCATTTTACTAATAACTTCTCGGCTGATCAGCTGTGTCAAATCTATAAAATTCGAGCTTTTTGCCAGTTTACACTACTTGTATTTTAATTAAAATTGTTAGAGCCATCTTTTAAAAATCATTACTTTCAAAAAAGTTATATGTAAAAGGTACTCTGGGTTAGGGTATTTTCTTCAAAATCTTCGTGTCACATCCATGAAAAAAATTTAACCTCAAGTTTGGTATTTAACTGACACATTTTGAGTTAAACTGTTCACAAACACGCACACATACAGAGAGGGGAAGAGAGGGAGAGATGTTTATCTAAAATGCTTCCCCCCTCCCCAATTCAAGGAGTCTCAAAACATTTATTTCCGGTGAAATTTCGATATAGAATTTTTGGGTGGAATAGAATATTTTCCCTGGTTACACATAATAAATCAGGTTATTACTCCTGAATTGTAACACTACGTGCCCTAAAAACAATGTCAAGAACGCATGGGGAATGTCAAGGAATTAAATATAAATAAAGACCGGAAAGAAAAGGCAATATAAGAAACGATGCATGGGATATGAATTCGTAAGCCTGTTTAAATTCGTGTGTTGGTAAGGAAAGGATGAGATCGTTGCCAAGAACAACAAAGGTCTTGAGTGGCTAATGTGTCAACAACAGGCGCGAAACCTGTCACTTTCGCTTATATCTGCCTGTCACGCTTCCCATGCAGTTAGCGGGCTTTCTTGAAATGAACAGTGAACACAGTATCAAGAAGCTCGCCTTAGGACCTTCATCTCATACGTACTCGTATATTCCGGTGAAGTTCTTCTTTTGCTCAAAAATGATGTATGCATATTTCAGTGGCTTGGAGCTTCGAGGTTTTTACTTTGCTACGTATAGCAAGTAGAGTAAGTATTGTATTTCACCCAAAAGTTCCATGTCGATATTTCACCGGAAATATGTTTTGAGGCCCTCTGAATCCAAAAAAAGGTATTTTTAGGCAAAGGTCCGTATTTATGTGTGTGCGCGTGCGCGTCAGTCTGTATGTCAGTCTGTCAACAGCATAACTAAAAAACAAAAAGTCCGTTAAAAAATAAAAGTTGGTATTACAGCTAAATATCTTTCAAAGATGCGACACGAAGCTTTTGGAAAAAAAATTGCTCCAGCTTAAACTCCCTTTACATAGAACATTTTTCCAAAATTTTGATTTTCCTGAAAATTTCTCTAACGATTTTGATTAAAATGACATTTTAAAGATATTTTTATAAGAAATGAAATATGTATTTCGAATTTTCTGGCTATACCTTATGTAGAACTGTTTACTCTGACTTTTGAATAACCTGTAAACCATGAGAGATAGACCAAATCTTACTACATATACAAAAATGTATATCTTGCTAAAACACACAATTTGTCTGAATAAATTTTTTTTGTAGAGTGAGCCATTTCGGATATGTTCCTTAAACTTTGGTGAAATACAACACTGTTGTTCATCTTTCTTATATTTTACCCCTGCAAGGAGTACGGAATCTTAAAGGTTTAAAAGATTTGACTATCGTTGAAAGTCTACTGCATTCGCTCATTCCCCTTGCATCTACAAGGAAATAAGCAATAAGATTATTTGTACAAATGTTTATCTGAACTAACACGAAGAAGATATAAGAATAAGAGTTTGTAAGAATGGTTAGTAGAGGAGTTGAGAAAGTGATGTGAGTGCAGAAGCAGAGAAGCTCTAGATCAGAGGGAATATTCAGGAAGGGTATCAGCCTGAAGCCTAATATAAGAGTGAGCAACGAGATTATATGAAATGATGTTGAAATGGATGAAAGGAAAGTCAATTATGGAGCATTTGGTGGAATGAAAGGCGGGAGAATCCGGAGAAAACCCGCTTAGACACCAACGTTGTCCACCACTTACGTCCCCTGGGATTCAACCCGGGCCGCCTGATAAAGAGCGAATGATTAACAGCTCACTCACGGTGGCACACTAGTTGGCCTGAATTGGTTGTACTGAAATTTTGTCCAATGTTCACTGTTGTTTTATCGTTCTGATTTAGTTCAACTTCCACTGTAACTTCAGTAATGTGAACTAGTTAAATTTTCCTATCACTTCACTTTCTTCACCATGTAGCTTCTTCTTCGGTCCATTTCACTGGTTGCAGAGTCGAAGAGAGACTTCTCCATCTCTCCCGCAGCAGCAGCATCTCTCACTGGTGACAAACTTACTTGCGGAACGGCACTTCATGTCCCATTAGGACCTACTCACTGAGTAACTCTCGCGAGGATGTTTGCCTATGTACCAGTTGGTTAGAATTCCAGAACGTTCTAGAACCGGGGAGGTGGGAAACTTGCAGAAGATTCTGGTTATCTGACGATAGCTATTACTATGTTTACGCTGGGCGAGAGCGGTAATTACCTTTATCTCCCCAACCGCCAGGAGGGAACCTTTCAAATCTTGGGCAAGGCCAGCACTTAGCACCCGTTTTTAAAAAGTTGACTGCCAATCAGTCTGCCGTATCCTTTTTTATCTACAACATGTGTTATAAAACTATTTCTGCAATCCTTTATTTAGATTAACTGAGTAGATAAGGGAGTCTTAGTAAGAATATTTTCTAAAAGACAAGGTGGAAACACTCATTTGATTCTAACACATCCTATTTTTCTTAAGCAGGATGAAACTTGGACTTAAGTCAAAATATACAATAGTTTTCAAGAACAATGAATTTACCTATCCTAAAAAGGAACATATGATTTTGGCATATAAAATTGATAAGAATAACAGAAAAAAAATCGGGGCAACAGAAGGAAGGAAGGAAGTAGAGGAGGGGGTCCATTTCGAATGCAAGAGCCATGAAACTGTAATGACCTCCCTTTTCCCATTACATCTGGTAGCATTTCTGGATCCTTGCCAGCTTCCTGTTTAAAACGCTGCTAAAATGCAAGATTTTCTTGTGGGTATAGAGCATCGAAATAAAGTACAGAAGGAAAGTACTACTGATGAGGGTAAGAGTAAAGAAAAGAACTACAACACAATTGAATAAAAATGTAGGCGGAAATGAAACAAGGAAAATAAGTTCTCCAGCATCCCCTTAACAGCAAAATAAACATGTTGTTAGATAATTCAACCACAGAATGTTATTTGTTACACAAACAGCGCATATTTTCTAGCAAACATTGGGTGATTCTGTGACAGCCGACACAGTTTTATTATTCCAGATGGACTATGAATTCAGAAAGAGCATAAATGTATCATTCGTCTAAAACGAAATATATTTTCTTATTTGTACATTATATTCTTTGTTAATTAAAATTCATTGTGCTGCACCCAATGCAATATTAATTATAAGTACCTTTAATGATTGCTATGCTTGAAAATAAGCAGACAGATGTCTTAAATGTCATAATAGTAATTTACTGTTTTTTCAGTAAAAGTTTTTGTATACCACCCACCTCAAAGTCGGCGAAACTCTGCAACCCTTCGTTCATTTTGAACAATCACAGAGTGCACAATATCGAATTCTCTCGACTGGCACTCGCGCAATAACGAGAAATGATATCAAAAAAGTAAATCCACCTTGGAAGCAAGTTAAAGAGCTATCAGCGCAGCGTTAATGCGCAATCACACTCCAAAAACAACATGATGTTCCAACTTATATCATTGCATTCAAGCATATTTTGAATCACAGCCACTACTCCTTATTTTAGAAATTAGTGATTTTCACAAGAAATTTTCAGCTATGGTGACGTGTGAGGCTCGTATTCAGGAGGCCGTAGGTTCAATTACCGTGATCGATCTTCCTAGTCTATGTTTTTTTTTTTTTTTTTTTTTTTTTTTTGGGGGGGGGGGTTCTTAAACCTATATATATATAAACGGCCGTGGGAACCAGACAGTGCACATACATAATAATTATAAAGCACAGTCCTTGCCCACAGGACGTGGTAAACCAGCACATAAGCAGACGGCACACACTATTCCAAATGTGTATAATTACTTTAAAGAAGGGAACGCCAACGTGAATCGCCGATTGCACATACAAGGCCTGCCATTGGCGTTCCCAAATGTACAGCAATAAGAATCATTAAACTAGATATTTAGAACTACGCAACTCCAACAAAGACGAAATGCGATGGAAACAAAACCATTCGTGAATTGTATAAAATTAATAGCTTCGTGGTCTTCGGAGGATGTGGAAAAAAAAGGAATTTTAAGATACTAAGATTGAGTAAATAGCAATATATGTACCTATTACTATGAAAATAATGTTTCGTTTTTCTGCTTATATTTCCTTCTTCCGTTCTTTTTGTAGGGGTCGCATGTAGTTGATATATACCTGGGTCGGCTGGTAAGTCCCGGGTCGCACAATAAATAAAAAGACATTTAAAAAAAGCTATTGACCTGTAACTGTGGATAGTCTAACGTTAAATTGTATGATGCTATCCGTCAAACTGGCTCAGTGGCGCCATCTCTACGTGAGGCCCGGGACTTATCAGCCGATCCTCATATTTATACATATATACCTAATTAATAAAGGAATAAGACTAATGTAGTCCAAGTAAACATGAACATTATATTAAATGTAATTATTGTCTCGGTGCGAGAATAAGCTGCTCAAGCAATGCCAATTAAGTGCGTAATAAACAAGTAAGGATAAACATGTAAACAATGCAACCTAAGTATGAAAGGGACGCAGATGTTGCAACAATGCTGCTATAGCAGTGTGCCAGCACGCGTAAGTGACCTGCGGCACGAGCAAACTGCTGCCTACCTGTCCCCTTCCCCCCCCCCCCCCCCACTGTCACAAAAGACTCTGGGCAAAGTATATAACCAAAAGTAATACCAACCCAAAGATTAACACCACTGTACGCGAGTGAACATCATTGTTGGGCAATTGTCCCAAAGGTAAAAAGCCAAATGGAACTTTTGGAAAAAGTTATTTTTTGAAGAATGGGCAAGAGGTCTTACGCATATAACAAATCAGATTCTGTTTTAAAGAGAGCTGAAGTGACGTGAAGAAGATGTTTGGTTTCAAGTGCGTGCCCTGAATTATGCAGGTAGTTTAGAGGATATTTATGTTGGTGTTACTCGCTCTAACAAGACCTATTACCTTTACTAGTGCTCTTCCAAGGAAACCTACTTTCCCATCTGTTATCACGCAGCTAGCCACATGAAAAGCCAGAGTGGTATACAAAGGAAATCACGCCCCGGCCAGGCCCTTAATTGTGGTCGGCTCGGGTTGAGTTATGGGCTACGACCTTCCTCACCCCTTTGTACTACTTCCCCATCCCCCACTTGTTCCCCTGTGGACTGAATTAAATTTTGGCTTTAAAAACTGCAGCGTTTACCACCAACACCTAAAACATGACTATACGAGTTTTGGAGTGGGGGAACTATGAGGTGCTTGTGGCCGGTTGCTTCAATATCATCCCCATGTAGTGGTCGCTAAATAAAGATATAGGCACCCCTCTAGCTCCATAAAATGTAAACAGCTGTATGATAATCAAATTACAATTGTACCCTGTTCATTCATAACAACCAGCAATGCAAATGCTATTCTATCGAATCATTTCATTTTTCTACACTTTGAAGTTCTATAATCAAATAATAATGTGAATTTTTATGTAATATAATTGTGAGAGCTGCTTTACACTCCAGCAAATTATAGAGAAACATCGAAAAAAGACACACATTGCCTATATAGACTACATTAAGGCATTCGATAAAGTAGATCGTGTAAAATTGTGGAGTATTTTAATGGGCAAATGGTTCGCGAAAGATCTAATATGAATCAATAGAAGAGGCATACAGGAACGCCGCAATCTCTGTAGATTTTAACAATGACGATGCCTCGGAGCAAATAAATATTAACCAAGGAGTAACACAAGCATATTGTCTCTCATCTCCACTTTTAATATGTACATTGATGACTTAAGTAAAACATGGAAATTAAACGTTCCCCTCCCAGGAATTTATTTAAAACAAAATATAGCTATAAATAACAGGTGAAATCAGATCTGAAAAATTCAATGTCTTAGCCAGGATTTGAACCACGGATCTTCCGCTTATCGAGCGGCTGCTTTAACCACTAAGCTACCATCGCCAACTTGCGAGTACGACATTAAATTCCCCAGCTGGTTCGTACTTTTTCCCGGTTAGACCACAAGGGAATCTAACATCAGAGATAAATACCCCAAGGGCGAGTTACAATTGTAAATACTTTATGTCCCGGGTTTAAGTAACCTTTAGATGGTAATTATTATTTTATATATATAAATTACCATCTATATATGCAACTTGATGTAAACTTATATAGGCGTTCTTCAACATTATCTTGGCCAGGGAAATTTCAGTTGAAGTTGTGGTTTTTCACATTTTGTTTTTATCATTAAATTTTCCATGGGTGAATGGGTAGACAACTGTAAATTAATTTTACTGGTACATGGGTGTATGACTATACACTACAGAGCTAAGGGCTTGTACGGTAATTATTTAGTTAATAGGAAGAACGAACTTCTCCAACCACGTACTATGAGATACAACTTTGCACCACAATTTTGTCTCCATTCTTCAAAATTGCAACTATCAACAATAATTGATATATACAAAAAGTGGACTGCAACGTAAGTAAAATTATTTTACTTACGTTGCAGTCCACTTTTTGTATAGCACTTTCAATTTCTTTATTTTATTAATATTTGTTAATATGTAGGTAGAATTCTCTGCATTCAATATTAGTTTCAAATGAATGAATTCCAACCTTTCGGATAACTGACTTCAAATTGTTGGCCACATTACTGTTGACTTCTTCAATGAACACAAGCACTGGGTTTGAAGGAGACCTGCTGCATCTTTGTTTTCCAGTTTTACATTACACGCTTGCAGGAATGCCTGGACCCATCTTAAGGATGTAATATTCAAACAATAATTGCATATCATGAGGTAAATAAATGCCATGTTCTATTCTACACTTTCAATTGGTGTATTTGTTATGTTACTCTCCTGTCTGAGTAATTAGCTATTAGCCTCTAGAGCTAGGGAACTTGCTATGCGCCACCCGGCGTATTGGGAGCATTATTAGAAAAGAAATAAAACAGAACCGTACCTAAGCCGTTATTAAAATAAAATTCGTGCAAGTCTTGGGCTTTCAGATCCAAAGAAAAATCTAGATTGGAGTACCCAAACGAGATTTTTACGTCACGTACCTTGCGCAATAAAAGAGACCGACTATGCAATGTATATATACGGAAAGAACTAGAAGAAGAAGATGTAATAGAAGAAATACAGATATCAACGTAAATGGAAAGCAAATGTTCACTGAAGGGAGCTTGGGCATTCCCTAGGCAAGCGTTACTTCGAAATCTTGTGGGATTGAAACATATTTGACTACTCTGTAAGAGTGAAGACATCAGTATTGAAAATTAGCTTCAAAACAGGTCGAGTGGACGCAATTCTTGTCAAGAAGAAACTTTAGAATATATACACTGTCACGCCACCCGAAGAAGCACAAGTACCCAAGACTGCTTTTGTGTTTAAAATAACTTCCTTTGAAAGTTTTCTTTCAGTTGTTCTCCGCTTCCTCGCAATGATGAATGCACGAAGTTAGTGGATTATTCCGGGTTTAAAATATGAGTATATTCAGAGCGTAACGTGGAGTTGAACTTGCTATCACTTGTCTGGAACCACACAAACGCACCTGTGGGACAGTCGAAACTACAACCTTGTGCTCGAATAAGGCCCCATTTATGCAAGTGATTTCGTGTTGCAAGTCAAAGATTGACCTGGTGTGGCAGAATTTGTAGTGATCCAAGTATGATGTATGATCTGCATGACTGTTGTAGTTGCACTGCTTACTGTTCTTTCAGTCCGTCTCACTTAGTTCAACAGGTAGTACCAGTGAGCAACCTTATCAGTCAGACCGAATGACTGCACTCGCTAGGGAGAGAAGCTAACACTTACAGAAAAATCTGATGTGTTGCACTCACATAACTTTCTCTACTCTTGTAGTAACCATTCTTTCAAACTCTTATTCCTCTATCTTCTTCGTGTTAGTTGAGATAAGCACTTGGACAAATTATCTTATTGCTTATTTCCTTGTAGGTGCAAAGGGAATATTAGGATAAAATAGGCTTTGTGTGATAGTCAAATCTTTTAAAGCTTTGAGATTCCGTTCTCTTTGCACGGTTGACATATAAAAAATGAATAACGATGTTCCATTTGACAGAAGTAAAAGTTCTCAAAAACTCTTACAAATAACAAGGCATATCTCCAAAATGGTTCATTCTACAAAAAATTTTATTTAGATATAGACTGTATTTTAGCAAGATCTACATACATTTTTGCATACTGAGATTTATTCTATCCCTTACGGCCTAGGAGTTTGAGATCCCGTTCTGTTTGCATGCTTAACATATAAAAAAATGAACAACGATGTTCCATTTCACGAAACTTTCAAGTTTTCCGAATCTGATACAAATAACAAGGAAAATCGCTGAAATGGATCACCCTATAAGAAAATTTGTTTGGACATAAATTATGTATTTTAGCAAAATCTACATTTTTTGTGTAGTATGATTTGGTCTATCTCTAACAGTTTACCAGTTATGCAAAAGTCATCCAGAGTAAATACCACTACAGGGGCTATAAGCAGAAAATTCTAGATATACATTTCATTTGTCATAAGAATATCTCAAATATATGACATTTTAATCAAAATCGTTACAGCCATTTTCAAGAAGTTCAAAATTTTCCATGTAAAGGGTAGTTTAGGGTGGGGCTTGTTGCTTCAAAATCTTCGTGTCGCATCCTTGAAAGACACTAAACTTAAATACTAACTAGGGTTTTTAACCGACTTTTCGTTTTTTATTTATGCTGTCCACAGACTGACAGACACACACACGGACCTTTTTCTAAAAATACTTTTTTTGGATTCAGGGGGTCTCAAAACATATATTTCCGGTGAAATCCGGACATCGAATTTTTGCGTGGAGTACAATACTTCCCCTACTTGCAGTACAGAAAGTAAAAATTACTGTTTGAGTTTCTAACATGCACCACTGCCTGGTCAAACAAAATAGGTAGAACACTCCACACACACACACACACACACACACACACACACACCCCTCATTGTTGTGTATGCGCCGAATGAGAAGGTTGGTAAAATGCCCCCTGAAGCAGTAGGATGGCATATGTGAAACCCACGGTACGCAGAGCACAAATAGAAATAGACATCGAATACTTGATGGTCTGTAGGGACATTTATAGGGCGTGTCTTCGCTTGTGTCTCCCCATAGAAAAGCTATACATGTCTTTAGTTCTTCGGTTTTCCTCGGAAAACCCAAGATTTGGAATGGTCGACCTTGGGCTTTCTTCGAAAGGATACGAATTTAAATGGACAAGCAATGTGAAGCGAAGGTCTTGGGTTTTGCTAAAATAAGTTTTACCTAACAATTGTTCAACATGAAAAGAGTTAATTATACATTTACGTTATCTACGGTTTTCCTAGGAAAATTGAACGAAAGACATGCTTCACTTTTCTATGGGTAGAGTTAGGAGCTCAAAACAGCCGAAAAGGCAATTTGACTCTAAAAAGAAAGGGTGCGTAACACACACGATAGAAGTGAAACTTTTGTGTTAGAGCGAAACATTTTAATTATTCATCAATCAATTTTGAATAGCATAGATTGTGTTTATCATTCATTTATTCACATAAAAGTATATACATATGTTTCACTGTGCATCATCTTCCTCGTTCTTTTAAACCACAATCTGCCACACACACCACTTAAAACCGAATTGATTACTTACAAAATGTCGATTGAAAATATTATGTGAAGTCTTGAATTTGGTAAAATCAGAATACTGTAAATTATCATTGCTAGGCGCAAGTGAAGGTGGCTATGATAAGGTACTACTATCTATTCATTCTAAGGTTGATCCGCGCGAAACTGAACCCAGGTGGCCAGTTCACAGTTATAATGTATTCTTCCGCCATTCGCGCCAGAAATACTGTCACAACCATGTGGTGAGTGCATGCGGTACGTAACAGAAAGAATACGATCCCTTATTCCGTCAATTTAAAGAGTAACTAACATGTAACTAGAGACGATAAGATTGATAGTCACAACAAAATAAACGATGCACATGTCATAATTATTGCTTTTCTTTGCGAGCACTGTTTATACTGGTACTCGAAACACCGGTGAACTCAGAAGTTAATTTCACTACTTCTTTGACGGGAATAGTTGGATATTTCTCACACAACTTATAATACACGTTAAACACTATTGTTTTTTCACCACTAGTCAATGGTTTTCCCGCGTTATGCTTTGCATAAGTCGACGAAGACGCAAGAGCAAATTCACCGCGGCCGTCCGCCATGATTCTAAATAGAAACTGCTGGCTGTAAACAATACTCAGATATCAGGTACTCACACGAGTTGCATGTTGGGACTTGTAGCTCTGTTTATCTGTATACATCAGCGTTAGTTAACCTCTTAGGTATTTGTGTAGAATATTACATCATTTAACGATAAATTCATTCTAAAACTCAGATTACTAGGATGGGACTACTTCGCTGCACGCATTGCTACCCTGTCGTACCACGGTGCACTGGTCACATGGGTTTGTTTTGACGCGGGCAAACCTAAGACTGAACCTAGTTTACTTGCTGGATCATTGTCTTTATTATTTACACCGTCCAAATTAGCACATATTCTACTCCTTTCTCTACTATCTCGTTCAATTCCAGATTTACACTAAACAATACTCGAAATGTGTTTTCAACGGATGCTCTGTTGACAACCAGCAGTTGTACTCGGTGATCGCCACGCCACCTGAACGTAGTACACGCAACCACGGACAACGAGAATGAAAGAAAGCGAGAAGAGTATGTCTCACTCTTCTCCGATACCCGAAGGCAAGCGACCCCCACCACTTTTCGTCACACAAAAAGGTTGCGGGTCAGAATTTCAAAACCCCTCCCATAAGAAGTTTCACTTCAAAAGGTAAAATATGCCTTTTCTTTTGGGTAGATTCTAGTCAGGGTGACAGTATTAGCCAGGAAAATGAAAGCATGACGTTAGATGCCTACAATCGGCAAGGAATGAAGTGTCCGTAAGAATGTAGTACTGATTTCTTTCCATGCTGTCTGTTCCCACTGGGTTGATTTTGCTGACTGTGCTTTCTTTTGTGTTTTTGTTGTGTTTTTGCAATAATAGTCTGAAAGCAGAGATAGTCATGTTGGCAGAGGGTTGGGCTGTATTTCTCAGTACCAACATAAACAGCTCCATTCCATTATGGACAATATTTTATGCACGTGAGTGTACATTTTCAGTGTATTTGATGGTGATATGTGTTGAATGGATAAATGGAGAGTTGCCCAACATAGGGAGGTGTGTAAACTTTTTGTGAGCTTGTACCCGGTCTGTAGAAGCACGAGTTTAATAGACACGATGTCGCATGTATAACAAAAATCTGTGTGCGGAGCAGTGTGACGGTTTAAACCGTGTCTCTCTTTCTCCCGCTTTCACTATATCAAACATATTTAAAACGCGAAACTCTTTGGGATGATGAATTTTTTATAACCGCCGCAGCTATGGTTAAGTTCACATTTATCTAAAATATGTGATTTTCACATTTTATAAAATAAACATGAAATTCATGTCCACCCTTCCCTACACGTTCAACGTTATGTTTGGAATTATTATAGCTTTTTGTTTGTGTAAATATGCATAATTTTTTCTCAAAGCATTTTATACTGAAAAAATCTTCAGAAGGAACGTATTAAATTTTGGAAAACATGAATTGTACTGACAGAAACGATACCCTCTCCTCTATAACCCATGTAAATATTTCTCGGAGGAACACACCTACAGGGAAAGGAACTGAACAAAACCACGTTCATTATGTTTCAGACTACCAAGCGGGGTCAGTCAAGACCCCAAAGCTATGTTTTTCTTTGTTCTCATTTGAAATCGGCAGTTTTACTTAATGATAATTTTTGTTATCATCAGATATGTTCGATACTTTCTGTCCCTTGTGTTGGTTACATAAATAAGTCAATAAGATGAACATATTTATTTTATTGGGTGGGGTCTCAGTTGACCCCACTTAGTAGTTGGCGTTCTACAAACATTTCTTTTTCAGGATATGATTTCTCTTCGTTCCGTTGGCAATAATGATGCTAATAAACATTTCAGTATGTTCATTGTTGGGAGTATGAACAGTCATTGTTGTTTTGCCTGAGTGCGTTTGGTTTATTATTAGGGATTGATCTGAGAGTTTACAAGTGCTCTTTGGAGCACTGAAATAAAAATGTCAAAAGTCTTTCGTAACAGAAATGATCTAATTAAACCGGAGCATGCTTGATTCATAATAGAGAACGATAGAAATGGTGAACTAAATAGTGACAATGAATCAGAATCGGGAAAATGAGAATGTGTTAAAGGTAGAAAAACAAGTAACACATGAAATATAAAAAATCTTATGTGTTGCACTCAAATGACTTTATCTATTCTTGTATTAACCATCCTTACATTCTCATTTCGTATCTTCTTCCTGTTAGTTGAGGTACATATTTTCACAAACTAGCTTATTGCTTACTTTCTTGTAAGTGCAAGGGGAATATTAGAATACAGTAGGCTTTGAGCGATAGTAAAATCTTTTAAAGCTTTGAGATTCCGTTCTCTTTGCACGGTTGACATATAAAAAATGAATAACGATGTTCCATTTGACAGAAGTAAAAGTTCTCAAAAACTCTTACAAATAACAAGGCATCTCCGAAATGGTTCAATCTACAAAAAAAGTTTGTTTAGATATAAATTTTGTATTTTAGCAAGATCTACATATTTTGTATACTAAGATTTGGTCTATCTCTTACGGCTTAGGAGTAAATACGACTACAGGGGCTATAACCAGAAAATTTAGATATACATTTTCATTTGTCATAAATTATCGCAAACGTATACCATTTTAATCAAAATCGTTAGAGCTATTTTCAAGAAAATCAAAAATGTTCCATGTAAAGGGTAGTTTAGGATGAAGTAATTTTCTTCAAAATCTTCGTGTCGTATCCTTGAAAGACATTAAACTGAAATACCAACTTTGGCTTTAACCCACTTTTCGTTTTTGAGTTATGCTGTATACGCACGCACGCACTACTGCATGCGCGCACACACACCTTTTTCTATATATTTTGTTATTTTTATTTTTTATTTTTATTCAGGGAGTCTCAAAACATTATTTCTGGTGAAACCTCGACATCAAATTTTTGGGTGGAATACAATAGTTGCTCTACTTACTAGTAGAGAAAGTGAAAACTGATGATGAAGATGATATTGATAATATACCAGCTGATAAAAATTATTTAATGTTTTCTAAAGCTTTAACTCAATTTCTATTCATGTGTATGTGGGAGAGGAAAGCTCATATGAAAACATATTACACCTCATTTTCTCAGGTACAACATTGTAGTCTTAATTGTTTAAATAGCTTATATTAACAAATTTCATTTCTATTCAAGGATCATTATTATTGCGTGGGGTCTCATTTGACCCCTCTTGGTAGTTATTGATGATCCTCTAACTTGGTGGTCCAAAAATTAACAAATTTCCTATTCAATTCTTGGGTCTCAGTAGGTCGTATTTCAAATGATCCGTTAATATAAGAAATCACAGATGAAAATGTAACCCCGAAAAATTCATATCAATGTTGTTGATTATCACTACCTTATTCGTAAACATTCTAACTTTAAATAACAGTTTTAATACTTTTAACATTTTAAGAACACAACTTGTGGTTCTTAATTGCTCGAAGAATGATAGTACCAGGTTTTAGTTATACAGAGGGAGCTAAAAACATCCGAACTGCTGCGTGGCGTTTTTGCATTGCGCACACATAAACACGATAACGCAGCTGCTGTACACAAGGTCACGCAGTTGACATATTTTTCTCTGCTCTGAAAGTGCAGTATTGAGCTGACGCTGATATCGTGTAGTTAAATTATTATCAATGCGCTTTATTATTTTGTCCTATAGTTAGTCACAAAGTGTATAATGAGTAAGCGTTTGCCTTCTATTGCACAGGGTGTATTTATTTATGATTCATATGTGTTAACTCAGTCAGCTCGCCAAGTGAAAGTGCGATTTGCAGAAAGATTTCCAGGTGATCTGCGTCTACTATCTCTGCGGTAACTTAAAGCATAAAGTGTACAAGAAAAACTCACACATCCTGGAAGAATGAAAACAAAATATCCGCACAGGAAATGTTTCTCATTTCTCAACGTGAACTACGGCGAGTGATAGATAGCTTCCTGAAGAGGTGCCAAAAATATATGGACAACGACGGTGGCCAGTTTCAGCATCTATGAATATGGAATTTGTTTTTGGTAGTTTGTGTGTCTTAATCTACATTTGTTTACACTTTTTAAGGGTCTCACTCTTTTGACACTTGGAGATAGTTCTCGCTGATATTGACATTCGATATTTGTTTTCACTTTTGCTGTCCGCTCTTCTTTGGCAAGCGATTAGGAAGAGTGTTTTAGTTGCTGAGCAGTTGTTCGTGGGCCTTCTAGGCCTTGCGGTTTCTGGTACAGGTGCCTTTTCTCTTGGGTCCCACATCGTTGCTACTTTGTCCAGCTATTGTTGTTGACCCTTACTATCTGATCTGCCCATCACCACCTCACTATTTGCGCTGCTGTCACGGCGTCCTTCACCTGTCTCTTATTGATATTTGTAGTCTTTACCTTTGCACCTTTTTATGGGTAATCTGTAATGTCGTGTTGCTGGGTTGTAGTGAACGTTTGTGCACCATATATAGGGACTACAGACAGCTCAAAACCCACACTAACATACTATCAGTAATGACAGATGTTGAATTAGTCACAACCATTTGTTCATTTATCACTTACAACACACTTTGACATGGCATGACAGCGTAGAACAGAGCTTTCCAAACTGGGAATCCCGACACCCTGGGGTGTCGCGTACTGCCATCATGGCTGTCGCGAGACACACTGGTAAATTCAGAATATCGAATTAGCGCAATGCAAAACATCTTTCTCTACAGTATAATTATGCTGTACTTGGAAATAAACCATAACAATTAATATTTCTCCAAAATATATCTTCTAACCGTAGAATCCTTTTATTAGTAAAAAGAGTGCCTCATATATGTATATTAGTGTCATCCCTTTTTTACTGTAAAATTAATTTTTTAAAAAAGTTGGCACATCTTTACTGAACTTTGATATTGTACAGCTTGAAATCGAATATTGTCTCATCGCAATGTCGCGGGGTGGCGCCGAGACTAAAGGGAAACATTTCAGCTGCGTAATGTTATTGCAAAACATGTAGAAGGGGTGTGGGGGGGGGGGAATTATTACACACAACTGCTTGCATAGACAACAATACCTTGTTGAAAATCAAATAGGATGTATGTTTATTGTTTATCACTATTTCTACAAGTCAATTACATTTTCAATATAGAGCTATATCATAAATCACAGCCTGCCTTTCAGAAATAAATTTTCTTTCAACAATGAATCTTTTAATTATGTTTCCAACTGGTAACCACTATAGATTAGATTTTTCAATGTTCAAAAGAGTTAAAATTTTTCTTCGTTCAACAACACGTCGAGAGAAACTGAACGTTAAGTTAATTCTTTGCATCAAGTATGATGTGCTTCGTCAAATCGACTTCGATGACATCGTCAGTGCTTTCTCTATGAAGAAAATACGTAGGAGCCATAATTTGGAAGTCAGATACATGTATTTTTATTCCAAATAATTTATATTTTTATGAATTGTAACTTTCATTTAACGTTGTCGCATTTAAAACTAATTTAAACTCATAATAACCTATATAACAGCTGCTTATATTGTTTGGGCTAAATTGGGGGGAGGTGGAAAATGTTAGCACTGCCTATGGACGGTAAAAATACCTAAATCCGGCACTGTTCACTAATGTCCATATTATCTAAGATACACAGTTGATTGTGGGTCATATTATATATACTTATATATTTACATGTTCCTGCAAAGTTTCACTACGATTGGGCTACTACTTTCAGAGAAAAAAGTAGATTAAGCAAAGAACATATAGGTAGTTTTGAGAAAACCAAATTAAAGTTGGCAGGTAATTAAAGGGTGCATTATTAGTTATTTAATATCGCGGTTATATAAATTCATATATCATTCTGTTCAGCAAGAATTGTAAGTTTCTTTTCTCAAAAGTAAAAAAGGATTGGATTTTTAAGCCTCAGTTGGTCTATCGTCCCTTAAATAAGTACAGAGCTCAGTGTATAATTTTCTAATTCCTCTACTAGTAAGTAGAGGAAGTTTTGTATTCCATCCAAAAATTTTATGTCGACATTTCACCGGAAATATATGTTTTGAGGCCCCCTGAAACCAAAATACGGTTCGTGTGTGTTTGTGTGCCTCTCTGTGTGTCAGTTTGTAGACAGCATAACTCAAAAACGAAAAGTCTGTCAAAAATCAAAGTGGGTATTTAAGTTTAATATCTTTCAAGAATGAGACACGAAGACTTTGATGAAAATTCTTCCATCCAAAACTACCCTTTACATGGATATCTTTTCGAAAAGTTTCATTTTCTCGAATATAGCTATCTTGATTAAAATGCCATTAGTTTGAGATATTTTTTATAAAAAATGCAATGTATATCTTGAATTTTCTGGCTTTAGCCCATGTAGTCGTATTTACTCTAGATGACTTTTGAATAACTCGTAAATCCTAAGAGATAGACCAAATCTTACTATACAAAAATGTAGATCTCCCTAAAACACACAATCTATATCCAAACAAATTTTTTTGTAGAGTGAACCATTTTGTAGAGTAAGACATTGTTTGTTATTTGTATCAGTTTCGGAAAACTTAGCTATCGTCACATGCTACATCGTTTTTCATTTTTTATATGTCAACCGTGCAAAGAGAATGGATCTGAAAGCTTTAGAAGATTTGACTATCGCTCAAAGCCTACTGTATTCTAATATTCCTCTAGTACCCACAAGAACGTAAGCAATAAGATAATTTCTGGAAATGTTTATCTCAATTAACACGAAGAAGATGTAGAAATAAGAGTTTGTAAGAATGGTTAGTACAAGAGTAGAGAAAGTCATGTGAGTGCAACACATCACATTTTTTTCCTCATCAATCTCTTTAAGTTGGTCTAAAGTATTTTTGAAACCAGACTGTAGGGTCAAGAACTAATCCTTTATATTGTTTTCTGTCAATGTCAATTATGCCTACTCTTTTGATGAAACTGGAAATTTGGGAACACACCGCTTGAACTTCAGAGAACTTTTCATTTGGTAAGATCTAACAGAACGAAATGAAATGAACCAGAACTAGAGATTATTTTGAGAACTGCTAAGGCTGCCGCGGTCGGTCCTGGGGGAAGAAGCTTTATTAGATTTAGGAAACACGAGAAGAAAAGATATAGTGCTACAGAGAATTACGAAATGTTGGTACAGATGCTCGATAAAGAAAGGAGGTATTAAAAATTTGGGGTAATGTTGCTGAATACGGGCTTTGGGACCGCGTAATGCAAAGGAATGTATGCGAAATGAAAATAAGAAGGCGAGAAACAATTCTCGTTCATAATGACGAATTTCGGTAAACATAGAAGGCGGGGGACTGTTTTACTTATGCATACATTCCTAGTTCTACCAAAAATCTCCCAAATGTAGCATTGAGCACCACAATTACGGCATAAATAAGAACCCCTTTATATTACGATCAAACAAACTAATTTACTAATCACATAACCTGAAATAACTGTGAAACCATAATCTCTTGCAATTGTGCATGAGATACTGTAAATAGCCCTACAATGTGAATATATGTTATAATGTACGCTTATGAAACAAATACAGTTTTACAAGAGCTGATTGACAAATGGAATGCTTTAAACATCGGATTTTACTGGTGATTTCAACTAAAGGTGAATGAGGAAAAAGAAAATATTCACTTTTTAACACGTTCTGCTATTGTTACGTCTCCTTTATGTACATTATCCCACTATTTTGCACGTGCTTCTAATTCATTGATTCAGTTTTAGATCGCGCTCCCGTCCCATGTTCCTCTCTGATTCGTAGTGCGAACCTCTTTGTCGGGTAATGTATTTCTGCATGTCAAGTTGGCATGGTTTAGCGACATTGCGCATCTAGAAGCGAAAATGTGCATACTACAACTACAGACCATAAGCAAAGAATAGTTGGAAAAAGTGTTGGAAGAAATAGGGATGAAAGACCTATGGTTGCAAGGTTTTCAGAAACAAGTGAGAGAAAGGCTAAAGCATACCGTGTAAGGTGGCGCCGCCGGAACGCGTGAGACTTGCATTCTGGAGGATCGGCTTTGATCCCCGTCGACGACCACTCAGACTTTGGTTTTTTCCATGGTTTCTCCTTATCACTAGGTGAATGATGGTGCAGATTCCTTTCCTTTCCAATTTCACTCTCTTATCATGTTCCAGATTAGGTTGGCATAGCCGATTTTATTAATTAATTCTACAATAACATAAATTAACTTAACTATTAATATAAAAGCTCCATGAAGAATTTAAATTACTTATTGCAAAAATAAAATCAATAAAGGACCAACTTTCAGTTTTATTTTAACCTTTTCGATCATTTTATATAATAATGTTATAGGATTATTTCCGTATATTTTTATACGACTTTCTTTCTTGCCTTACCATTCTGATTGAGAGTTGTACTATTCGGTTGAATTAATAATACTAAGCAAATATTTGACCATTCTACTGCATGTGAACAGATGCCACATACGTGCGTTGTGTAAACCCTTATCCCCCCCAACGGTCGCCTTGTCACCCTCTTCCTGAGTGAGAGAAATACTACTGTGCACCAGGTGACAATCTCTCCAACTGTTAGGGACTTCGTACGTCTGAGTTGCACTGGCTCCGTTCTCTGATAGGCGTATGGCCTCCATTCGCCTCATCCCTTCCCCCCGGGGTACTAGTAGCGCGCAATAGATTCCTGTTGGGTCGCGGTGGGTTGAGCTGTCACCCCCTCCCCTTCTCCCTCCTTGGTTCCTTCAATCACAATTACAAGAGTAGAGCGGGAGATATGTGGAATAATCGATAGTAAAAAAAATATTTCAAAATATATACAAAAAAAAAATCTGATGTGTTGCACACACATGACTTTCTCTACTCTTGTACTAACCATTCTTGTAGACTCTTATTCCCATATCTTCTTCTCGTTAGTTGAGATACATATTTGCAGAAATTATGTTACTGCTTATTTCCTTGTAGGTACAAGGAGAATATGCGAATACAGTAGACTTTGAGCGATAGTCAAATCTTTTAAAGCTTTGAGATTCCGTTCTCTTTGCACGGTTAACATATAAAAATGAATAACGATGTTCCATTTTACAGAAGTATAAGTTCTCAAAAACTCACACTAATAACAAGGAATATATTCGAAATGGTCCACTCTACAAAAAAATTTATATGCACCTAAACTGTATGTTTTAGCAAGATCTACATTTTTTGTATACTAAGATTTGTCTATTTCTTACAGTTTACGAATTGTTCAAAAGTTCAAGACTGCACAGACTGCAGCCAGCAAATTCAAAATATACATTTAATATGTCACACAAATCTCTTAAACATGTGGCATTTTAATGAAAATCGTTAGAGCTATTTTCGAAAAAATCTAAGATTTCGAAAATTTTTCCATGTAAAGGGTAGTTTAGGGCGGGAGAATTTTTTTCAAAATCCTTGTGCCGCATCCTTATAAGATATTAAACTTCAATACCAAATTTGGTTTTTGTCGACCTTTCGTTTTTGGGTTAAGCTACACACACGCCTTTTTCTAAAACTGCTTTTTTTTTTTTTTTTTTTTTTTTTTTTTTTTTTTTTTTAAAGAAGTTTCAGTTGAATGAAGATGAGAACGATATCTTAAGTGGCCTAAGAGGCAATGATAAAACGTGAGGATGAGGAAAGTGTTGAATGTCATTTAACTGAGTATGAAGATGTAAATAAATGGACAGACAAAATCTGGGATAAGCAACAGAAGGGAATTTAACTGCACTGAAAATGTTAACAAGCAAGCAGGAAGAAAGAATTAAAAAGGCACAGGATTACCTAATAAAAGTAAAAGAAACATGGAGGGGGAAAGTGAAGGAGAAGAAGAGTCGAGATGAGGGGAGACAAAGAAATTGTACAACGGATTTAGCAAAGCGTTGAGCAATTGAGCGTTTTACATTGAGGTATATTCAGAGTGAAAAAACTTAAGTTGTAAACATGAAGCATAGAATGACACACAGAAAGGAGCAACATATTTTGGTATTCAGACTTCACCTTTATTGCAATTGCCATATTAAAGAGAAAGTCCTGATTATGGCCAAGGTCACAGAGAAACCTACTCTACTTACATATACTCAATAGAAAATGTACGTTATTCCACCTAAAAGTTCAACACAGAGAACTGTCGGGAAATATTGATGTATTTTTAGACGTGGCCAATGACCTGGCTAGGACCTGCATGATTGACGTCATGCAAATTGATGTTGGGGGTAACGTCTATTTCCTACTCGAAACAAACAAGAGACAGCTGGTAATGTGAGCGGGCACTGTACTTGATCCCGCACTGTTCCGCAATGTTTACAACACGAGAGCTACGATTACCTTTTAGCTTGTTTACTAGAACGGCGAAATACTAAACTCGCGTATGCCGATATGAGACGTTGGTGTCCATAAGGTGCGATTATATCTGAAAAGAGTGTATATACATTGACTCGCCGTGTATGCGCATAACACTCTTTTCGATATGCCTCGTAGGTTTGTCAGCTAATATATGCAGAAAAGTCGCTTGAATACCAAACTTGGCACTTCGGTTCCACATCTTCCAAGGTTACAATACGATGACGTTTACAAGAGAATTTCAAACTCAAACTGCCCTTCACTTTCTATGTAAAGTGTTTTCTACCTTTCGAAAATTACTATTCCTCAAAAACGACTAACGATTTTTATTAAAACACCATATGTTTCAGATATTTTCATGACAAATTATTAGTAAATGTTGAATATTTAGGGAATATTTGAATAACTGGTTAACCTATTAGATTAATACAATTTTACTTCATGTAAAATGATCTCGCTCGTTAGCCATTTCCGAGATATTTGTTGTAAATTGGTTTGAATTTGCAAATAGTTATACCTTGCTTCTGTTTATGCAAACAACGGAATATCAAAGGAAGTCGCTTTTAAAAGATCTGACTATGACATAAGGTATAACAAAAGTTGTATTAAAAACAATTTAGGCAAACGTTCACCTCAAATCGTGGCGTGACACCGGCTGTTCATAAAAGAGGCGCTCAAGGTCAAGTCACCTCACACCACGACTTTGCTAGGCAACAACGACAACAACAGACGGGCCGCAGCAAAGAAATTCTGAACTGTTCGAGACTTTCAACTACCGACTTCTTTTTGAGAAGTTTTTCCAGAAAAGGTTTATTTTCTGGAGAATTCTGCGACAATGAGTGTTACGGCAGGTTTTGGAGTTGAGTATTGGGTTAAGTTTTAAATGTGTATTGCTTACAGTCAGTGCTGATAGAGTTTAAGTTTGCGTATAGTCAGGAGACAGTTCTAGTCCTTTAATCCTCGCATCGGAGTTGTTGGTTGTGTAAAGCAGTTTTAGTGAGTGTATCGTCGGAGTCGGTTGTATGTTGGAGTAGTACTGCTGGAGCAGTATTTGTATCCAGGTTACAATCCAGCAGCACAGTTTTGAGTTGCAAGGTAGTGACCATTTGTTTATAGTGTTGTGACAAAGGTCTGTCCAGTTATATTTTTGTTATTGTATTTTCTTCTAACTAAATGTACAAAAACGCAGATATTTTTACTGATATTAATACAGTCTACAGTCTTTCGTGATATTACACTCAACTGTTTTCTTCTTATAACCTTGACTCACTCCTTCCTATCTGTCTTTACTTTCTTTATCACTCAAAGAGCTGACTGAAGATGGAATCACTCGACACTAATTACCTGCTTCCTTTCAACTCGACTATACACACACAGCTGACACACAGACAGACAGACACACACACACTGTAACTAAAAACTCGTTGCCTGACCTCCTTTTATAGCGAGGTTGATGTTATATGCGCCTTTGTGAAACATCACCTTTTCTGGAACTTCTAGAAAAATGCGGACCGCGGGTACTTCACGAATAATCTCGAAAATCGTTTGTGCCTCGACGACGACGACGACGACGCCATACTGGCAGGCTGTGGTTCAGCCCGACGATATTTTTCTGCGTACCTACCCTTGATAGGGTTTAACCGCAGGTAGAATTTTTGGTAAAGGGTGGTTAAGGGTGTTGTTTTTAAATTTAGGTTATGGCTTAAATAATAAGGAGGCTAATTTGCCCCTTAGCTGATGACTCACAGAACTCAGCAATGTTTGCATTCTGTGGAGATAAAGAGAGTTTAAACATTTTGTAAGATCTTTCGATCTTTTAAATTTTGAATTTTGATGGTGGGTTGAATTTTTGAACCGAATAGCTCTTTATTGGGATTATTTGTAGTTTAGCTTTTGCTGCTGATGGGTAAACTACTTTGTTATGGGATATACCCGCAAGCCATACGGGGAACCCTGTACGACCTGAAGCGGCGTGTAGTGGGGTCATAATCGCCTAGAGATCTAACCAGGACGCTTTGGTGGTTGGGTAATTTGGCGTACAATTTTGCTGCCCGGCGCCTAATTTCATCCTCCACGAATGGAAGAGATGAGGCTTCGTGAAGTAGTCTCACGGGGAAGGATAAAGGGACAGAGTAGATAGACCGAAGTCCTCTGTTCTGCGCCCTCTGGGGCCACAGAAGCCAACTACCCGCTGCCATGCCCCACACTTCACAGGCGTAAAGCATGAGGGGGATAATCAGGGCTCTGAATAGGTGTAGTTTCAGGCGGACTGGCATCTCGGATTTCAGCATAGGGTACAGTGAGGCAATGGCCCCCTGCGACCGCACTGATAGGTCTCTGATATGACTTCGAAATGTTAGACTTTTGTCTAATTTGACTCCCAAATAGGTGATGGTGTCTCTCCACTGGATCCTTTGACCCCGAAGTTGGAAGGTGGGGCAGTCTGCAGGTGTGGGACGTCTCGTAAACAGGATGGCATGGCTCTTGTCTGGATTAACAGACATTCTCCATCGTCGGCACCAGTCTTGGACTAGGCGGAGGTGTCTTTGAATAGGGTTGAAGGCTCTCTGGATGTTTTTGTTGGTGCAGTATAGTAGTATGTCATCCGCATATTGCGCTAGGTTGACCTGTGGTTCAGTAGGGAAGTCTGCCATGTAGACACTGAAGAGAGTAGGGGACAAAACAGAGCCCTCGGGGACTCCGCCTCTTATTGGCCTAATTCTGGAGGTTCGTCCAGCAACTGTGACTATGAGGGTCCGGTGTCGGAGGAAACTGTGTAGGATGTGAATGAGTTGTGTGGGTAGCCCCAGGTGAATCAGCTTATGAAGTAGCCCTGTGTGCCAGGTGGTTGAGAAGGCCTTTTCCACATCCAGAGATACCGCAGCGGTGAATGCGCGTTCCTGAAAACCCAGGGCAGCAGCCTCCACCACACGCAGCAGTTGCTGAGGTGTAGAGTGCCCAGGTCGAAAGCCGAACTGATGTTCTGGGATGGCTTGTATGTTTGTCAGTAGGGGGGATAATCGGGTTAGGATCATCCTCTCTAGAACTTTCGAGAGGATGGACAGAAGGCTTATGGATCTGTAGTTGGAGGGGTGTACCGGGTCTTTCCCAGGTTTCAAGATGCATATCACCCGAGCCTCTCTCCACTCGCGTGGAAAGTGACCCAGGGTAAGGCACATATTGAAAACTCTAGTTAGGAAGAGCACGGCGTTGAAGGGAAGGTGACGAAGCATGAGGGGAGTTAGTCCGTCAGGTCCCGCCGCCTTTTTGATTTTGAGGCGTTTTAGTGCGCCATGGGTTTCGCTGGGACGTATCACCGGTAGTCGTTCCGCATCCTCCGGCGGACGTCGTAAGAATCGACGTACTTCTTGGCGGGTACGTTCTGAGAATCTATAATCCTGGGGGTCGTCTCTGGGACACATGGTCCGCTCTAGATAGTCAGCGAACACGTTGGCTTTGGCTTCAGGCTCGTATGCCAGGCCTCGGGTGCCCTGAATTGGCGAGTTGTATTGGCCACGACGGTTTCGAAGGCATCTGGCGATCTTCCACACGTCTCCACTTTCAGTGTCCAGGCTGGCCATCTTGCTCTCCCACGCTTGCACTCGGTGCTCACGCAGTCGAGCCCCGACCAGTCGGCGCAATCGCCGTAATAGGGCTCTGTTGTGGGGTGTGCGATGCCTTTGATAGAGTCTTCGTGCCGCCCAGGACCGACGGATAAGGAGGATTATGTCAAGTGGGAGGACGTCTAGATGTAAGGGAGCTGGAGCTCGGATTGTCAGGTTTTGGGCAGTTCTTGTCACAATGGATGTGAATGAAGAAACTGCCGCTTCAAGAGTTGGGATGTCGTTGATTCTGGGGTTAGGTGGGATGGAGGTACGAAGGCAGTTACGGACACCTTCCCAGTCCGTTTCCCGAGTGTAATTTGAGCTGTCGTGACTGGCAATCCGGGTATTGATTTCTGCCAGTACTGGGTTGTGGTCTGATTGGAGAGCATTTATTGATGTCAGTGTGAGGTGAAATGGGAAATGCTTTATGATCGCAAAGTCTATGACAGAGGGTAGTCCTAGACCATGCGGGTGATGTGTGGGTTGCCACGGGCCCTCCACCCTTAGTTCGGGGTCCGCGTCGATGAGGCGGATGATGGAATTGCCTCGGGCATCCGCCCTTCGACCACAGTGCCAGCGTTGGTGTTTGGCGTTGAAGTCCCCAGCTAGGATGACGTTGGGATAAAGGGCTAGGATGGAATGGTAGTCATTAGGGACAAACTGCCTTCGTGGAGGGTGATATACTGAGACTATCAATATCTCTGTGCCGTCAAGGTTCAGAGTGATAGCCGTGGCCTCTAGTGTTTGAAGGGGTGGGAGCTGGATTGGGCGATGGACTACGTTTTGCCTTACGAACACCGCCGTTCCGCCTCCAGGACGACCTTGACGATCAGTTCTGTGGCAAACGTAGCCCGGTAAACGGAAGCGAGCATTTGGGCGTAGGTGGGTTTCGCTAACTAGAATAGCGTCTAGGGCATAAGTGCGGGCAAAGTGGGATAACTCCCCCGCCTGGCCAGCCAATCCGCACGCGTTCCAAAACGCGAACCGAAATGAGGTGCTTGGCCTAGTTTGTCTGGCCATTTTCGGTGTTTTGAAGTACGGAGGTTAGGAGGGCGAGCCCCTCCATTACAATGAGCGTCTTGGCTGTTGAGTCGCTCGCAGAGCTATATCTCACGATGAGATCGCAAATCCTTTGCCCATGGGTCTGCAAAACTAGCTGCGCCCATTTGAGCAGGTCAGTGAACTGAAAGGTAGGGGATGAGGGGGTGTTGTTTGTGGAAGGAGGGGGTGCTGGTGTCTCCTCGGTTCTAGCCTCCTCGGCTCTAGCCTCCTCCTGATGTTGTCGGATGGTGGAAACATCCCTCGCTTCGACCACTCTGGGTGCTCGTTTGGGCTTCCGGGATTTTCTCTCCCTCTGCGGCCTTGGGATTGTTTGTGGGGGAGGTTGATTTTGGGGCTGATGTTGTGTGTTGTGTGATGGTTGCTGGTGTTGTTCTCGGGTCCATGGATTACCCGAGGTGCGCTGGTTCGTTTGATCCTGCGAAACTCTAGGGGTGTTGGCTAGTTGGGGTTGAGGGGCCTGGTAATTTGAGGTGGAAGGTCTCACTTGGTCTCCTCTGGCGGGAGTTGGACCTTGAGGTATCTGTGGTCTCCTGGAGGCGATCACTCTCTTCCTCGCAGGGCAACCTCCATAGCAGGCCACATGTTTGCCCTTGCAGTTTGCGCAGGTGGGGTCATCTGTGATCTGTCAAGGGCAGGATTCTTTGTGGTGCGCATCACCACAGCGAAGACATCTAAGGTTTCTGCGGCAGAAATGGCTCGAATTGTTGAAGCCAAGACACCGGTAGCATTGTGGGGGCCCAAAAGAGCTCCTCACAGCTTCCACCTTCACCCTGAGGTAGCACAGAGACGTGACTCCGTCGATTTTCATCTCCGGATCACACGCCCTCTCCACCACAACCAGGAAAAGAGGAATTGGCCTCTTGGCTTCCCCGTTCTCGCCCGGTTTGGTAAGTTGCCTTACCAGTCGAGGGGTGATGCCTTTGCGTCTGAGCTCTTCTTCGATATCGCCCACGGGCGTATCTAATGGAAGACCTCTGATGACACGGCGGATGTCTCGAGTTTTGTCGAGACCAAACGTAAAGTGAGGGAGATTTTTCTTGTCAAGGACAGATAGGAGGGTGTTATAGTCCCTCACATGGTTCGTCTGAAAGACATAGCGGCTTTTCCTCCTCGTCACCGAGCACGACCCCGAAAGTGTTGGCATGACTTCTTTTAAGAAGCCCACCATA
This sequence comes from Tenodera sinensis, assembly GCA_030765045.1. Lineage (NCBI taxonomy): Eukaryota > Metazoa > Arthropoda > Insecta > Mantodea > Mantidae > Tenodera > Tenodera sinensis. The sequence goes on from CM060974.1 coordinate 39,937,250, forward strand.
CCCCTGAAATCGTCTACAATGATAGGCGGAATATGCCGCTTGTCTGATTTTTCAGTTGGTTCACCAGTTGGTTCACCAGTTTGCTCGTCAGTCGAGATAGTTGATGTGTTCTGTTGGCGCTTCTTCCGACGGTTGACCACCTCTCGAAATTGTGCCTCGTCCACCTCAGTAGAGATGTCAGAGGAGCTTGCCTCGTCTTCGTCCATCCTGGACGTTTCAGACTGGACGACGGTCTCGTCAGTATTGGATTCCGCATCTGAATCCTCGCGGGAGCTGTCAGAGTTTACCTCTGAGGTTCGGCCTAAACGTGAATTTGGTTCGCGTTTAGCGCCTTGGTTGGACGTATATCCGGTTAATGCCAAACGTTTAGCGTTGCCATTTCCGCCTTGTATAGGCTTTCGGCGTCGCCGGTTGACTGTCTCCTGAGGTGAGCTTGCGGAGACGTTATTGTTTGCGCCAGATGTGCTGGGCATTGCTGAGTTCTCGTTGTCGAGTGTAGTTTTGCTGTTTTTAACAGTGGGATTTGGTTTTGTAGACATAATATTGTCGGGCTGACCACTTACCTTCAGCAGCGGTTGCTAAGAAGCGCTGCCAACAGAGGACCGAACACCCAAAAAGGATGCGCCTATATCCACCCGAAGGTGTTGGCTCTAGCCTTGTTGACAAACCGCTACTGCTTGTTAGTCGGGACCTTGCTCGCAGTACATTGGAGACCAATACCGATGCTTGATACAAGCACCAATCAGGCACTCCAATGCAAAGTCCAATCTCGACAGATGTTGCCGCTCCGGGAAAGCAGTCTTCGGTAAGCTCTAAAGTTTGCTTTCCAAACCTCTTATAGAGCTCCCCTACGATGACTTTGGCTAATGTATTAGCCCGAAGTACGAAGCCTGTGCACCACCGGCATGCGCACTCCACCTTCTTGCGGGATCTCCTGCTCCGTGGGGGATGGCTGAAAATTCCGTCCTTTCCACCAGTGAGAAGCAAATCACGTCCGCTCTGGTCGAACGACGACGCGAGAATTTTGTGCCTCTGCCGCTCTGTCACGTATTTACTCGCCTAAGTGGTGTGAGGCGGCATGACGTTGAGCGCCTTTGATACGCGCCGCGTCTAGTATGTGGTGTGAGGTAGTTTGGCCCTGACCGTGCTTTGTTGTGCACCACTGTTGGCCTGAGGGTATGGACATAAACAAACAACCGTGATTCAAATTTAGAAGGGAAATAAAGAGCCATTAAAAGTAACTTAAATTGTTATTTGTCACAGTATGAAGCAGATAGAAGAATTAGCACCTAATAGAACAGTTACAGTGCAGGTATAAAAGTGATGAAATGTATAATTTATGTTCTTCAGAAAACTGGAGACAAGAACTTTATTTTTCTGTAGAGATACTTTGTTTTTCGCTCTAGGCATTGCTGCTGGTGCAGATTTCGTCTCTTCTGGGAGGGAGGAATACCTGGAATTCGGTATACGTGGGTACTTAAGCACTAGTGCACTCTAATAGCAAGGTAAGCATCGTTATGCAGCTCTTGAAAACAGTGTGTTACATACACTCCAGTCGCTTGCCAAACCCCAAACTTTAACATGCGGTCATTCCAACAAGAGCTTTTAGAGCAGCTCAGGTTAGCTTGCACATGAAGCATGCAACTGCATCCTCACCATTACACTATGGTGGTACATCTAGTCACACAACATATCCCTTCAAGGCGCTAACTGTCTGGCTTATTGCTCAACAAATTTAAAAATAGCTGATGTGTTGCACTCAGAAACATTAAGAAACTATCTTATTGCTAGTTTTCTTGTAGGTTTAAGGGCAATGTGACAATATAGTAGGCGTTAAATGGTATTTAAATGTTTTAAGGGTTGGTAGTTACATGCTGGATTTGAAGTTCCGTTTCCTTTGTATGGCCAAGATATACAAAGACGAGTAAAGTCCTGCCATTTGAAAAAAAAAGTTAAGTATTGCAAAATTCAGACAAATAATAAGGAGTTTCTCGGATAATTCAAAATAAACATTTCGTTTGTCACAAAATATCTTAAACGCTTGATATTTTAATCAAAATCTTAACAACTTTCGAGATAGTCTCAATTTTCAAATCTCATTTTAGGACCTCCAGATTTTTGTGTCATGTCGAGCAAGCTTTACTCTCGATGATGTCCCATAGTTGATAATGGAGTGAATTCAGATATGGACTTCCCGATGGCCAATCATGGTGAGTTATATGCTCAGGAACATTGTCTTTAAGCCACTGTTGTCCCCACTTGCACCCACAATTCATGGAATTATTGGTCAGTTTTATTTATGAAAGGTGGCAACAATGTCCAATTTTGCCGTTACGCTAAAGAGGGTCTCAGAGTGTAGAACAGGCATCGGCAAGCACGCTGATTTAGAGTAGTGGGCAGTAGACGAAGCCAGAGCTTGCTTACAGGGCAGCGACCAGTGACGTCACGGCAGTGGTTCAACGTACGGCACAGCAATATACATCTGTTCTTGATGGAAATCTTAATGCAGTGATTATAATCAAAGTAGCACGAAATATCTCCGCAAATAGCCATGGGCTGATTAACACGAAACTAAACAAGAAATAAAACGTTTAGTATGAGCTGCAGTTTAAGTTTCTTGTATATTATAAGTTATACATGGTGGAAGGTAAGTCATTACATTTCTTCTAATATGTGCTTTATAGAAGCATTACAAACAAAAAGGTCTAATGGCATTTTGTTCTTTGATCAGATTTCGAAAAAAGCCATTTTAGTGGATGCGCAATTCCACAAGAATGTACGAAGATAACAGTTTGTTATTTGTATGATGCGTAGAGCAACTTATTACTGACATAGCTTCGGTAGTAATTATGAGACATCACACAGGGTTTCGAAATAATTAATCACTTAAAAGACGTAAAGGAATACTTCGAGCTGCTCTATCAGTCGTAAGGTAGGTCAACAACGTTGCGTTGAGGTTGGTCAGGGAATTGACCTGGTTTGTGGATATAAACAGGTCTGGCACTTTCGCTTTCGAGTAATGTTTTGGGAGCTAACGCTTGTACTTGGTATACGCTCGCACAGTAAACACGGAAGGACAAGGCAGGATATATGTTTATGCTCCCAAGACGGTGCGTTACGCTGTTTCTTGTGTACTGAGCTAGGGAAAGTGACACTGTCTCAATCTGCTTGTTTTCGTTGAAACTAAAATATCTCCGCAGGAAATGGTCAGAGACAAAAATCTAAGATACAAAGTGGGTTCCAAATACTGAGATCTATCACTGGTTTAAATTAATATAATGACTTCCCTTCCACGCGGTATAAGTTACTTATTCATTGTTTCTCATTAGTTAGACACTTAACTGCCCTAATTGTATTATCTGTCTTGGGTTTCTATATTATGAAATATAATTTTGTTCCTGTTACGTTTAACAGCTCATCAGTTAAATGTAGAAAAGCCGTTTGTGTTATGTTTTGCTGATTTATTCACCCATAATAAGCCTTCATAGTCAGCAAGAAAACCAGGAATATATTGCAGTACTATAGTTTTCTGAACTAAAGTGTTACAGAATCAAGACATATGGAAGCGTCCGCTTGCAGAGTTATGAAAAGCTATAAACTTCTAGGAGCGGTGTTTTGTGCCAAGATGATAGTTCCAGAAAACTGGTTGTAAACTTTAAATTTGATAATATAGACAGAAGTATATAAAGAAATTAAAATACATAGGAAGTAACTTTGAGGCACGCTGCTTTAACCTAGAAAATGAAGATATAGTATTCACAGTCGGTGAATACTTTGTCAGCCCAGTATGATTCTCGACAGCGCTGCTTATTGCATGATGCATATGATTAAAGCTTTAATTTTAGCACCATGGATGTGGAATGGACGGATGCAGGGGGAGCGGATGTTCGGTTAACTATACGAAATACCCATGACGTATACATTAACCTTGAGTACCGAGAAGTGTTGCGGTTGGATGGTAGACCGTGCACACAGCACGAGGCGTGCTTAAGGATGTCTAGAAACAGTGATGTCAACTTCAAGCACACATAATTGTAAGATACTATAAATAAATAATGCACTCTCTTATTCTGCTTTTGTGTGACAATATGTTCATTCCAAACAATTTGGCGCCATGAAAGATTTTATATATAAAAGATGATACTTACCCAAGTATGGTCGATCCTGCCTTAGAACCGGACTTGATGTAAACAAAAGTTTCTGTATCCCTCCACGTGAGCCTCGTGTTCGTACCACCTGCGAGGAGAGAACATAGATATCACAAAAGAGATAGTAAACATGGAATCTCACACCGGCTTGAACCAAAATATCCACCAGGAAATTCTGGCGTTCCTCAACGTTAACGGCTCTGAGTGTTGCACTCTAAATAAAGATGTTTTGATACGGATTAAAGTTGCGGAAATGAGATTCAGAGTCTTTTGGATCAGCCGTTAGTTTTTATTGTGCATTCTGTGATGGTTCAAAATTAACTGTGTGATACAACTCCCACCGAATGTGACGTGAGAAGTGAACCTGCAGAAATGAACCTTCAACTAGACGAAGTGCACTGTAATACAGAAATAAAATAAGGGTGAGAAAGTGGTTTGTGATGTTTCACTAGGGCGAACAAATGTGCATCACAAAACTCAACCCGTGCTCCCGTCATTCTTAACTAGGGCTCAAACCTTTATACAGCTATTGAGGTGATCACAAGCTACCTGCCACATGGGCAGAGTGTGACGTTATTGTGCGGGTACAGTGCCAGCACAAAACGCACTCCTACAGTTCTTAATGTACAGACATAGATGCCTTATTTTGCAACACATTGAAGAGTAGGAAGTTCAAGCGAAAAGTATAGGAGCACGTGTTTTGAACAAGGGGATGTGGGAGCAGGTATAGAAGCTCAAGACCGGTGGCTAGAAAAGCTATTCCACTCCAGAGAGTATTCCAACAAAACAAATATCCCCAGAAGGGATGATCTGTTTTGCAAATAGATGGACAAAGCTATTACATTACATTTTCGCGCTCAGATTAATTTGCAACTGCCATTTCTGAACAAAAACTTGGAATTAACGAAAATGAAATTCTACTTGGAGGTCAGGAAGCGGCTGGAAAGATGCAATGGTACTTCCTGTATTTAAAAGAGAGAATAAAATATCTGAAAGAGCTACAAAGTTATTATCTATTAAACACAGGCTATAAGATTTATGCAAAGATTTTAGCACATAGAATAAGAAATATGGCTGGCCCCGTAGCGCAGTTGGTAGAGCACCTCCCTGCTGTGCAAGGGGTCCCGGGTTCGAATCTCGACAGGGGGTAGGAGTTTATCTCCAGCCAGGATTATTCCTTCCTTCCCTGAGTCTGGAAGTATAATGGCGGCGCCGTGGCTAAGTGGTTAGACCGCTCGCCTACCACCTAGGTGGGACCCGCATGTGGTATTCGTGGTGGACGAAGGGGCGTTTGGGCGGGTTTTCTCCGGGTTCTCCGGTTCCCCCTAATTTCATTCCACCAATTCCTCCATTATCACCCTTCCAATCATCCATTTCGCCATTTCATATTATCCTCTCCCTATCACACCTGCTGCTTGGCTGACCACTTGCTTCCAGGTCTTCACTCTATCTGGTCCAGAGGTCCCTCTGCTCCCCGACAGGCGTCTGACCCTAGGCACTGGCTTGTAAGTCCTCGGGGGTGTAAGTCCTTCATAAGGGGAGGGTAATCAGGGAAAGAAGAATAAGAAATATAAACGAAGTCATTCTCCTGCAAAATCAGTATGATTTCAGAAAGAGTAGACCCTGTTTAGATTGCATTTGTACACTGGTGCAACTGCTTGAACAACGGAACGAGTATAAAGCTTCCACTTTATGTAACCTTGATAGATTATGTCAAAGCATTTGATAAAGTAAATATAAATAAAATGTGGGAAATAATGAAGGATAGAGGTTTTCCTAACCATGCAATACGTGCTGTGCAAAGTATATATTTAGGAACAAAAGTGGAAATAACTCTCAGAAGAAGGCATTTAAACAAACCAAGGTGCCCGACAGGGGTGTCCACTTTCACCGGCATTATCTAATATTTATTTAAACGTTGTCATTCATTATTGGCAAACTATTTTAATTAATAATTTTAAAAGCAATAATATAAATATGGACACCTTAGTTTTTGCAGACAACCTAGCAGTTATAGCATCCACGGAGGGCAATTTGCCAAGAGATATGTATAAGCGAAGTACAGTGCCTATTGAGTGTAATTTGAAAATATAGCTGAAAAAAGAACACCTAAAATAATGGCATTTAATGGAAGAGACTCTCTGAGAGCTAAAATTATGATTGATAACGCACCTGTAGAGTGAGTTATGGATTTTTGAAGTATTTAGGGATTTTTAATGGCAAAGATAGAATAAAAGACAAACAGAAAACAAACTTTGTTTCAACAGATATGTGGAACAATTAGAAGAGGTATCAAAGAAAGTCCGCAAAGAAACCTTATTGAAGATTTATAAAATGTTAGCAGTTGCAGCTGTATTAAACGCTTCTGAGTGTTGCACTCTAAATAAAGATATTTTGATACGGATAAAAGTTGCGGAAATGAAATTCTCGAGGTCTGCGGCAGGTTCTATTTTGATGGAGAAACAGAGCAGTGTAGATACTCAAGAACAGTTGGGAATATTCAAACTACGAGGCAAAATAGCACAGTACAGGGAAAGATGGCACAACGATGTCTGCAGAATGGAACATGATAGGATTCCCCAAAGAGCATTAAATTACAGGCCAAGAGGACAACGGAGTCGAGGAAGACCTGCTAGAAGATGGATAGAAAAACTAATTTGGCGTCGGAGCAGATCAATCATGGTCTAAACCTTGTTTGTATGATGATGAAATTCCAATTACATGTGAGGTTTCTACATTGCCTTAATAAAAAATTCAGGAGACCAAGAAAAATATTGGAATTAAGCACGATTTCGAATTATTATCGAGGTTTCACTGTATTCGCCATCGCAGTTCAACTGTTATCACTGATCAGTATTATACAGATTAAAGTTTGAAGTACGTGCCTTAAAGACTAAGTGATTATTTCACACAATTATAATAGATGCAGGAAACACTGATTAAATGAGAAAAGCAAATCGGATTTGCAGTAACTAACTTAACACATTCCAAACTCCAAATTATCTAATAATTTTTTGAGGTCGTTCTTATTCCAAACGTTAAAATTCATGAAGACGAAGACTTCGCATTTCAAATGACAAAAGGGGATGTTATTTTTTGCAGTCCCTAACGCTTGCTTTGGGATACGCTGATTGATCATTTGACTTTTAGATTCCTCTCCACTTTTTTTGATACTGCTTGTCTGCAAGGTCTCCACACGAAACTGGCTTAGATTCAAAGGGGGCTTTGTTATATCCATTATGTGTGACGACTCAAGATACTTAGCGCTCCTCCCAAAAATAATGTGTGATTCCATCCGTTGATTAACTTCAACATATTAAAATTACTTACTACAATTACTAATCTGTGTTCCTAACATTTCCTTTTAAAAAAACTCATAAATCTAATACACCAGTAATTCCGGCATCAACAGGAAGTAAAAGCGAATAAGGAATTCACATTTGAAAAAAGTCTGATGTTTTGCACTCACATGACTTTCTCTACTCTTGTACTAACCATTCTAACAAACTCTTATTCCTATATCTCAATGTTAGTTAAGATACACATTCGTACAAATTATCTTATTGCTTGTTTCCTTGTAGGTGCAAGGGAATATTAGAATACAGTAGGCCTTGAGCGATAGTCAAATCTTTTTGAGCTTTGAGATTCCGTTCTCATTGCACGATTAACATATAAAAAATGAACAACGTTGTTGCATTTCGCTAAAGTTCTAAGTTTTTCGAAACTCACATAACAAGGAATATCTCCGAAATGGTTCACCCTAAAAGTAAATTTATTGAGACATAAATTGTATATTTTATCAAGATCTACATTTTTTGTATGGTATGATTTGGTCTATCTCTAACGGTTTACCAGTTATGCAAAAGTCGTCCAGAGTAAATAGGACTACAGGGGCTATAGCCAGAAAGTTCAAGATATACATTTCATTTGTGATGAAATATCTCAAACATATGACATTTTAATCAAAATCGTTAGAGCCATTTTCAAGAAAATTAAAATTTTCGAAAAATTGTTCATGTAAAAGGTAGTTTCGGGTGGGGCTATTTTCTTCAAAATCTTCGTGTCGCATCCTTAAATGACAATAAACTTAAATACCAACTTTGTTTCTTAACCGACTTTTGGTTTTTGAGTTATGCTGTCCAAAGACACACAGACACACACAGACCTTTATCTAAAAATGCTTTTTTTTAATTCAGGGGGCCTCAAAACATATATTTCGGGTGAAATCTGGACATCGAATTTTTGGGTGGAATACCATACTTCCCCTACTTACCAGTAGAGAAAGTAAAAAGTGGTCAGTCGTGAAAAATTCAAAACGATAGCATGAATATCTTGAAATTTGATACCTCCATAAAAATGTATCGGACATGAATTATGTGCACTAATGATAGCTACATCTTCGACAAGTAAGATTTTGTCCATGTCTTACGCCTTGTAAATTATCAGTAGTCAATCATAATGAAGCGCCAATTCGCAAGAAACTCAAGATTATATGTTTTATTTGTCAATTGGAACATCGTTATTAAACTTTTTGTATGTTTATCGTACAAAGAGAACGAAATTTGAAAGTTTTAAAAGATTGGCTATCGCTCAAAGCCTACTGTATTAACGTATTCTTCTATTCACAAGGGGATAAACAATAAGATAATTTCTGAAAATGTTTATCTCCACTAACATGAAGAACATGTAGTAATAAATATTTGTAAGAATGGTTAGTACAAGAGTAGAGAAAGACATGTGAGTGCAATACATCAGATTTTTACTTTCTCTGCTGGTAAGTAGGGGAAGTATTGTATTCTACTCAAAAATTCGATGTCGAGATTTCACCGGAAATATATGTTTTGAGACCCCCTGAATCCCAAAACAAAACAAAAAAAAAACAAAAAATTTAGTAAAAGCTCTGTGTGTGTTTCTGTGTGGCTGTGTATCTGTGGACAGCATAACTCAAAACGAAAAGTTGTTTAAAAACCAAATTTGGTATTTAAGCTTAAGTCTTTCAAGGATGCGACCCGAAGATTTTGAAAAAAAATCCTCCACCCTAAAGTACACTTCACATGGAACATTTTTTTCGAAAATTTTGATTTTCTTGGAAATGGCTCTAACGATTTTGATTAAAACGTCATAAGTTTGAGATATTTTTATGAAAAATGAAATGAATATCTTGAATTTTCTGGCTATAGCCCCTGTAGTCGTATTTACTCTGGACGACTTTTGCATAACTGATAAACCGTTAGAGATAGACCAAATCATACTATACAAAAAATGTAGGTCTTGCTAAAATACACAATTTATATAGGAAGAAATTTTATTGTAAGGTGAACCATTTCGGAGATATTCCTTGTTATGTGTGTGAGTTTCGGAAAACTTAAAACTTTCGTGGAATGGAATACCGTTTTTAATTGTTTTATATGTTAAGTGTGCAAAGACAACAGAATCCCAAAGCTTTAAAAGATTTGACTATCGCACAAAGCCTACTTTATTCTAATATTCCCCTTGCACCTACAAGGAAATAAGCAATAATTTGTACAAATGTTTATCTTAACTAACACGAAGAAGATATAGGAATAAGAGTTTGTAAGAATGGTTAGTAGAAGAGTAGAGAAAGTCGTGTGAATGCAACACATCAGATTTTTATGTTTAGAAATGCATTTTAAGTATGATTCCGCTCAACTATCTAGGAATTAGTCACTAATAAACTGCACCAAGTCTGCAGTTTTAAACTAGGTTAAACCGTGATCTGTAAATGTTAACTTTTGGTAAACATCTACTTCCAGGGAAGGTGTGTTTGCTTTGAACTGCTGGAGATGTACACAGAATCAGCTATTGACGCTGCACCTTGACGTGTTGTTTTGAAAGTAATTAAGGAGAGATAAGTCTCATGCACTTGTGGTGAAAAAGCGAAGTCGCGCTTCGCTTTGTAATTCCGTTACTCTTCTCTCGTCGGTAGGCAAGAGCTCACTAAATACGCCAGTCTTTCATACAATTAAGGAGGTTAATGTCAAATGTAATTCAAAGTACAACTTCCCAGAGATACCTATTACATTTCTAATTCTGTAACTTCATAATTCAACTGCATGAATTTAATTGGGAATATAGAGCAAGACTATATTACGAAATTTAAAGACAGTAGATCATTAGACCCAACACATACACTGTTCCTAACGGCAAAACATCTTTTTAAAGCTCCAGTTATATTTTTAAATACTGTCGGTATAATTACGAGACATTCATTTATTTCTAATGGACTTGGAACAACTTTACCCTAATAATCTCTGCATAAGTTATTGTTCGACAGTAAACTAATGCATTGATTTCATCAAGTTCCTAACTGGATCGATCACAGAGGAAAGGCATCAAGTCAAACTTCGAAACAAAACAAAAAAAGTCTGATGTATTGCACTCACATGACTTTCACTACTCTTGTACTAACCATTCCGTTCTTTTGCACGCTTAACATATAAAAAATGAATAACAATGTTCCATTTGATGAAATTTTAAGTTCCCCAAAGATCACACAAATAACAAGCAATATTTCTGAAATGGTGCACCCCACAAAAACAGAAAAAAACAACTGATGTGTTGCATTCACATGAATTTCTCTATTGTTGTACTAACCATTCTTACAACCTCTTATTCCTGTATCTTCTTCGTGTTGAGATAAACATTTGTACAAATTATCTTACTGCTTATTTCTTATATTAAGGGGAATGTTAGAATACAGTAGGCTTTGAGCGATAGTCAAATCTTTTAGAGCTTTGAGATCACGTCCTCTTTGCACGCTTAACATATAAAAAGAATAACGATGTCCCATTTCACGGAAGTTTTGTTCTCCGAAAATGACCTAAATAAGAAGGAATATCTCCGAAATGGTTCACTCTAAAAAAATTTTTTTTTGATATAATTTATGTGTTCTAGCGAGATCTACATTTTTTGTATATGAAGATTTTGTCTGCGAGTATTTCTTACGGATTACGAGTTATTCAAAAATCATCCAGACTAAACAGGACTACCTAGGCTATAGCCAAAAGATTCGAAATATACATTTCATTTGTCATACAAATATCCTAAACATATGCTATTTTAATCAAATTCAAAATTTTCGAAAACTTTTCTATGTAAAGGGTAGTTTAGGGTGGGGCTATTTTCTTCAAAATCTTCGTGTCGCATCCTTGAAAGAAATTAAACTTAAATACCAAGTTTGGTTTTCAAAGGACTTTTCATTTTTTACTTATGCTGTCCACAGACTGACACACACACACACACACACACACACACACACACACACACACACACACACACACACACACACACACACAGAGAGAGAGAGAGAGAGACACAGACACAGACACAGACACACACACACACACACACACACACACACGCACACACACACACACACACACACACACACACACACACACACACACACCTATTTTTCTAAAAATGCTTTTTTTTTAATTTTTGGGTGGAATACAATACTTCCTTCTCTTATCAGCAGAGAAAGTAAAACGTATTTAAACATAAATTGTGTATTTTAGCAAGATCTACATTTTTGTGCAGTAAGATTTTGTCTATCTAACGGTTTACCATTTATGCAAAAGTCGTCCGGAGTAAATAGGACTACATGGGCTTCAACCAGAAAATCCAAGATATGCATTTTATTTGTAATAAAAATATCTCAAATATATGGTATTTTGATCAAAATCGTTAGAGCCATTTTCAAGAAAACCAAAATTTTCGAAAAATTTTCTATGTAAAGTGTACTTTAGTGTGGAGGAATTTTTGTTCAAAATGTTCGGGTCGCATCCTTGAAAGATATTAAACTTAAATACCAAATTTGGATTTTAACCGACTTTTCGTTTTTGAATTATGCTGTCCATAGACTGATAGACGCACCAACAGACACAAAGACACGCAGACCTTTTTCTAAAATTTTTGGTGAAATATCGACATCGAATTTTTGAGAAAGAGAAGGTAAAAATAAGTAAGTTGAATAGCAAACTTGCGCCTTGTAGGGATGCAACACGAATATTTAAAAAAAAAATCTTTCCATTACAAAATACCCATCACTTAAAATATTTTTCAAAAATTTTAAAAATTGTTTTAACGATTTTGTTAAAATTACCACATGTTTAATATATTTGATGAGGAATGAAATACATCTCTTGGATTTTACACGTATAGCCTATGAAGTGGTTCATTCTGAAAGATGTTTGCCTATCTGGTAAATTGTAAGCGAAATACAAAATCTTACCACAGAATTATCTCAATTTTTGTGGTTTGTTTGCATTCCCAAATATTTACTTTTGTCAAATTGAAAGTCAGTTGGCGCCATAGCCGAGGGGTTAGACCGTTCATCTATTAACAATGGTCGAACCGCGGGACTGGACGAAACGGCGTCAGGACGGGGTTTCTGCGGGTTCTCCGGTTTCCCTCGCCACTCATTCCACCAACTCCTCCATCATCACCTTTCACATCATCCGTTTAGCTGCATTTCATATCATCCCCTTCCTCACTATCATACCTGGTGCTGGGCTGACCACCCACTTCCAGGTCTTCACCCTGTCTCGTCCATAGGTTCCTGTGCTCCCTGACAGGCATCTGAACATAGGCACTGGCTTGTAAGGGGAGGGTAACCAGATAAAGAAGAGTCATTATCACTTTAGCTACAATAGTACATATTATTCACAACAAACGCGAGAACTTAAACTATATCTTAATATAGACAACAACACAAATGCCTATAAAATCATGTTTATACTTTGACTTTAATTTTCTACCAGCAGAACTTTACACCGACTTAATTGTTGTACGGATCTAAATTTTGATTTCTGTATTTGTGCAAAATTGTTTCATTTTCTACCTAAATTCTCTCTGAACATATGCTGAATAACACTGCACACAGCGACGGAAAAATAGTGACCCTGCACTACTTCCTGCAATAACTGACAACGGAGGTTAGTTTCCGAACTGCCCTAATGCGTAGCAGAGCAAGTAAAACTTGACTTTATGGGGTATCTAAGTAAGACGCCTGGAGGTATGACTCTGCTTGCACACAAATCACTGTTGGACATATGTGACGCCAAAGAAAAGCACTACTGGTACCTTACCGTTACCGTGCTGGCCATGCTGCTAAGTTCTGATTGCCACAGTTTGTCGCGTTGTTTTGTATTCATACAGTTGTGGTTTATTTGTGTGCAAGCGAGTAGTTTCACCAGATTTACTAAGAGAAAAAGAAACTATTGTCTTCACAAGAAAAATGTAATAAAACAAGCCATCACTAGAGGAAAATCCAGTCGCTAAAACACCTTGCCTTCCTCTCTGAAAAGGTATACGACAAAGTTCTCAAACTTTATAAAGGTAACAGGTCATTACAAAGGTAATAAAATGCGTTTCTCTCGATGCTCTACAGTTTTCTGAGAACACTTTGAAGTGGCCAACAATAGGTAGAGTTTCTGTTTGATGTAATATGTCGCAGGGCATTCCCACCTTTTTCTAGTTTAGTCAATGGAGTGTAAGTTGTATTTTGGCAAAGTGATAATTTGCAAATAAATACGAGCAAAGTATTAAATGTGGACCAATAGTGTAACTAGCCAAACGAGGTGGCGTTATGGCAATGTATGCGACTCACATTTGGGAAGTCGTTGGTTCAGTCCTGGTTAGGGATTTTTTTTCCTGAGTTTTGTGGGAAGGTTAATTACATCCTCCGAATTTTTGTCCCTCCATTCCACTTCATCATCATCCTGCCTGTTATTTCAGGGTTGTAAGTGTCGGCGGGAGTCTTGGCATTTCACGGCAGAGAACATACTCTATTTAGACCTCCGTTTACCGGTTAGAGGACCGTTTCTGAGCGGTGGGATGTGTAGGTCTGCAGGGGGAAGGGGAACTGGCTGTATGAGCTGCCAGTCTCAAACTGAAAACTGTAGCGACCCTGCCCTCTACTGTTCAATCTCCTCTCACCTCTACCTCCTCCCGGAGTGCGTCCCTTGAGTTGTATAGATGCGAAAGATCTTCCATAGATCGAGGTACTAGGTCATCGCTTACAACTCAACAAGAGAACTGGACACCAGGGAATATCGAAACCCAACCTCATAAATAAGCGCGTGTCCAGCCGAGCTGGCGGAAACATCGCACGCCTACCCATTCGTCAATCATAATAATATAAAATGAATGCCGCTCTTGAAAATACCGCCAAATGTGAAGTGTGTGGTGTTCTATCTTTAAAAACCTACAAGAAAAAAATCGTTATCACATTTCATGTGGTTGGAGAAATAGAAATCACTTGGCACAAAGCAGTAAGGGGATGATCAAATTGCTCCAGTTAGTTTTTTCCACCTCTCCTGAGTTTCTCAAGCACACTGAGAGGTTGAGCGTTGTCATGCAAAAGCACAACATCTACCGCTACGTTTGTTTTGAATGGCTGGCCCAAATCTTGTTACATCACACACCTCACATTTGGACGAAATGTTCTAGCACGGCACTTGTCTAAGTTTATGGCGAACGAATGTGTAACAGTTTGAGGTTTTTGTTAGCACTGCTAGAAACGCACTGAATCACGCTCCATGGCGATGTAAAAATAGTAGCACTATCTCCACTGCTTCCCGCGCTACCTGACAAAGGAGGTTAGTTTACGAAATGCCACCATAATGGCCTGTAAACCTGCTCACGTAATAGTTACATATTAGATCTAACGATACGATCTGATGCGAGTCCTTCCCAAGCAAAGGAGGGCAATGACGGGAAAAGGAGTATCCTAATCAACACCTCCATATTTTCTTCTTCTTCCTTAACAAGTAGGAGGCCATAGTACCTGTTGCAGGTCTAACTGGAACTGTTCTATCCATCTTCTTCGTCGTGGTCCGCTGTCTCTTCGTCTGTGGAGTTTGTACAGTAATGCTTGCATGGGAAATCTCGAAGGTTCCATTCTTTGCATATGATGTCTCCACTGTCGCTGAATATGTCCTCCATTACATATTTTTCTCCCAGTCGTTCTCTTATGTCTACATTTCTTAGTCCATCTGCTCTTGTTACGCCCAATACTCACGCTATGTAGATAGGTACCACCAGCTAGATGCACAGTAGACTTCCGTGCTAGTGACGTCAGCTGGTGTAGCTTGCTCTGATTGAAATGACAGGACTAGTGATAGTATAGCTCGTTTTAGAACACTGAAATATTTAAATGAAAGCTTTGATGTGAGTCATCTACGTTCAGTAGCAGTATCTTTTGGAATCAAAATGTAATCAAGACGTAATTGAGTGTTGCTTTTCCAAATTAGGGATCTAGACAGATTTCATAATCATCCCTTACCACCTCGCGTGAATCAGAGAAAAAAATCCTAGTTTCTTTGACGTAATTGTACCGAGAATTATGCACCGGATATTTGCGTTACATTAAGTGCAACCAAGATCAGTGAAACAAAGTGATGATTAAGAGTTTAGAAGAAGCAGGGGACGAAGGTAATTTAGATAAGAGACCAGCAAGAATATTACGATTGTAAGTTCTTTTCCTGCGTTAGCCATCTTGATGAAGAACTAGATCACATAATATAAGAAACCAACAGTGACACAGACACAACTTCCTAAAATGTGCAACTTTTAGAAATGTTGGCAGGCCACGTAGCACATAGAAATCAAAAACAGATGAAATTGCTTCGTTGTACTGGACATATACAAGTTAATTTCCTGCAGATAAAGCCACTTTCGTCACTTTAAAGTCTTGTATTATTTAATATTTTAAATAATTGTTCCCTTACCTTTAATGATTTAAATCTAATGGTTAGAGCTGAGCAATAAATTTATTTGATACGGAAAATCTGCATCTGTACCTTCAGGCAGCTATTATTATGATAACGATGACCACGGCTGTAGCTACACATACACCGCATGACGTCACGGAGAGTGTGTGCTGCAGAGAAACCTGTACGTTATACCTAGCGCATTACTCAACATACCGTGCCAATACTGATCTTAGAAATCTCATCTGTGTAACTTCCAACCTTTATTTTTCACAATTATCCCATATTTCACATACATCTTTAAATGCCGATTTTGATATTACCCTGTAGATTCTTTGTTTTATTTGCTCCCTCATGTTCTTGCCAAAATGTCTTGTTATGCAACCAGTGAGCGTATGTTTTATTCTATTTCCACATTTATTTCAATGACTGATATTTTGCTGCCTAGTTATCTGAATATTGACACTTGTTCTGTTGATTTTCCCTATATAACTGTTTTCATTCTAATTCTTCTTTTCCCCAGACAACCATACATTTACTTTTTTTTGCTCGAGATATTCACGTTATATCCTTCTATTCAGTTTTACGTTTGTTTTTTGCAGCTCGTCTTCATTTTCCACCAGCAATATCTGATCGTCTGCAAACAAAATGGTACCTATCTATTTTGATTGCGCTCATTCTGAGTCCTTTGGAATTACTGGTACTTCTCCACTCTTGAATTGCTCTGTTAATATATAGATCAAATAGCATAGGAGATAGACCCTAACCTTGCCTTAGTCCAGTATTGACGCTTTAAATTTCCTTCCCTTATTACAGTTAATATGTACAGTAATACGGATTTTTCTCCTTTCTAGTTCAATCACACCTCCGTGTTATTTTGTTAAGATCGTTGTGGTGATTCGACTGTTAATAGCTAAATGTTTGACAATTCCCAAGTTCGTTGTTGATACCTGCAAGTATTTGGCTTACTTAACATAGACCTTAAATCATTCGGAACCTCAACCTTGAAGGGAACAATAGGCCTCTAAGGTATCACTTTAATAGCCCTTCTTATCCTCAATGACACCTTACAAGTTCTTCTACCGGCTTCCCCAAAACTATATCGTGAATTTACACTAAAAGCCACATTGATAGGACTTTCAATGTATTTGCCATGGGCATTTGTGACACCTCTACAATGTATTTCAATTTAAATGCTTTTAAGCATACTATTACGTCCTTTTCATATTTTATTCCATTTACACTAGCTTTTAATTTCAATGGGTATATCGGCGACCTTTCCTTTTGGTACATTCACACACACTCTCTCTCTCTCTCTCTCTCTCTCTCTCTCTCTGTCTCTCTCGCTCATGCCTACAGACTCTCAGCTACGGGGGACAGTCTCAAAACCTTTTAACATTGTTACTTGTATAACTTTGTTATATTTCTATTGCCCCGTTCAACCATTTCATGTGTTCTTAATGGTAAATTTGTATTGGTTATTTGTCCAACAGGTAGTCTTTCAAAACGGAAACATACCTAATACCTTGTGATTTGCTTTTGTTTTCAAAAGTTAAATATACAGAGTGGAAGTAAAATCATTCGTCAGACTTGAACAGCGAATTTCTCATAGAAAGTTTAATGCCAAAATGTTGAAAAGTTTATAGATTTCTAGAAAAAAATATTTTACCAAAAAAATTTATCATCATCTGGCTGAATTATTATTGGTTGAAGGTTCTTAATTTATGACTATATTCATAGAAAATTTAATAAATGACAACTTTTTCTTTTGCCGTATTTCAATAAATTCAACGGTTTTTGTTTAAATTAAATTTAAAAAACCCACAATTTATTGCAACAAAAAGGCAAAAAATTGTGGGATCGTTTAATATTAGTTTAAACAAAATCCGCTGAATCTATTGAAATACGACAAAGTTGTCATTTATTCAATTTTCTATTAATATAGCCATAAATCAAGAACCTTCAGTCAATAATAATTCAGCCAGGTGATACATTTTTTGATAAAAATAATTTTATTTTTCTAGAAAACTATAAACTTTTCAACATTTTGGTACTAGACTTTCTTGTTATTCACAACATGAGAAATTTGCTGTTAAAGTCTGGCGGATCATTTCACTTCCATCCTGTATAACGCATGGAATAACCTTTTCATCATCAAGTTTCGTGGAATGTAAAAATGGATTACTTTTAGAGGTTAAAATCGTGAAAAAAAAATTTGTTTAAACTAATCTTTGTATGATTTTCTGAATATTTTTAGTAATGCCCATATATTATTGCCTACTCTTCTTGGTCCTTCTCCAAAACACGCTGCTATAGACGAGTTCGTGGTCAGTGGTTATAAACCATAACAGCAACAAACATTCAATTGCAAACCCACTGAAAAAAGGCCTGTCAAGCTGGAGATATTTATGGCATTTCCCCGGGTAAAAATCACAACAGAACTGTTGCTGCACCTGGTGTTAGTGTGATAAATAAAACCACAATTACATGATCGCGGCATGCTTAGTGATGAAATGTTCTGGGAGATAGCGTGAATTAATGGTCACGAGTGTCGGAGCCAGAACGTGATTCTGAAGCGCTGGTTGTGACATTCAAAAGACACTTTGTGGTTAGCTGAAAATCTGCAGCAGAATGTAGTGAGTAAATCGAATCATGGCCTACAAAGGATAAGAAATTTAAGGGGTCCTGCGAGAGAAAAATTATCAGAATGGCGATTTATATATTTATGCATGTGAATGTTCCCCAAACCTTCACTCATCGGTTGTCAGTGGAATTATTTAGATTCCGCCATTTTTAAAGGTCTACTGCAGATTTTAAATTCCACGTGCACTACATTTAAGCGCTCCTTTTGTGCTTAAAATTTCGGCAGTATTTCAACAAATTATGGAGCCAAAAGAAAAAAGAAAAAGAACGCTCGTCGCAAAGAAGAGTTTAAGCGGCATCTCGCCACAAGGGAAAAGCGATGAATTTGAGGAGAGAGACCAAGACAAAAGAAGGAAGGTGTGACAAATATGATCATGATGCATGATGAAAAACTGGTCTTCCTCAACTTTACATTTTTAATACACTATCTGCTCCATGCTTATTAAATTTAGTGCTATACCCCTAGAATTTTTCCACCATGTGCTCCATTTATCTGACTTCAACTTCCGTATTTGGTTTAAAATTTGTTCAGCTTTAAAACAAAATTAAATACATAAACACGTTTAAAAATATTTTCACTGTCCACCAAAGCAAAGCAGTTATTTCTTCTTCCTGTCAGAGATATCTGGTGTTTGTTGCGAAATAAGACTTTATAAAGTAATAAAAGTTATGATATTTTAATTATCCATGCGCATGAAATATTTAGAATATAAAGATATTTTCGCATTTTGAATAAATTGAATAATTAATTCCCTCAAAATTATAAAGCAGATTGTGCTGTAATATTCTGTAATAGTTCATAACATGCACACATTTAAGTTTGCAAAGTATTGACTTTATACGTATAAAAATATATAAAATACAAATTTCAGTACCAGGGTCCCATAATTGCAGCGGCAGAGACAACTAAAATATGCATAGATATTTACCATTAAATTATACCTCAATCAAACTTCTACGTATATGTTGGAAAACATACGCAGTAAAGCAGATCTGAGATAACTCATTTAAGGAAACGATCTAAGAATTTTCCAATGTTTTACTGGGCGTTTTAATGTTTACTTTACTACAAGATTAAAGTAAGTACCTACAGTATTCCACCAAAAACTTTAATATCTTTCAAGGATACGACACAAAGATTTTGAAGAAAAATAATCCACCCTAAGCTTTTACATAGAACATTTTTCGAAAATTTTGGTTTTCACAAAAGTTTAATTAAAATATATGTTTAAGGTATTTTCGTGGCAATGGAATACGTGCCTTGAATTTTATGGGAATTAGCTCTGGTGCTTTCCATTCTGGATGCAGTAAGAAATATACAAGTTCTTACAACACAAAAATATAGATCTTGCATTTTGCAACACTTATATTTTTCACAAATAGAAAGTCGTTATTCATTTTTCATACACTTTCGTCTGACGTCACACGAACTGATAGGCTTACTCTTCACTCCACTGGAAGTTGTCTTCTTGAGGTCACTGTCTTCACCTATTTCCATCGTACCTATAAGGAAATATTGAAGATTTCTGCAAACGTCTATGTTAAACAACTTGAACTGGATAAGATAGGTATATTTAAGAATATTTTAAGATTGAGTAGAGAAAAACATGTGAGAGCACACAAGATTTTTTTAAATTTATATCGGGTGTATTATTTTTGAACAACCTGTTCCTTTTATAATTCAATTTCAAATACGCCTGTGAATGACAGCCAATAATAACAAACATTTGTAGATTATACACTTGGCCATGTAGAGCATTTCATCGATATATTGTTTTTCCAAGGCTAAAAAAGTGGCTAAAAATCTGTCGTTTCATGAAGAGCAAAACTTGTAGCTATTTGCGTTTGAAATGAAATATTGTGTACTTTGCTGGTGTATTTTCCCATCACTTGTTTTAGGAGCGCAGAGTAAAGAATATAAAACAATATACGACTCTGCGAGAGAACATATATTTTTTCAAAAGCAACAACAACAACAACAGTTTACCAAGAGCCGTAAGCTTTCCTGGGTCACCTTATTTTCTTTTCAATCTGAATCTATCGAAGGGTGCTACCTCCCTTCGAGTCATATAAATGTAATTTTGGAGCCGGCGGGCACGGGATGAGATTGGAAAGTGACCGTATAGCCAAGTAATATTCACGCTTCAGTAAGCATTCTGCCCCATCCATTTCCAAGCTCATGTTTAGGTCTCTCTCCCCCCCCCCTTCAGAATCCTCCATATTTATTTTGGAGAGAGGAAACTTTAACTTTACAACTGCTCTTCTTGAGCAAATACTACCCAGACCAGGGCAATCAGTTGTGTAAACACGTCTAATGTAATTTACATTCTTTCAACGCGATTAAAGGAAAACTGCATTACTTTGCTGCTAGACATTTCAAAATATTACTTATTCCTTTGCTTTGCTTACATCGTTTCGTCTACTTTTCTATATTTCTCTTCATTAAATTATCACAAGTAATATCATAACACGCTGACCTAACCTTCCTCGCTCCGCTCAAGAATTTATCTGGGAAGGTCACACCGTGACCTCCCAGTGACAAAAACTACAATTCACAAATCCCACTTCTGACACCAAACGATAAAAATCAGTCCAGTTACTTTTCTATCACTTTATTGTCTTCTAAACTTTTGCACAAACACAGTTTTCTTCTCGTCGTTAACCTAGTCTCCAGTCTTTCGTGATATCACAACTCACAATTTTTACGTCTAGTAATCCTGACTCAGCCCTTTCAGTGTCTCCTCACTTCCTCTGTCCTTCATACACTAACTCCGACGATACGATCACTCGACACTCGTTAAATCTTCTCTCACTTCAACGAATGTGCCACACAGACAGCTGTCTCACACCCACACTAACCGACGCGTCTGTAAGTCTAACTCTGCTGCTTCCTCGCCTCCTTATACGGCGGGGATGACGTCACATGAACAGTTCACGAACTTCTTCAAATTCTCCGACGATTTCATAACCAGATATTCCTCGTAGGCTCTAGAGAAAACCCCTTTCAGTTTTGCTAGTTGACTGTTGTTAGTCACGTACACACAAACAGTCGCGCGAGGCAGCGTGACCTTGGCGTCTTTGCTTGCTCGCCGGCCTGGTATGTGGTGTGAAATCGCTTAGCCCCTACAATACTTTGTTTTGAGCCGCGCCCGGCGTCACAATATAAAGGGTGGTCTGGGGTGAAGAGGTGCCACATCCTTAGAAAATGATGAACTTAAATACTCAGTTTGCTACTCAACCGACTTTGCGTTTTGGGGTTATGCTGCTTACACCATACTTACCTTTTACTATAATTTTTTTCTGACTCAGGGAAGCTGTATTTCCAGTAAAATATGAGTATCCAATTTTTGGAATGCAATACTTTCTCTACTCACTAAGTACATGGTGTAAAAAGTAAAAGCAAATCTGATGTGCTGCACTCACATGACATTCTCTACCCTTGTATTAACTATTCTTACAAATTCTTATTCGTCCATCTTCTTCACATTAGTCACGTCAACATTTGCAGCAATTATCTTATTCCTAATTTTCCTGTAGACACAAGGGGAATATGGGAATACAATAGGCTTCGGACGATTTGCACGGCCAACAAATAAAACTTTTCTCAAATGGAAGATCATTCAATTTTTAAGTATTGTGAGACTCACACAAATAACAAGGAATATCTCCGAAATGAGAGCTACGGTTTTTGTATAGTAGGATTTGGCCTATCTCTTATGGTTTACCGTTGTGCAAGTCATCATCACAAATAAACAGGGCTAACCACAAAATTCAAAATATACATTTCATTTGTCATAAAAATATCTCAAACGTATGTCATTTTCTTCAAAATTTTGTGTCGCATCCTTGAAAGATCTAAAATGCCTACTTTGATAGTAATCTGAGCACGCACACACACGCGCGCGCGCACAGACACACAAACACACACACACACACACACACACACACACACACACACACACACACACACACACACGGACCTTTTCCTAAAGCGTAGTAAAGAAAGTAATAAATGAAGCTTCTGTACGAATAGTTGTAGACAAGTGAATAGAGAAAAATATGAATGCAACACATTAGACATTTTTTTTTTTCGCTGTTACACGTCTGTTTGCCTTAAAATGTTCTAGCTGTTGAAAATATTTCCAACTGAAGTAAATGTGTTCTGAAATAATTTCATCAATGCTGGAGCCGAGCGTTTGCTTGACATTGACGAGGCCCTGTGACCCGCAGCTGTTTGTTCCGCCCCCAGTGGACCTGGGAATGGGAGGTGGGCTGTGCCAGAGATTACATAGCGAGGCAGGGAAATGTGGGAAATGAATTCGGTTGGTAGTACAGATGTATCGACACAACTGACCTGTAACAGTCTTGTTGGACATTGGGAATGCATAATGTTTGGGGTTACATGCCCATCTTTGTTCCCGTATAAAAGAAAAGCATTTTTAGAAAAAGGCCCAATATGGAATGTGTCTGAACGCTACAAATCCAAAAGAAAACCTGGGATAAACACTAAACTTATTGTCAGTACAACTAGTGCATTAGTTCTTGATGGAAGAACACTTTAAATGAGAAGTTAGATCAGCGATGTCCAACCTAGTCTCTTTGGAGACGCTTAGGTGATTAACTGCTATCCCCCACCTCTCTTTCAGCCGAAGGGTGAATCAGCTCACTACCAGTCAGTATCCAGTCACGGACAAAAACAGGCAATTTCGTCACAGTTTCTAAGTTATTACTAGAGCTGGGATTTTGACGCGCTATGAAATACTAAAAATGCACTTTGAAAATGCAGTTACGACCTAAAAATCCCCCAAAAAATGCCCTATAATATTTACAACATGCCCTTGAAACTGAAAATTTTTACTTTAATCAACCATAACTGGTTTTAAGCCATTTAGGCTTGTTTCTGTCTCATGTGATTTTAATATAAGGGAAGTTCAAAATTACACAAAATAAAATACTGCAATTAAGCAAAGCACAAGTTTAGTTACACAAATTAAAAACGATATTCTATAAGCAATCGATTTATTTTGCGGCAAAATACTGTGTTTATTACCATGCTGAGACGGGAACTTCCATATACATTTGTAATTTTAGAATCAGAATGTAAATATAAGACTCTTAGGTATAAGTATAATTTTGTATTATAAATTGTGTAAAGAAGTTGCCTCTTGAAAGTATGTTGACCTGAGTACATTTCTGAAGGCCAGAGGACAAACATCTTTTGTCATCTCGCGCCGAGGGACGTTTTGCCTAAAGTCCAAGGACACAGCTGGGGAAAATACACCCCTCCCCCATAACGGGACTAGAGAGAAAGCGCGGGGGTGAGATACATAAATAGGAAAAATAAGAGAGAACGGGACTGTCTGTTGCGATGCTGCTACCGGGGTGAACCTGTATCGCGAATATGTATAGTTTTGCGCCAAAAACGTCGATGTGTGAAAGGCGACAGCGATTAGCATAAGGTGAAGTAAATAGCGATATTAAAACGCAATACCAGAAACTCGCTCAGGTCTGTACTTCGAGGCAATGATGTGGTGGAGAATAAAATCAGAAAACGTCTGTGCTGTATTTGTCATCTAACCTGGCGCCTGAGAAATATCCTACTCATGCCTACCTAATCCCAAACAAAATCAACGTAGTGGCGTACAGCGCAGAGGCAGCTACTGCACCGGATGAGCTACCGAGTATTTCAAGTGACAAAAGTGGCAGCCAACGTACACTGTTACAAGTGGCTTCCCAACCCTGTTACAATGCATAAACACCACTTGTAGATTTTCAAAGGAAAATAACTGTTGATTATCTGGTAACCTTTGAGAAGCTCCTTTCCACTCGCACTGATACTAGAGGACCATACTTAAAGTAAACTATGTCACAAGGATCCCGTTAATTCCCCAAGAGAAAATTTCCCACCCACAGTACATCTGCAAATTATTTATCAAGAAATGAAACGTGAAGAACGGAAATGGGCCTTTGCACCTAAGAACAAAGAATACCCAAAATGTACCTCTAAGATGTATTTTAAATGCATAAATATGCTATAAAACCGCCTGAAGCATATAAATATACACATTATTGCAATAAAAATCCTAAAAAACATGCCACACACCACAACACTAGCGAAAATGCAAACCGAAAGCCCTAACAAATATGCTTAGTCTTACTTCTTTTACTCTGAAATAGATTTATATACAATTCATTGATGATGAATTAGACTTAGTAAAATGAAAATGCAGAGTCTTCAAAATCCTAGCCCTAGTCATAACATGAATTTTCTGGGAATGTCCTCAATGACCTTTTCATTCTGGATGATTTTTGTATAAATCGCAAACAGTAAGACAAGGAGATAAGCTTACTAAATGAAGAATGTAGATCTGATTAAAATACACAAATTGTGTCACTTTTTACTTGCATTTCAGAGATATTCTTTATTATTTGTTTGAATTTGCAAAAGCTTATACTTTTCGCAAATAGGAATATGTTATTCGTTCTTTTTTATCTCTTGGTCTTACAAAGAGAACAAAATTTCAAAGGAATCGCAGAGCAACCAGCTCTTAAAACATTTCAGTATCACTCAAAACCTACTGTATTCCCATATTCCTTTGTACCTACAAGAAAATTATCAATAGGATAATTTCTGAAAATCTTTAAAAGTAGTAGGAGGTAGGGGAATCAACACTTGCAAGGATAATGTGTGTAAGAATGAGTATAGCTCTACATATATTTCCGAATCAAGCTTCTCCAAATTGAACTGAATTAAATCTGTATCGCAATATGTTTCTTGACGATCACTTGGTGTATCTTCTAATGCTACACTTCGAGTTCATCGTCAAATATTGATAGACTTGTTAAACGTAAGCAGTACCAAAGAAGTCATTAATGAACAGATGTTTATCGTATAAGATCTGAAATTGCTTTTGTACATCAAACGCAACGTACATATAACCAAAGCGCCGCTGCAACACAAAGCACGTTTGAGTGTTAAAGAGAGACACGGTCCGCATGATTTATAACGAGATAAATCCAATCTCCCAACATTGCCCTCAATTCTTTTAACGTGTGCGGCTTTAATACGTACACTTTATTCTTTAATGTTCCCCATAAATAAAAATCTCTCAGATGTTTAGCACAAGAGGTTTATATTTCCAAGACATCAGCTTTCGTGGCAGCGAAACTTCTGAAACTTAAACGTTGTTGCTTTACAATCACAATATTCTATAAGTAAGGTTAATTATTGCAATTGGTTTTAGCAGTCTACTCATAATGACGTCGTGGACCCACTTTTGATGTTCTGCACTGATGAAGCGTCGTTTTATCTTCAATTCAAGGTCAGTTTCTACTCAGAACAATTGACACCGGGCTACCGGAAATCGCTATTTATTCATGAAGTTCCTCACCACACGTAGAATTATCAGTCTCATATTTGCGACACAAAACTGGAGTCACATGTTTATGTAAATTCTATTTAATTTTTTTTTCCATAACTAACAAGAAATGAAAGGTTGTGTGGCTGATTTCAGCAGTATTCAGCTATAGTACACACTGCTGGTAATTCTATGCATGAATTGTGAAGTGGATATAGTGACAGAACAATTAGTCGAGGATTCTGGCCCCCTCGATCACCTGATCTGTTAGCATGCCATTTTTATTTATAGGGAACTTAAAGAATAACGCGTATGCATTAAACCTGCAACGTTACAAAAATTGAACGACAATATCACGAGAGAAATACAGGCAATCAGTCAACATGAACTTTTGCGAATATACCACAATTATTTTCGGAGATACAGGGAATGTATCTCACGTTGGAGATTATCAATTTCATCATCTGATGTGATACAGGCAAGTTAGTACAGTAGTTAGTTTTCGGTCCCCGTGACTCGGCGGTCTTAAGCGCGTAACTCTGGCGGAGAACGCGCCGGTCCTAGCCCGGTCCCTTGCCGACGCGGGGCGGTTCCACCAGTCAAGGAACGCACAGTACAAAGCGAATTATTACACTTTTAGTGATGTCTGTCACATGTATTACACTATCAACTTCGAAAACTATTTACACTTAATTTTCTTGTATTTCTTCTATTGCCCACATTTCACCATCATCATTTGAATTGCTGTCATTTTTATTATCCTAGTCGCTACCTTCCACGCTACTGTCTTTAATAATTTATTAATCCTTTCCTCCGCAATACCAGCTTCATCGCAGTAACCCGGTTCAATTTATAAAATCTGGGCTTCGAGGAGAGTTCAAGGTCAACTACTTCACACCACTAAACCGCTACGCAACATGCAACAATAGGTGGCTTAGAACAAACGCAGTTGCACCCATTTTTGGAAGCTTTCAACATGCAGAGACTGTTTACGAAAATCTTCTTCTTCATCTCCATTTCAGGGCTTTGGTAGTTCTGGAAGTTCCGTTTTCACGTTCCAACAATTCATTCCGAAATTTTTCCAGGAAGTTCCTTATCTCTTCTTCCACGACGATTGTATCTTCTTATTAAAACGGGTATGCTTTCTTCACTCATTCTATTGATATGTCCTTTACAATTCTGCGTATTATCTGCTATTTTATCTTGTATCATTATTTAATCCAATAATCAAAAGAAAACTCGACCTGAATATAAAACACCACCGTGATCGAGGGAACATCGTACTGACTATTCCAGAGGTTAAAAAAAAACTTACGACTTTAAGGCAGCATATAAATGCACCATGAAAAACCCTTCTTTGAGTATTTGCAATTACAATCTTAGGAACATAAAACAGTTCAAAAGAAACATTTTGAAAGCAGAAATGAAAATGTTTAATATGTGGACTTCACACACGTCAATGTAACTTACCCACAAAACTGTACACTGAGGTGTAAGCCTGAAATGAGTGTATCCGAAAATCAAGCAAATAAAGGACTGTTCAGAAGAGAGACGCGAAAGTCAGAATTGAAAATAACTATCATAAACATGAAACCAATTATTTTCGTTTCTGAATTCCACATTTCCCTCTTGAACAGCCCTTTACTCCCTTGATTTTCTGATTTACAGATAGGATATCCATTGTTAACTCATAACTCAATGTACAGTTCTTGTGAACAAGTTTCATTGGTATGTTTCGTCATAATTCAGGAAACAAAGACTATTTTACTCATTTAAGAATACCATTATTTTCAAAAATTAAAAGTTTATATTAAATTTATAATTTGACTGATATTTCTTGCAACACAGCTTGTTTATGCTTCTTTTTCTTAAACTAACACAATAGGCTCTTGTGCTATCATCTATTGGTGAAATCCTTTGACACAGTGTCGTGCTCTTCAGGTTTGCCGAGTACTTGCATAGCAGAATGTTTTTACTTTCTCTACTATGTATAGTAAGTAGAGGAAGTATTGTATTCTACCCAAAAATTCGATGTCGAGATTGCACCGGAAATATAGGTTTTAAGGTCCGCTGAATAAAAAAAACACATTTTTAGAAAAAAGTTTGAGTATCAGTGTGTGTGTGTGTGTGTGTGTGTGTGTGTGTGTGTGTGTGTGTGTGTGTGTGTGTGTGTGTGTGTGTGTGTGTGTGTGTGTGTGTGTCAGACTGTGCGCAGCGTAACTCAAAATGAAAAGTCCGTTAAAAACCAAAGCCGGTATTTAGGTTAAATGTCTTTCAAGGATGCCACACAACGATTTTGAAGAAAATCTCTCCAAGCTAAACTACACTTTACATGGAAAATTTTTGGAAAATTTTGAGCTTCTCCAAAATGGCTCTAACGATTTTGATTAAAATGGCGTGTGCTTGCGATATTTGTAGGGCAAGTGAAACGTACATTTTGAAGTTTCTGGCTATAGCTCATGTAATCCTGTTTACTCTTATGATTTTTGCATAACTGGTGATCCATAAGAGGTAGATCATTTCTTACGTCACAAAAAATTTACACCTAGATAAAACTCACAATTTATCTCCAAATATATATGTAGAATGCACCGTTTTGGAGATATTCCTTGTTATGTGTGTGAGTTTTGGAATACCTAAACTTATACCAAATGGAACATGTTTATTCACTTTTTTATATCTTAGCTATGCAAAGACAACAGAATCTCAAGGCTTTAAAAGATTTTACTATCCTCAAAGGCTACTTTATTCCCATATTTCAATTGCACCTACAAAGAAATAAAAGATAATATAATTTCTGCAAATTTATATTTCAACTAACACGAAGAAGACAGAGGGATAAGAGTTTGTAATAATGATTAGCACAGGAGTAGATTTAAAATTATTTTGTTGTTTAACGATGCTGTCAATTAGTAGCTTCACATCAGCGTCGCTGGTGTGTCGGAATTTTGTCCCGCAGGAGTTATTTTACATGCCGGTAAATCTGACATAGAGCTGTCGTTTTTAAGCACACTTAAAAACCATCGGTCTGGTTTTTAAGTGTCTGGTTTAAAAATCTGGGCCGGATCTGAATCCGCGACCTTGGGATCAGTAGGCCAGCGTCTAGCCAATTGGACCACCCAGACCGACAAACACAGTAGTAGAGAAAGTGCAATACATCAGAATTTTAGTATTATAGTCTTTATATTTTGATACCTGTTAATTTCTTTTCTGTTCTACTTTCCTTCTAATATCTTGTCATTCGATATTGCAACCTATCTCTTGTGTTACCTTGTAGTAAATATATTTTCAACATCTCTTTGAACATCTCTTGATTATCAGAGTAATTTTTCCATAAACACCGTTAATTGAGGGATACGGTTGAATTGTCGTGATCATCAAACTAGCAAACCGTTGTTTAGAAGGAAGGTCTAGGAGTCGAGGTTAAAAATATTGCATGAAATGTTAACCTGACTCAATACCTTACACAGTATGTTTGCGTTTATATTCAAGTTCTTCCTTTTGAAGGGTATTCCACAAGAATATAAGCGCAAGAATATTGAAATGTGCAGAGTCAAGTGGAAATGCCTATTGCGCAATATTTTTGACTGACTGAAAGATCTTTCTTCTGAACGCTATTTTTGGTAGGTTGATAATGACGGCTATTGAAAACTTATACCTCAGTGTGTGGTGCTTATGAACAAGTTACTCTGGTATGTTTAGTCATAATTTAGAAAACAAAGGCAGGTTTACTTATTTAGAAGTACCACTGTTTGAAAACTAAAATCTTCCATATTAAGTGTGCAACATCAATGCTCTTTCCTACCACACGCCGTATTTATGCTGCTTTTTGTAAAACCAATACAATTAACCTTGTGCTCCCATCTGCTGGTGAAGTATTTGGAAATAGGTCCATCTCTTGTAGGCAGATGGCAAAGTATTTGCATAGAAGTCGCAAAGAGTTGACACTGGAGGGTTGCCAGGCGCGGCTCCTCAGGGTAGGCAGGGTAGGCATTGCCTACCCTATCGTAATACATCAACAAATAATGTTTAACTATGATTCTGCATTTTATCATTTGAACCGTCATTTTCCCCTAAATTGCAGTTCAAGAAAAGTTTTCTCGGTTATAATGACCAGCGCATGGTCAAATCCTTTAATCTCAATTCCGATTCATCAAAACTGCGCTGCGTGTTTGAAACGCGCGGCAGAAATGATACGCATGGAACCTGGGTAGTGGAGAGCAGGCTAGCTTAACCTCTGCCTGCCCGGCCCCATTTCCTCAGTACGAGGCCCTTGAACAGGGATAAGGAAATATACCGTCTGTATACGCACTCCGAGCATGCGTAGACGCGTCTGCCAGCAGTCCGAGCACTTGCCTGCCCAAATCCGAATTTATGCGACATTTTCCGAACAGCCATACTCCACGAACGAAGATCTCAGAGATCTGCATCTGTCGTTATCTCTGTGTAATACCAGTATGACCGACTTAATTAATGAACTATTACAAATTTCGCTTTCGCGGCGCACTGTCAATGAAAAGAGGAGTGTTTTAGCTATTTAATACAAAGCTGTAGTCAGACAAATTTTCAATTTCTTAATCTATTTTAGTCATGGGCGTCGCGAAACGGGGGCAAGGGGGGCCACGGCCCCCCCCCCTTGGAAGTTGGTGAACTTAATGTGCAGCCAGTTACTGACTATTAAACTATTATTTTAATTTTGATGTAAAGAACAATTTTTGTTTAGCACAAATTAATACGGTTATCTGCAACAAATACTATAAATTTTGACAGTAAAATAATGATTTAATATTATATGATGGCAAATTTCCAACATGTACCCCCCCCCCCCCCCCGCTGGAAAAAAGTCTGCCGACACTCGTGATTTTAGTTTTGGCGGTAATTCGTCCGTAAGTCACACTCATTCACTCTGCACTTATTAAACAACCAAACAATATATTGTTTGCGTTATCCGCAATGACTTTGCCCCCTATATTTCGGATAAACGGGGTTTATTGTTGTTGTTGTTATTATTATTATTATTATTATTATTATTATTATTATTATTATTATTATTATTATTATTATTATTATTATTATTATTATTATTATTATTATTATTATTATTATTATTATTATTATTATTATTATTATTATTATTATTATTATTATTATTATTATTATTAATATTATTATTATTATTATTCTTGTTGTTGTTACTGTTACACTTTGCCTACCCTAAAATTTTGACTGCGAGCCGCCACTGAGGGTTGCATTATGTATTTTGGCAAATGAATGACAATTATCCTATTAATGCTTAGGTAGCTTTGTGAGTAATCTCTATCTTCTTTAGTGACAAATCATTGTTAATTACATTTGATGTATATGTATAGAACAAACTGACAAAAGATGTCATTCATTCCTAATTATATTACAACTAAACAGTAGGATGTGGCAGGAAAACCTAATGAAAGTTTAAAACAAGGTTCAATTTAAATCTGTAAATGTACATTATGGAAGTCTTGTATTTACAGGGAAGCTTTGGTTGTGTTTCTCCATTACCCTGTTTTTTCTTGTTTCCTTTTTCTTCTGTTTTTGTGCCTGTAAATGTGTTTTTATGCTATTTTGTATATTTATTGACATGATTGTACATTTCAATTGACATATTCAATGTTGACCGGCCTCCATGGCTACCTGTGAACCCGCTGAACGCAATCCAATCTAATCTCCCATCACGGCTAGGCCCACTCCTGACCGTGGGGTGTATTGTTTGGATACGTTAATTTGGACAGATGGAAATTGTGTATTGTGTGATTGTGTGTGAAGACTTACGTTCATTCTAAGCGCCTACACATGAATATACACACACAACTTTTATATACAGGATGAAAGAAAGGTATTGCTTTAGCAAACGAATGTAGCAAATATGTCCAATACAACTATTATCAATAAAGAACCGTTTTGCCAAATAAAAAAAAAATGTGTCAAATATTTGAAGCCATCTAGGTTCTTGACAAATGGATATAAATGGATCTTATGTCGCGCATTTTGTGAATAATGCTGTATTGCATTTATACCTTAATTATAATGAATTTAATCACAATTTGTTGTTAAAATGTCCTGCAAAGTTGTAATTCGTCAAGAAGCTCCGAATATTCCAAATATTCTACACAACTTTTTTTTTAAACGAAAGGATTCATTTTGCTGTTACAGTTTACGTATTTGTATTATATTGTACTATATACAGTATAATGCAATTATACACCCGAAAACAAATTTAAAACACTTACATTATGAAAATTTCGTTTTTGGCTAGGCACTATGACTTTTACTTTATCAACGTATAGTAATTAGAGGAAGTATTTTATTCCACCCATAAATTGGATGTCGAGATTTCACCGGAAATATGTTTTGCGGCCACCGAGTCCAAAAAGCATGCATTTTTAGAAAAAGGCCCATCCGCTTGTATCTGTCAGTCTGTAAACAACATAACTCAAAAACGAAAAGTTAGTTAAAACCCGATGTTATTTAAGTTTCATATATTTCATGGATGCAACACGAACGTTATTGCTTTATTTATTGCGAAAGAAAAACAATTTAGTATGTTAATCATAAGGCAGCGTAAGGGTATTACGTGCATTACAATAATAACAAGAGTAATAATTTTAAATAAGTGTTAAATATACAGAAAACAAACGGTAGTCTCACGGGTTTGAACGGCGAAATAAACCAACGGGTTATCATAGTGTGGTTTCTCTTCAGAGAGCAAACGGACACTGGTGAATAATCTGTGGATGGGTATAGACATAAGTGTTGTTTTCATGTCGAATTAGTGGTTAGCGCGTTCGCCTACCACCTAGGCGGCCCGAGTTCGATCCCAGGGACCCGCATGAGGTATTCGTGGTGGACGAAGTGGCGTCAGGGCGGGTTTTCTCCGGGTGCTCCGGTTTCCCCCGCCACCTCATTCCACCGGTGCTCCATCTTCATTCCATGTATCATCAGTGCCACCGCCTGCGGTGCCGTAGTAGTAAAAGCGGGCGTTAAACACTACAACAACATGTCGAATTACTTAAAAACTAACAGACGTAAAGTGAGCATCTTAAACCTTATTTGCTGTGAATAGTGTTAATTGGTTGGTGAATTATACGAGAATACATTGCTCGGTAATATCTCCAGCGAAAAGAGTAAAAAAAAAAATCGATTAAATCGATTCTTCATTAAAAGACATTAAAAATTTGCCATCCTTTCGAAACTACTCACGCAAACCCAGAGAGAGAGAATTCTTATAGCTTCTATCGACAGCAAAACCGCTGTTTCAAGGAATTTCCAGACATTGTAACGCGGCGGAAAGCATTGTCGTTTCAAATAGTTGACAATGTTTGACCGACAACTGTATGACCCTGTTTCGGGGTTCATATCGATGAGAAGTTATTATTGCTTCAATTCTCAGAAAATATCTTAATTGCATCCGTGATAACTATCATAAAATGTTTGTATGGGCAGAAAAAGAAAACGTCAGGAGGTTGCACAATGCCTGCGCACTTGGCTCGATTCAGTTTTTTGATGAATTGAACACCTACAAGAACTGTAGAGTTGTACAGTTCATCATCCTTATTGGCTGTCCAGAGGTCAACCAAAAAAGTAATTTAGCTATCTTTTGTATATCTGGCCACATTACTTGCAGCTCGATACGTAAATAAAGGGCTTTGGAACATGGAGAGGGGAAATCTATAACCGCCGCAGCTATTCCTCCCTCTCCTGTCAATGCAGTTGCAGCATAGCAGCTAAATCTGTACAAAGGGTTATCTCTAGTTGGTAATAAAACAAAAATAGCTTTGTTTTATTGTCCGCAACAACTACCGTGACCTTATGACTTCCTGGATAATTTTTCCATCAACGAGCAACAGTGTAAATAGTATCTCAGTTGCGAAAGGATATAGAATGCACTGTTTCGATGCCAAGTATTACATATATCTCAGTGCCTATGCTTCCCCCGGTAATGCATTCTATCGTCGAGACACTCGTTTAGCATATGGACGATAGATAGCGCTGGACAACTTCATATGTCACGCTACCTTGACGTCATTGTGACGTACGCTGGCACTATGGACGAAAAGAGAGAACCTGACTTCACGACAAGAGGGCATTTCTTCCGTCACTCTACATAGCGAGCCCGAGGCAGGAAGATAAGCAAGAGGCAAACGACATTGTGGTGAGATAGCTGCTTGGTCAAATTTGAGCTTACCAACACTTTCCCTAAGTTCTCTTTTACTTTCCGCAAATTTCCGGTGAGCTAAAACTTTTCGTTATAGTTAAAATTTTGCTTTATCAAAAGTCTTTCGACGTTTCTAACGTATTTAGAAGCCAGACTATTTAGGGCTGAAATATTTTATTACTAGGAACCAGTGGAAAACAAATGTTACTATTATTTTCTATAAAAGGTTTACTTCGTTTAAAAACCAGTTTTTTGAACAAACATATGTAAAGTTAAATGGACATCAAGATGAACTAATATTTATAACTGTGCACAGTCTCTTATATTTAAAATAAGTCGAGGTTAAATGTTTTCTGGTGTAATACTTAGATCATATTACTTCCAGCTACCTTAATGCATAGTGGATCTGAAATTTAAGAAATATTTGCTTTCCTTCCCCAGTTATTTTTTATATACAGGTACTTTAGTTTATCCTTGGACAACTTAAAGGTTACTTCGGGAAAGGAACCATCTGGCACCAAAACAACTGAAGCCTCGAGAAACCAAGAAAGATCTATTACGTTCAGTTTCTGTCCACAAAGAACTTGGTTCTACCTCACATGTGTATCTCAGGATAAAAAAGTCGTTAGCAGTCCCATTTGAAAGACCAATCCTTCATAAATACTTACCATTGATGTTTGGGCTCCTGTGACAAAATCAACAAAAGTTTCAGTCCAATTAATTTTTCCCTTTTAATTTTCTTTTAAAGTACCAGCAAGGACAATGTGCTGGTAATTAGTAAATATTCGTATTCTTAAGACAGTATTTCTGTATGTAATTAATTTCGAATTTGTTTTATACATTTGAGTATTAGAGACATTGTCTAAGTATAATGATAAAGATAATTACGATGATATTAAAGTAACAATAACAATAATAATAATAATAATAATAATAATAATAATAATAATAATAATAATAATAATAATAATAATAATAATAATAATAATAGGCAATAATAATAATAATAATAATAATAATAATAATAATAGGTAATAATAATAATAATAATAATAATAATAATAATAATAATAATAATAGGTAATAATAATAATAATAATAATAATAATAATAATAATAATAATAATAATAATAATAATAATAATAATAATAATAATAATAATAATAATAATAATAATAATAATAGGTAATAATAATAGGTAATAATAATAATAGGTAATAATAATAATAATAGGTAATAATAATAATAATAATAGGTAATAATAATAATAATAATAGGTAATAATAATAATAGGTAATAATAATAATAATAATAATAATAATAATAATAATAATAATAATAATAATAATAATAATAATAATAATAATAATAATAATAATAATAGGTAATAATAATAACAATAATAATAATAATAATAATAATAATAATAATAATAATAATAATAATAATAATAATAATAATAATAATAATAATAATAATAATAATAATAGGTAATAATAATAACAATAACAATAATAATAGATAATAATAACAATGGATAATAATCGGTAATAATAATAATCGGTAATAATAATAATAATAATAATAATAATAATAATAATAATAATAATAATAATAATAATAATAATAATAATAATAATAATAATAATAATAATAATAATAATAATAATAATAATAATAATAATAATAATAATAATAATAATAATAATAATAATAATAATAATAATAATAATAATAATAATAATAATAATAATAATAATAATAATAATAATAATAATAATAATAATAATAATAATAATAATAATAATAATAATAATAATAATAATAATAATAATAATAATAATGTGATTCTAACCAGATTATAATTTGTTAATTTATACATGATATTAACATATTTTTTGACTGTTCAACTTTAGATTTCTTTGGGGATAAAGCTGATAAATTAGGTAATGCTCTCTTTCGTACCGCCCTGTCTTCACATCGGCGATTTCGTGCTGATATACGTATGTCCTATGACAAGAGGAAAATGTTATTGTAGCACGCAGGGCTTGTTATTTCTTTACATTTAATGAAACATTCCGTCTATTTTTACATTTATGCGATGTTTTATACTGGACAATAGCACAAACCAATGCAGTGCTTTAACTATCGCGGTAAACCAGTATTCCTGATGACGTAATGAACGACAGCCAATAGCAGCGCGATTCGCCGGAATGGCCCACCTCTCTATTCTAGTTGATTTGATTTTACTCATTGATCTTCCCATACGACTTAGACTTATTTTATTGAGGAAAAATTTGCCTGGTGCCGGTACAGAAGGGCCCGGCTTACAGGCTAAAATTGACATTAATTATAATTTACAATATTTACATGGGTATTCTTGTTAGCTTTTATATCATCAAAAAACCCATACAGTGAGCGGCTTTAGCCCACCGAGAACAGTTTTTGGGCGTATTCTCAGTATTTTGTCTGTCTGTTTTTGATAAGTTTTTTTTTTTTTTTTTTTTTTTTTTTTAATTTATATACACGGATACATACACTCACTCACTCCTGGGCATACCACACATATGTCCCATCACACACATACACACACACACACACACACACACACACACACACACACACACGCTCGTATATACATATTTACACATACTGCACTATATACACTTCACTATTTACAGTTTTTCCGCAGTTTTCCTGTGCGGACCAGGTTGCAGCTCCTGTGGCGTTTCCGAGGCACAGACCTCTTCCGGAGTGTGTGGCCTAGGGCCTGGGTTGCATGGGTGCGCATCAGTCGGCGAGCCATGCAATGTCTAGAACATTTTAATTCTAGCATGTTTACGATGCTTTGGCTCGCCCTTGCCAATATTGGCAATCACGTCATTTTGGTGATTCCTGATGCGCGCCCACGCGACAGCGGCTCTTTTTGTTATTGCCTCGGGTATGGATGGGATCTGGGTTTCGTGGTGAAGGGTTTGGTTAGTGGTTAGGATGGGAGCAGAGAGGATTTTTCGGAGGGAGAGGTTTTGGAGGGTTTGGATAGTCTTCAGGGCGGTTTGCTTTATACAGGACGAGTTTGGATTTCAATTGCAGCTGTGTGCTGCGGAAGATGGGGGCGCATAACTTTAGCCGCTGTCTGCCTTTGTTGGCGCTATTTTTTATGTGGGTGGACCAGCACATTGTGCGGTCCAAGGTATACGATTTCCATTGCAAGACATAACTTAATGTACATATAGTGTTTATGGACGAATTATAAAAATAAGTTTAGTCATAATTTAACAAATAAGGGCAATTTTACTTATTTAAGAATACCACTGCTTTGAAAACTAAAACCTAAAATACTAAATATATGCTTTGACTGGCATTTCTTACCATACACCGTATTTATGCTTTTTTTTTTTTTTTAACCAATATGACTAACCATTGTGCTGCCATCTACTGGTGAAGTATCTGAAAATAGTCTCACACTCGTTACGCAGATGGCAGAGTACTTGCATAAAAGGCAGTTACGTGTTCACCGCCTCGTGTGGTATTTTTTTTTTTTTTTTTTTTTTTGGCCACTAAATTGTCTTGTGTCTATGTGACGTCACTTCTTGTTGTCATAGAATTCCAGCATGATCATGAGTTCGGTTGTCACTAAATAGTGGTTTTTAGCTCATTTTGTGGTTAATATACCAAACAAATAATACGTTGCAGGTTGCACAGGTAACGGGAGATGAATGGTTGTTTTTGGTCGAAATTTTGTATTTTTTGTTTTTATCCTCACATTAATATTTGAATTTCTCTGCAAATTTTGATGTACAATTTACTATTTTACCTTAATTCTAAGTGTTTTAAAAA
Source organism: Tenodera sinensis (assembly GCA_030765045.1). Classification (NCBI taxonomy): domain Eukaryota; kingdom Metazoa; phylum Arthropoda; class Insecta; order Mantodea; family Mantidae; genus Tenodera; species Tenodera sinensis. The sequence continues at coordinate 39,975,166 of CM060974.1, forward strand.
TGTTTTAATTGTTTGCGTGTTTCACGTTTAAAAATTGGCTTGGTCCATCAATTTACAAAACAGAAAAAAAAAAAAAAAACCTTTGATTCATTAAAACTAGCAAACTGAAACTTCGCTTATTACACGCTTTGAATTAGCTTCACCTTAAAGCCGGGGTCTCCAAACTACGGCCCGCGGGCCAAATCCGGCCCGCGACTGCTTATCGCTTGTTGTTTTTTTAAGTTAACTGTGTCATGAATCACAAATTTATTTATTTAATTTTAATTTATCAATTAATTACAAAATAAAATCTTACAATATTACTTGAGTCAGTTGCATATTATTACAAATCAACGTAAATATTAACACACATATAATAATACAATAACATTTATTTATAATAGTTGGTTACAATAATTCTGTTGCTGTGATATATTAGATTGAAAAAAAACCTTAATATTAGTCTGTTTTATTTACTTGCTAGGTAAAGTATAATAATTAGTCAATTAAATGTATATATTATAACTAACAAATAATTGAAATGAATCAAATTAACATTAGTGAACATCCCGCGGTTTCACCCTCGGTATTTATGTTGGGGTAAAGATATGTATGTAAACCGAAGTTTGCAATGTACATACATACATCCTAAATATCACACATTGTTTTAATCCTGAAAATCCCTCGGGGACGGGAAAGCTAAATTAATGCGAATGAAACTGCAGAAAAATACTGATTAATATTAATACTAATGAGATTCATGTAGTGCGATTTACCACTGGCAATATTTTGCAGTTGTGGACCAATTATTTTGCTTGTACCAATTATTAAGAGAGATTTAAGATGTTCATCGGTTAACTTAGATCTGTAAACATTCTTTGTGCACTTCATTTTGGAAAATGTTTTCTCATCGTACCAAAAACAGAAAACAGCCCACGAGCAAATTTATGCAAATTATCACATTGTGACTGTGATTTAAACAGTATTATTTTCTGTCGAAACGATTTGATATTGGTGTATAACACAGAGAGAAGTTGGTTTACTCCTTGCAGTCTCAAATTCAGCTCGTTCATATGTTTTGTCAAATCTACACAGAATGCTAACTTCCACAATCATTCCCTATTTTGTAATTCAGTAAGAGGGCAATGCTTTGCATTCAAAACAAAAATTTCGATCTCTGTTCGTAGTTCAAAAAAGCGCTGAAAAGCGTTTCCGCAACTAAGTCACCGTACGGCAGTATGATATGTAAGTCATTTTCTCCAACCTCTTGAATAAACTCGCGGAATTGTCGTGATTCAGCCCAGTGGATCTCATGAAATTAATAACTCATATGACTGGTTTTATAACTTCAGTCATATCCAAACATTTTCCGCACAAGGATTGCTGATGAATGATACAATGTAAGACTAATGGTTTTGAACCATCATTTTCTACAGCCTTTGACACAAGTGCAATCACTCCTTTATTTTTACCACACATGGTTTTGCCTCCATCAGTTGTAATAGATTTCAAGTTTTTCTATCGAAGATTCTTAGTATTGATGGCATTTTCAACCTGCTTGAAATTATCTTCCCCAGCAGTCGTGCCGTGAACACTATCAGTATCAAGAAGTTCTTCATAGTAGAGTCTGTCTCATGCGTCCAACGCCAGAAAAAACCACTCAAGATGTCCATTTTTGTCACATAGTCGACATGGCAATATATTTTCTGCGATGTCTTGTACCCTCCGAGCCACGGTGTTTGCTGACAAACTGACAGTTTTAAATAAATTTCTTCGGCTGCTGCAATTAGGCATTCTTTGATCATTTCTCCATCGGTGAATGGTTTTCCATGTCTTGCAATTTCAAGAGCCACACGAAAGCTAGCACCAGTTGCAGCCTCTTGTTCAGTGTTGACTTTCGCTAAGAAGAAGGATTGCTGCGATTTCAATCCGCGCTTCAAAGTTTCAAATTTTATTGTCCGCAAACTTCCTGTATATTTTGAGTAATTTTGCAAATGTTTCGTTTCATAATGACGTTTAATGATATATTCTTTGAAAACGGCTATGGTTTCATTGCAAATCAAACATAGCGCCTTGTTACAGAACTCAATCACGAAATACTGATAGTTTCATTGATCTTTGAATGTTCTGCATTCACTATGTACTTTTCTCTTCTTTTCCATTCTAGTAAATCACACACAAAAATAAGTCAAATCAAATTACTGTTAAGTATGGGCGTTGGTCGGTTTAAAAATGTATTTTAAACGGGTTTAGCACTAGTTTATTTCACGATAGTTTCGCTTCCTTCGCCTTCCCAAGGCGGTGGGATCTCGCTGCCGGCTGCTAGCCATCTCGAAGTGAGTGGAATACACCAGAACGTTCTCGAAATCACTACTAGCACCATCTGTTAGTGATAGATGGTTCTGCCACTACCTATTTTCGCTTTTGACAACTAGATGTCGTCTTGTGTCACGGTTGTAACAATAATACACAATTTGACTAGCCTAGAAATTACAGATAATGGCAGGAAAAATTAAAACGGTTCTGGCCCTCGTAAATTTTTGGAGTAATCAATACGGCCCTAAGGCTGAAAAGTTTGGAGACCCCTGCCTTAAAGCATGTGTGTATGTAACAGAATCTTTCGGCGTAATTTTCACTAACTTAGATTTGTCTGACTGACTTGAAAATTTGCACACATGTCAAGCACCGATGATAATATAATATCGCAACTTGTGTCCTGAACAGGATCATCAAGTTAAAAGTGACTCAGCTAAATTTACCAATGTAACATAATTTTCACCAACTTAAATTCGTCTGATTGACTTGAACATTTTCACACATGTCAAAGATCGATGACAATATCAAAATATCTTGAATTTGTCTTAATGTACTAACAAGGATCTTGATTAAAAAAGACTAAGCTAAATACCAATGCAAAGAGATCTTTTGAAGTAATTTTCACCAACTTAGAGTCGTCTGATTGACTTGAAAATTTTCACATGTGTTAAGGACCGATAGGAATACAATAATATTATGACTTTATCCCAACGTCCTGGCCAGGATCGTCAGGATAAAAAAGACAGCTGAATTTATATAAAATAGTACAATTATGACACCTTAGATGTCGCTAGGGAACTTTACTACATTCACCCCGGAAATTGCAACAGCTGGTAGTTCAAAAATCGACACAAGTTACACTGGACAAAGGAGTTAAATCGCTTGAAAATATTTAAAGACGGCGATGCCCTGGAGAGAGGACCTGAAAGGGACACGAGATTTCGGGGGAAGGAGTGCGGATCTAAGTTTACCCAGGTCTAAGAAGTCCACAACAGCTGAGTGTGTAGTGAAAACAGTAACTGTAGTCTAACACTGTTCCAAAAAATAGTGATATGAAAATGTTCAAAAAGAAATTTGGAAGAAATTTCAAATTCATAAATTTTAAAAAGATTTCAAATAAATTTGTAAAAATATTTGAATAGAATAATTTGAGACTAAAAAATTAAAAATAAATTATAGTTTAAAAAAACTAAACAGAACGCTTTTATAACAGCCCGAACTAAAACGCAGAAAATAATTTTTAAGTATGAAGAGGTTGTTCTATAGCAATATAAAGTCAAATACTTCATTATTTTTCAACATTTTTAATAAGTGTAAAATAAAAACTAATTTATGTTAACAAAATAATATATTTTATTGTTAAAAAGCGTTGGGGGTTTGACATCAAATGTTATAAATAGTTCATTAGCTGGTTATAAAAGTAAAGATATGATAAGAATATTTAAAAAGCACCCCACGCTTTTTACAATAAAATATATTATATATTAAATATATATTTTAAACTTATTACAGAATTTTGAAACATGATTAACTAGTTGACTTCATATCCCTATGGAACAACCTCTTCATACTTAAAAATTATTTTCTGCTTTTTAGTTCGGTTTGTTACAAAAGCGTACTTTTTAGTCTTTTTTTAAACTATAATTTATTTATTAGAGGAAAGTGAGCTCCTTTTGTTGTTAAGGTTTTGAATATGGATGGTGCGTTGTGTTTACAATTGCTTGTTTTAGTTTATCGAGTTGTTTTTTTGTTAATTTATTGTAAATAAAATAGTATAGATTCATTTTGAGTAGTGTGTTGGTGTTTGTATTATATATTAGAACATATTCAAAGATGACAAAACTAGAGGGAGCGTTCAACATACACAAGTTTACTGGCAATTAGCATACAAGATGGAATGTTGTGTAAGAAAGTACATCGCCTCTGTAAATAACTTGAGTTCATCTACATCTTCTAGTAGTTCTAAAAAGTTGAAAATCAGTGAAGAGAATAGTTATACAAATGAGACAAGTACCTACTAATATAACTATAGACTTCTATTCTATTCTTCAGAATTACTTATTTTCCATTATTTGTGGTGGTGAGTTAAGTTGAATCTTATTAGAGTTTTTCATTTCAAATTGGCATTTTCTCAAAACTACATATTTTCCTATAAATGCTCCATAAATGACACATGAAAATTTTACCACTGGTTTAAAACAATATAGGGTTGAAACAGACCCACCCACTCTGACTGTTGTATGTAAAGTATGTTGAACAAAAAGTATTTATAAAAGGATAACAAAATTTAATGAGGATTATTTTTAAAAATCACTGTGATCAGATTTCCCAAAGAGAAAGGGGAAAAAAAAAAAAAAAACACGGAATGGATTTTCTCTATGACCGTTTTTCTTTCTTTCTTTTTTATTTTTTTATTTATTTTATTTTTTTTATTTTTTATTTTGTGTCGACTCATTCTGTAGTAAACCAGTAAACCTCCAAGTTAAAGTGTAATATTGAGAATTTTTTTTCCCGAAACTCACACACATAACAAGGAATATCTCCGAAATGGTTCACCCTACAAGAAAATTTATTGAGACATAAATTGTGTATTTTAGCAAGATCTACATTTGTTGTATAGTATGATTTGGTCTATCTCTAACGGTTTACCAGTTATGCAAAAGTCGTGCAGAGTAAATACGACTACGGAGGCTATAGCCAGAAAATTCAAGATATGCATTTCATTTGGCATAAAAATATCTCAAACATATGACATTTTAATCAAAATCGTTAGAGCCATTTTCAAGAAAATCAAAATTTTCGAAAAATTGTCCATGTAAAGGGTAGTTTAGGGTGGGGCTATTCTCTTCAAAATGTTCGTGTCGCATCCTTGAAAGACATTAAACTTAAATACCAACTTTGGTTTTTAACCGACTTTTCGTTTTTGAGTTATGCTGTCCATAGACTGACAGACACACACACGGACTCTTTCCTAAAAATGATTTTTTTTTTTTTTTTGGATTCAGGGGGCCTCAAAACATATATTTCCGGTGAAATGTCGACATCGAATTTTTGGGTGGAATGCAATAGTTCCCCTACTTACATGTAGAGAAAGTAAAAATACACAGCAATCATCCTACAGGGATGGAACTATTTCTAAGTATTTCACCAGCAGATGGCAGCACCGGAATTAATTGTATTTTGTTTTATAAAAAAAAAAGCATATACATATTGTGTGGTAATAAATACCAATCTACCAATCAATGTGAACATTTAATGTTTCAGGTTTTAGTTTTCATAAGTTTAGTATACTTAAATAAGTAAAACTGTCTTATTTCTTAAATTATGACTGAACGTAATTTGTTCAGAAACACTGTATATTAAGTTATAAGTTTGCAATGGACATCGTATCAGAACATCAAAATAGTAAATTGTAGTCACTGTTGACTTCGACACATATGATTTTCGAGCTCCTGTAGAGAAGGTCTTTACTCCCTTGTCGAGTTGAACGTTACTATCTCAATTATTTATTAATACAATAATTTAATACTGCCTCTGTGCTCTGCAGTTAGTATACTGACACTAAAATGCTGAGGTTCCGGGTTAGTTTCCCGGTTGGAGGGTGGAAATTTTACTCCCTCTTACTCCTTTGAGTCATCAGCGTCGCCGGTGTGTCGAAATTTCGTCCCGCAGGAGTTATTTTACATGCCAGTAAATCAACTGACATGGATCTGTCGTTTTTAAGCACACTTAAAAACCATCGGCCTGGGCCGGATGTGTGCGAGTTGTACCCAAAGTAACACTAGTCCAAAGATTGAGAACCACTGTTTCCCGTTACCATTCCTCCACTACAACACCTAGAGGCAACCGCCATAAGACTTTCCTTAGGCGGATGCGACGTGGTACTTGTAGCGGTATATGATCCTCCGGATGGGCGCTTCTATGAAGCGGACATCACGGCACTCCTAAACCTACACCAAAGAGTCTGTATCGCAGGCGACTTCAACGCCAAACACCCAAGCTGGCACAGCCGCACCCAGAACGTGAAGGGTCGGGGATTGTACCGTCTCATTAGCGGGAACCCCGCCCTGCATGCACACGGGCCGAGAGGTCCAACATACTACCCGGCACGCGGCGCCGCGGATGTCATAGACTTCATTGTCACAAAGAACATTCCATTTCACCTGGATCTCTCGGTGATTAACGCTCTGGATTCTGATCACAACCCTGTTGTGGTCGACTCAGACGTTAATCTAACTGCGCTGGGAGTGCCTGATTGGGTTGAGGAAGTCGACTGGGATGCAGCCGTCCTAGCCCTCCACAACTCCGTGGAAGCATGTCCTCGAATAGACTCGATAGAGGCTCTCGAGGAGGCAGCCACGGGGTTCTCAACCTCTGTCCTAAATGCGGTGCGTGCTCATACGCACCGCATTCCTACCGACGCACCAAACCCTACAGCTATCCCTGTTCCACTGAAACGCCTCATTCAAGCGAAAAACGCTGTTAGAAGGCTATGGCAGAGATTCCGTCACCCTAGGATAGGAGTAATACACCAGAGGTTCAAATCCCTGGTGAGACGACTCCTAAGAAAGCATAGGCAAGCAGCTTGGGAAAACACGTTGCGACATGTAAACCTCCAGGAGAGGAAACCATGGCGCATCGTCCGAGGCTTGAGGAAAGATAAAACTGTACACCAGCACCCTGTGCATAGCCCTCGGGGAAGACTTGTCTTTGAACCGAGGGAAAAAGCAGAGGCGCTAGCAGACTATTTGGAAACTCAATTCCAGCCTAGAGTCGACCCTCAGAACGACGATCATACTGACCTCGTGGAGCAAGCAGTAGAAGACTTCTTAGAAGTTGGACCTGCGGGCCACGAGGATTTCCACATCCCGATAGTTACCCCTCGCGAGGTAACTAACACCATCCAACACCTAAAACCTAGAAAAGCCCCTGGGCAGGACCGGGTAACAGCGGAAATGCTCCAGCACCTTCCCTTTAGAGCCGTGATGCACTTGACTCGGATCTACAACGCGTGCCTAAGCATGCGCCATTTTCCAGAAGACTGGAAGAGGGCGCGTGTGGTATGCGTGTTGAAGCCGGGCAAGAATCCGATCTTTCCTTCTAGCTACCGTTCCATCAGCCTCCTACCAGTTATCTCGAAAGTTTTCGAGAAACTCTTCCTGACCCGCCTTCGACCTCTTTTAGAGGAAAAAGGCCTCCTACCGGAACATCAGTTTGGTTTTCGTTCTGACCATTCCACAACCGAGCAACTACTGCGAGTAGCCGAAAAGGCCTCCCTGGCTTACCAGGAAAGGGCCAAAACGGTGGCAGTGTTGCTTGACGTGGAAAAGGCGTTCTCTACCACCTGGCACGAAGGGCTTATCTACAAACTCATACAGCACGAAATCCCCCCTCCATATATTTACTTGGTGGCTAGTTTCCTACAGGAACGTAGCTTCCGGGTGAAGGTGGAGGGTTCATTTTCCCGAGAAAGGCCCATTGGCGCAGGAGTCCCCGAGGGCAGTGTACTGTCACCGGCACTCTTTAATGCTTACATGGCCGATCTCCCCACGCACCCCAACACTCACATCTGTCAGTATGTGGACGATCTGATGATCTTCGCAGCAAACAAGAACCCGCGCTACAGCTACCGTCAAGTACAAGCCCACCTCTGTACCATCAGTAGATGGTGCGAGAACTGGCGCATGTCTATCAACCCGGAGAAAAGCTCTGCGATTCTCCTGGCCAACACGCTGGCAAACCGGCTCCCGCAGGACCTCGTGCTTCGGCGCCGTCGGATCCCTTGGGTCACTACGGCGAAGTATCTCGGGGTCACGTTGGAGCGGCGGCTAACGTATAGGCATCACGTCAGGGGCAAAGTACTACAAGGTCACGCAGCCCTACGGCAGTTGTATCCTATCCTCAGCTCCAAAACCATGCCCATTCGCCTGAAACTCCAGCTGTATCGTGCGATCATCCCGCCTCTGGTCCTGTACGGATGCGAGATCTGGGGAGTGGTGGCAAAGTCCACCTTCATCAGACTCCAGACGTTGCAGAATCGGGCATTAAGGATGATCTATGACACTGGTTGGAGATTTCCTGCCCACATCCTTCACGAACACTCCGGCATCCCGTACATTGTCGACGTGATTAAAACCCGCGCTCGAACAATGTACAACAAACTCCAGAACCACCCTAATCCACTGGTGAATACTCTGGGACAATATGACCAGAGAGAGCCGCGCCGACTACCATCTAAAAAATTGCCGAAGGACATCTTAAGTCCAACGGGCTAATTTTCGTAGATGGGAAAGGCAAAATGAATATCTGTACTTAAAACAGAGCAAATCGCCTAACTCAGATCACCTCTCAGTGAGTGACTGACGGCCAGAACCAGGAGGAGATTAGCGCGTCACCTGATTGAATAACCAGCCAATCAGCATGTATGGGCAGTGCCCGTTCATGGACCTATCCCTACCATCATCCATCTTGTCCCTAAAATACCCCTGATCCCAAACATGCCCAGAGTTTAAATCCCTGTAGACCAAAACACCATACTATCGCGCAGGTAAAGCCGTGTAACGGCTAGGTACTGCGGTAAAGACACTTCGGGTGGGGGAATAAGCTTCCCCACTCGACTCGAACTGCCTCTGGAGCCTCTGGATGCAGTAAACACGATTTCTGGTAAGCGAGTGAGTGTATTGGGTTTAAGGGCCCGTCGACAACTTGGTCATTAGGGCCCCTTCTGGTAAGCAGTTTATACCATAGGTTAAGAGCCACCAATGTGACTTGAAGGTGGCATATAAATTAGAACATCAAAAAAATGATTTATCTTTTAAGAAAAAATCTGATGTGTTGCACTCACATGACTTTCTCTACTCTTGTACTAACCATTCTTACAAACCCTTATTCCTATATCTTCTTCGTGTTAGTTGAGATAAACATTTGCAGAAATTACCTTATTGCTTATTACCTTGAAGGTACAAGGAGAATATGGGAGTAGTCATATCTTTTAAACCTTTGAAATTCCATTCTCTTTGCCCCGCTAAGATATAAAAAAATGAATACCTATCTTCCACTTGACGAATGTGTTAAGTATTCCAAAACACACAAATAACAAGGAATATCTCCGAAATTGTTCACTCAAAAAAAAAAAAAAAAAAAAAAAAAAAAAAAAAAAAAAAAAAAAAAAAAAAAAAAAAAAAAAAAAAAAAGGATCATTTGGACATGTATTGTGTGTTTTACTGACATCTACAATTTTGTATTTATATTAATATTTGGTCTATCTCTTATGGTTTACCAGTTATTAAAATGCCATCACGATTAAACAGCACTACATAGGCTATAGCCAGAAAATTCAAAATATACATTTCATTTGTCATAAAAATATCTTTAGCATGTCACTTTAATCGAAAGCGTTAAAGCAATTTTCAGGAAAATCAAAAATTTCCATGTAAAGGGTACTTTAAGTTGGAGCAATTTTCTTCGTGATTGTGACAAATCCTACATTGGACAAACACAAGGTACCCAAGCTGAGCAGAACATTACTTCCACTTACTGGTGCTTTGCTCCTCACTGTAACTTTTCTATCTGACCTTACCTTGGTCATCTCTTGTTCTCTTCCGACCCCGATGCTATTAGGGTTCCCGAGGGCTAGGGAGTCTATTTTTCCAACCTCTCCATTTCTCTAATTTCTCTATAAAATCTTAACCCCAACATGCTGACCTGTCATGGTATGTAATACGTCCTCTGATTGTTAATCAGAGGATATGGTCGGTGAATTTATTTTGATAACTCTCCCGGTCAGGTCGGTGAGACCCGTAAACCAACGACAGGTGTGGTCCTCCAGACATTCTGGGGGTTCTGAGAGAGCGATGTGACCGCCAAAACATAAAAATATGGTGCTCTCTAAAAAGCGGTTACTATTACTGCTAAGTCTCTTCAATATATTGGAGAGCAAGAATAAGCTAACAACAACATTTTCTTCGTGACGCATCCTTGAAAGACATTAAACTTAAATACCAAATTTGGTTTCTAACCGACTTTTAGTTTTTGAAATATGCTGTCCCCATACACACCCACACCCACAACACATACGCACACCCACACCCACCCATCCACATACACACACGGACCTTTTCTAAACATGCTTTTTTTTTAATTCAGGGGGCCTCAAAATATATTCCTGGTCAAAACTCAACATCAAATTTTTGGATGGAATACAATACTTCCTCCACTATACGTAGTGGAGAAAGGAAAATAACCTTTAAAACATATTTGCCATAGATCACATCTTTTCTCACTTTCTCTACTACGTATAGTAAATTCGATGTCGAGTGTGTGTGTGTGTCTGTGTGTGTGTGTGTGTGTGTGTGTGTGTGTGTGTGTGCGCGCGCGCGCGCGTCTGTCTCAACAGCATAACTCAAAAACTTAAGTCGGTTAAAAATCAGTTTGGATTTAAATTTGTGTTTCAAGGATACGAAACGAAGATCTTGAAGAAAATTCCACCACCTTAACCTATCCCTTGCATGCAAAATTTCTCGAAATTGTTTGTTTTCTCGAAAATGTCTCCAACCATTTTGATTAAAATGGTATATGTTTGAGATATTTTGTTGACAATGAAATGTATATTTTGAACTTTCTGTCTATAGCATAGAGTTCTGTTTACTTTTGACGATATTTGCATAACTAGTAAACTCTAAGACATAGACCAAATCTTACCCTACAAAAAATGTAGAACTCGTTAAAACACACAATTGATGTTCACATGAATGTTTTCTTTTCCTGTGGAGTGAACCTTTCGGAGATATTCCTTGTTATTTGTGCGAGTTTTGGAATACTTTAACTTTCGTCAAATGGAAAATCGTTATTCCTTTATATCTTTACAATGCAAAGAGAACGAAATCTCAGTGCTCTAAAAGAATATCTCTCAAAGCCTACTGTATTCCCATACTCGAGGTGCACCTACAAGGAAATAAGCAATAAGATAATTCCTATAAATGTTTACTTCAACTAACACGAAGAAAATAGAGGAATAAGAGTTTGTAAAAATTGTCTTCAAAATCTTCGTGTCGTATCCTTGAAGTATATTGAACTTAAATACCAAATTTGGTTAAGTAACTTTTCGTTTTTGGGTTACGCTGTTCACAGACATACACATATGCACGGGCTTTTCTTTATTTTTTTATTTTTTTTTATTATTATTTTTTATTCAGGGGGCCTCAAAATATATATTTAAGGTGAAATATCGACATAGAACTTTTTGGTGGAATACAGTACTTCATGTACTTATATATAGTAAAGTAATAGTACAACTGAGCTATAAATTGACATAAATATGAAAGAAATCAAACTGACTTTTAAAATAGAAGCTTCAACAATGTTTCAAGTGAATTAGAGGGGTAAAGGTAGTGCTTTTAACCTCCTCGCAAATTTAGTACAGTATTGTGTAGGTTGAAAATATAGTATATCAAACATCAAGAGGAATTAACAATATAGCTAATGCATAGGGAGGCATGCGTAACGTTAATTCATTAGAAGCAACGCAGAGTAGCAGGTTCCACTAATTGATTAGTGGTTTCGAATGTTTGTATATAGTACTTGCATGTCAAAGGTAGTGACAAATTTTGCAGGTAATGCACCTCTTTCATTTCCATTTTGTCCGTTAAAATTAAACCAGAAGAGGCATTGTAAGTGTTGAAGGCATGTCATGCCTTCATCGTTATGGAGTGTAAATCCGTTTTTAATTTATACTCAGCATCCAGTGACGGACAAACGCGATTCCATGACAGTTTCTAAGGCACAACTTGAATTTTCTGGCAATGTCCTCAGAAGGCCTGTTCATTCTGGATCATTTTGCATAAATGGTAAACATTAAGAGACCTTAGTAAATAAAAAAGTTGATGTGTTGCACTAAATGACTTTCTTTACTCTTGTACAAATCATTCTTACAAACTGTTATTCCTATATCTTCTTCGTGCTAGTTGAGACAAATATTTGCAGAAATTAACTTATTGCTTATTTCCTTCTAGGTTCAAGCAGAATATGAGAATACAGTAGGCTTTGTGCGATATTCAAATCTTTTAAAGCTTTCAGATTGGGTTCTCTTTGCACGGCTAACATATACAAAATGAAAAACGACGTTCCATTTGAAGAAACATTTAATTTTTCCGAAACTGGTACGTTTACTTTCCTGTATAGCAGAAATTGGTTACGGTTTAGGAGTTGTTCAAAACTCATCCATATTAAAAAGGACTACCTAGGCTACATCCAGAAAATTCAAGGTATATGTGTCAATTGTCATAAAAAAGTTAAATTTATGACATTTTAGTGAAAATGTTTATAGCCATTTTCAAGAAAAGCAAAATGTTCTAATCATTTTCCATGTAAAGGGTAGTTTAGGGTGGAGCAATTTTCTTCAAAATCTTCGTGTCGCATCCTTGGAAGACATTAAAATTCTGACTTTTCATTTTTGAGTTATGCTGTCCACACACACACGTACGCACGCACGCACACACGCACGCACACACACACACACACACACACACACTATCATGTCCACTATTATTAGAAATGCTTATTGCTCTATATTCTGCATTTTAATGATATGAGCGTTTTAAGAAATTATCCTATTGCTAATTTTCTTATACATGCAAGGGGAATGCAGTAGGCTTTAACTGATAATGAAATGTTTTAAGAGCCGGTTGCTATGCGGTTGCTATTCCATTCTCTTTGCGAGGCCAAGAAATAATTAAACGAATAACATATTCACATTTGAGGATTGTATGAGTATTAGCAAATTCAAACAAATAATAAAGAATACCTCGGAAATGGTTAACTCAAAAGAAAAAAAAATACTTGGCAAAACTGTGTGTTTTAACCAGATGCACATTTATTTATGCAAAAATCATCCAGAATGAAGTGATCTTCTGAGGACATTCCTAGAGAATTCAAGGTATGACTTAGAAACTGCCATGGGGTCGCCTGTTTATGTTCGTCACTAGATACAAACTGTCTCTGACTGAAGGAGTGGAGTGGCGATAGCCCATCATTACGTAAGCGTCTCCAAAGAGACAAGATTGGACATCGCTGACTTTAAAAAATTGCTCTGGCAATTAGTTTTTTGACAAACTAAATTATCGTTTCAGTGTGCACACGCCAACAAACTGAACGGGGGATGGGGTGGTTTGTTATCTACGACGTCAGGTGTGATGTTCATGAACAGTTGAAATTAATTTCCTTACATCGTGGCCTTAATGTTTTGAAATTTCTCCACCTGACATAAGAGAACACATGGGTAATACTTCAGTCGTTTGTTTTTAGGTAATTTAACAAGTTATACGTTTATGGATCCATTATCGAGTTATAGAGTGCAAGCTGTATGGTCACATTCCAGATGTGGATGCAAAGTAACATATTGAATATCAATGAATGCATTGATTGAATCCTACGTAGCCTAGACAGACACCGGGGACTTGTGTTCTACACGGAGATTGTGACTATTTGCATATCCATTTTAGGTGCCAACATCGCAAGCAAGCTTGCCTATCACTGATGGTATTTTTTTCCTCAATTTCCAGAGCTGAGTTAATCTCCGAAAAAATCGATATAAACAATCTATGTTGACAATCTGGAGATTACTAACATTGAAGTGCAAAATAATGTCGACTGTTTATTCGCCCAGAAACTTTCGCAGTTAATGAAATTACTATGACGTGTCTCCAATGCTTTGAGGCAATTTAAAATTGTTAAGAATAACTGAACACTTTACCACGAAAGTTTACTTTTCATGTGTGTTTTAGTAATTTTCTCATAGAGGTTCCATTATGCATAATTTCAATAGAACCGACTCGGTGACTATGTGACTGGGTAACTGGGTGACTCGGTGACTGGGTGAGGTGTTTAAGAGCCCATCGACAACTAGGTCATTAGGGCTCGAAGTCCAAAAATAAACACAAGCAAACAACTATTAAACCTCAACCCTAAAGCTAAAAAGTGAAAGTTAAAATAACTAAAATGCAAGTTAAAAGAACTAAAATCGAAAGTAAAAACAAAGGTAAGCTGTTATGAAATTTAAAACGGTAAAACAAGAAGTAGTAAAACACCCTAACATTCCAAAACTACCAAAATCAATATTTGCAGCAAACCGCAGTACTTTAGTTACAGGTACTGGATCGTTACCTAAAACTGAGTGCAGTGTAAGATCCAGGCCAAGGGACTGACGCGAACAATAGGAATTGAATTAAAATCACCTCATGAGACATACAGCACGCTAGAACAATTACTAAAATCTTAACTGACGCAGTCTTAATACCTCCTTGTTTCATCTAGCAGGAAGAAGCTATCCAAATATTTACCTACATTAATTTTGATTCTTTGGTCTTCCTGAAGTTCGTTTTATTTTTACCGGAGTTTGATATAATTTTGAACGTATCATTTGAATACGGTTAGCAAATAGTGATCCAAGCTCATTCAATTGATCTTTTTCTAAATTTTCTGCCTATCAAAGGTGTGCAATAGCTCTCTTTGAAACTGTTATTAAGTGGTACCACATTCGAGCTATTCCTTGGATATTTTTTACAAAATTACAATACAATCGCAGTCCAAAAATTTGATACCGATATTTCACCGAAGATACATGTTTTGAAACTCCCCCAATCGAAAGACATTTTCAAAAAAAGGTATGTGTGCCTGTAAATAGCATCACTCAAAAACTAAAACTCTGTTAAATACCAAAGGTGGCATTTATTTTCTGCATCTCCCAAAGATGCCACACTAAGATGGCATCTCCCCATCCCATATTAACCTTTCCATTGAATTTTTTTTTTTTTTCAGATTTTTCTTTTAATGTTTGTAAAATGGCCTTAAAATTTCCATTACAATACCATATGTTGAGAATATTTTCATGCCAAATTAAATGCCTATCTCTAATTTTTTTGGAAATAACCTCTGAACTGCTCTTTATTCTAAACGAATTTTTCATAAACTAAATCATATAGACAAAATCTTCCTACACAAAAAATTTAGATCTCGTTAAAACACATTATTTATGTCAAGTACGTTTTCTGTGAAGTGAACAAATGCAAGGTCTTTATTCATATTTATCTCTTGACCATACAGAGAGAAACTAATTTCAAAGCCTTCACACAGCGACAGATCTCACTATCGGAGTCCGCTATACCTACAAGGAAATATGAAAAAGAAACAATTTATACAAATTTTTAATATTCGATTAACTTGAAGAAGGAGAATAAACGTTTGTAAGGGGAGTTTGTACAAGAGTAGTGAAAGTCATGTGAGTGCAACACATCAGATTCTTATAAGTATACTGCTCTCATGCGTATTTTAGTTGTAATGACGTTTAACAAGTAGCTTAGGAGTTTCGTATCATCGTTTCTTACAACACTTTATCGCTTCTGGATTCTCATATATTGTAACTACGAATTAGAATTGTGAATTTGGGTCGTTCAAAAATATACGGGCAAGAGGAGGCCGGTTGACCTAGAATACGATGAGCAGTTGTGTGTGTGCGTGACCGTAGTAATAACGGCAAGGCGTGGAAGAGGTTCGGGACTACAGGACAACTAGCGACTGTGTGTATGCATCGAACAGTGATAACACCTGAGACTTCTGGCTACTTCTTTGCTGAGTTATGCACACATTCAGTGGAAAGAACTTCAAGGAGGTTACTTCACGCTGGCTCCACTATAAATAAGACAGACAGTGAGCAGTTCAGTTAGTTGGTGTCAGTTTTTAGTTGAGTGTTGGAGTTGAGTGAATGGTAGTTCTGTAAGTCGTCGTGTACAGTTTCAGTTACGAGACTGAGTCGGCCAGTTTGTCAGCGAGCATGTATGTGTCGTCGAGTGACTCTATTGTAATAGTAAAGATAGGAAACACTAAAACTGGAGCAAGACATTTAAAGACAGAAAGATTGTCGGCAGAACAACTGTGAATTGTAATACTAGAGAAGTTTGTAAACTGTTAGCAACGAGAAGGAAATTCTGCATATGTAGTAAACTTTAGAACAGAATAAAGTGTTTGAAAAAGCAAACGATCTTCGCATTTCGCTGTCTTTGCTACAGTATGTATTTATTTTTTGTTTTTATAAGTAGGCAAAAATCAGGGCTATATAGCAAGTGGGTATATTAAGGCTGACGGTTGAAAGTAAATAGTCACTGTAATTACATATGTGCAAAGACAGGAGGCGGAGAGGTAGCGTAGAACATTAATTATCAACAACACCTGCGCTCAAGTTGTCACAGATACCTGTTTAACTCTAAGTTCAAAGTAGAAGTAGGCAAACCTTAATATATCATTCCACCAAGCACAGGACAGCCGCCTGTGGAGGGATGTCGTGAACTAAGTACACGCGAGAGGAATTTGCTCCAGACAGCGGAGGAATTAGGACATTCCACAGCTTGAGAATAGTAATCTGCTTTAAAACACTTTGTATGATTTATTACTATATTTTTCTTTTCATCCTAAGCTTGTGACACACAATAATATTAAGATATACATTAATATGATATACTAATAATAAAAAATCTAATGTGTTGCACTCACATCACCTTATCTACTCTTGTACTAACCATTCTTACAAACTCTCATTTCTATTTTCATGTTAGTTGAGATAAACATTTACAGAAATTATCTTACTGCTTATTTTCTTGTAGGTGCAAAGAGAATATGAGAATACAGTGCTGGTCACTACGTGAATGCTGTGGAATTCCGTTCTCTTTGTACGGCTAGGACAAAGTGAATAACAACCTTCTATTTAATAACAGTTAAAGTATTGCAACACTAACAGACATAACAAGGAAAATCTCTAAATGTTTCACTACAGAAAACAATTTATTTGAGCAAAAATTCGTTTTTTGTTCAGTAAGATTTGGTCTACCTCTTACAAAAGTCATCCAGTGTAAACAGGACTACATAGCCTATAGCCAGAAAATTAAAAATATAAATTTCATTTGGCATAAAATATCTTAAATATGTGGCATTTTAATAAAAATCGTTAGGGTCATTTTGGAGAACATAGAATTTTCTAAATATTTTCCACGTAAAGGGTAATTTAGGATGGAGGAATTTTCCACAAAATCTTCGCGTCACATCTTTGAAAGATATTTAACTTAAATATCAAACTTAGTTTTTTAGTTGGTATTTAAGTTTAATGTCTTTCAGGGATGTGACACGAAGATTTTGAAGAAAATAGCCCCACCCTAAACTACCCTTTACTTGGAAAATTTATCGAAAATTTTGATTTTCTTGAAAATGGTTCTAACGATTTTTATTAAAATGTCATATGTTTGAGATATTTTGATGACAAATAAAATGTGTATCTTGAATTTTCTGGCTATAGCCCCTGTAGTCGTATTTACTCTGGACGAATTTTGCATAACTGGTAAACCGTTAGAGATAGACCAAATTATATTATACAAAAAATGTAGATCTTGGTAAAATACACAATTTATGTCTCAATAAATTTTCTTGTAGGGTGAACCATTTCGGAGATATTCCTTGTTATGTGTGTCAGTTTCGGAAAACTAAGAACTTTCGTGAAATGGGTCATCGTTATTCATTTTTTTTATATGTTACGTGTGCAAAGAGAACGGAATCTCAAAGCTTTAAAAGATCTTACTATCGCACAAAGCCTACTGTATTCCAATATTCCCCTTGCACCTACAAGGAAATAAGCAATAAGATAATTTGTACAAATGTTTAACTAACACGAAGAAGATATAGGAATAAGAGTTTGTAAGAATGGTTAGTACAAAAGTAGAGAAAGTCATGTGAGTGCAACACATCAGATTTTTTTGTTGAAATTTCAAATGGGTTGAATACAATACTTCTCCTATTTACTATATGTAGTAGAGAAAGTAAACAGAATCATATTGGTATAATTGCTACATTGTCTGATGGTAAGGACTGCTGGTGAATCATCAAAACATCTGCAATATCGCTACACCTTTAAATAGGATAGCTAATTAACAAACTATTAGAGGAAATTGAAGTCAACGGTAATCAACTCGCAATACGTTGAAAAGATCTGTCAAATATAAACGAATGTCATTCGGGGCCACCCTCGTAGATATACAAATGAAATTAATATATTTTTTCAAACGTCCACTCGTGTCATAATCGTAAATATTATCCACTTGTTGTATACACTAATATTTGAAATGTTCTCTTGGCCGTCACAGCAGCGCGGTCAAAGAACAATGAAAGCGCGACGGTAACTAAAACAATTGCCTTCACGAATTATAGGCCAGCAGCCCCGAGGTCGCGATAGAATCTGTATCAGCATAAAGGGCCCCATATAGACTGGCGCCATAAAAGGCTGAACATGCTCGAGTGCACCGGGAGCGCAGTGACCGTCCATTCATCATCCCCCAACAAAACATCTGTTTATTTCTGTTATGCATACATTTCCTGATGGGGCCGCCGTGTAGTTGTTATTCAAGGCGCGATGTTGAGAGTTCATTATAATAACTATGGTTTTTCAGAGCGCGCGGTGCCTTCACACAGTTTTATATGTGTAAATTGCCAGGCGTGTGTGCACATATTCATGAGGGAGGGTGTGCGGGCAGAACACTAATTAGCATTGTGGAGGGGGTCACCTGCATGTCCCCTGCCGACAAAACCGCATGGCTGTGGGTCGCAAGATACGGGTGCCTGTTTCGATACCCCTCTACACCCCACACCAACAGCTAGCATGTCATTAACATCAAATTAAGCAAATGGACCTTAGAGTTACGAAGTCTCCCCACATTCTCTGATAAAGTGTACACAAACCTCTATAAAAGGTGGTCTATTCCTCCTGATCTATGGTGAGATTTCCACCTTCAGATACATTAAATTAAATTATTTTCTTAGTTAATAAATCTATCAATTGCCAGCAACCCCCCTCCCGATGTGCCGTAATTTCTTCCCACAGGAGTTCGTCTACATACCAGTAAGACTACTGACATGGGGCTGTCACCTTTAAGAACATTTAAAAACAATCGGTTTGGGCCGGGTTTGAACCCGCGACCTCAGAATCAGAAGATCAGCACTTCACCTATCGAACCACCCAGATCGACAAATGCACCTTCAGATATCAATGTATTGATGCTAAAGAGGAATATTTTTGAAATGCAATAACATAATTTAGTTTTTTAAAATCAATCTTTGTTTCCTCTTCTAAAACATCTGACCTAACCAATAGATTCTCGAGTGGAGTGAGGGAATTTACCTGGGAAGGTGAGACCGTCGAATGATATTTATCTAAACTATTTCATAAATAAAATATGAATTTAAATACTATATCGCAAAGATTTAAACAGGAAATATTAAGATCTATAGAAAAACCTAAAATGTATTCATTAAGATTGGTACAGTTTGACTGACTCAGCACTGCCAACTGAGGGAAATGAAGCAAGAATTTCATGTTTGAGAGGTAGAATCGGAACTGAAAAATCTGATGTGTTGCACTCACATGACTTTCTCTACTCTTGTACTAACCATTCTAACAAACTCTTATTCCTATATCTCCATGTTAGTTAAGATAAACATTCGTACAAATTATCTTATTGCTTATGTCCTTGTAGGTGCAAGGGTAATATTAGAATACAGAAGGCTTTGTGTGACAGTCAAATCTTTTTGACCTTTGAGATTCCGTTCTCTTTGCACGATTAACATATACAAAAATGAACAACGTTGTTGCATTTTGCTAAAGTTCTAAGTTTTCCGAAACTCACACACACAACAAGGAACATCTCCGAAATGGTTCACCCTACAAGAAAATTTATTGGGACATAAATTGTGTATTTTAGCAAGATCTACATTTTTTGTAAAGTATAATTTGGTCTATCTCTAACGGTTTACCAGTTATGCAAAAGTCGTCCAGAGTAAATACGACTACAGGGGCTATAGCCAGAAAATTCAAGATATTCATTTCATTTGTCGTCAAAATATCTCAAACATAGGACATTTTAATCAAAATCGTTGGAGCCATTTTCAAGAAAATCAAAATTTTTTAAAAATCTTCCATGTAAAGGATAGTGTAGGCTGGGGCTATTTTCTTCAAAATCTTCGTGTCGCATCCTTGAAAGACATTAAACTTAAATACCAAGTTTGGCTTTTAACCGACTTTTCGTTTTTGAGTTATGCTGTCCACAGACTGACAGACACACAGACACACACACGGACCTTTTTCTAAAAATGCTTTTTTTGGATTCAGGGGGCCTCAAAACATATATCTCGACATCGAATTTTTAGGTGGAATAGAATACTTCCCCTACTTACCAGTAGAGAAAATAAAAATTCAATGGCACAGCTGGGATTTGAACCACAGTACCCCCGCTTACCAGTCGGATACTCTAACCATTAAGCTACTGTGACAACCTGCCAGAATGACAATGAACTTTCCAACGGATTCACACTTTATTCCCGGTAAACCACAAAGGCAGTCACACATCAGAGGCAATTACCCCAATAGCGACTTAATAAGTACTTTATGTCCCGGGATTAAATAATTTTTCAGTTGCGATTCTACCTCTCAAACATTCCCCACATGGCTTGTGTGTTTAAAAACACCAACAGTGTGTTTGTTGACATGAATAAACAAGCATGTGTTTGTATCTTCTCTTGTTATAATATAAATTAATTTATAATCTCAATTAAGTCCCGGTTTATTTTTAACATTAACAAATAACCCTTCTTCTGGAAAAATACATAAATTATTAAAAGAAGAATTGTTAATAACGCAGTTGTCAAATTGAAACGGGGTACTATTTTGGTTCTTAATCCATTGTAATATCTAAGGGTGAAACAATCCCTTGTAACCCAAGATATCAGCGTGACGTCAAACTTCACTATATAAACATTACGTCATGGGGAGGGGTTCTCTGTGTTGTCTTGTGCACCTGGAACCTGCTCTTGTTGGCCTCTCACCGGGTGCAGTGCAGTGCAGTGTATGGTTTATGCGTAGCCAACCTGGCCTCCATTGAAGGAATTGTTTCATCTCTAGTTATGTGTAATACATATTTTCAGTGATGTATGAGATACACTTGGCGACACTAACTAAACACACTAAATTCAAAATTCTATACCAAGTAATACAACAAATATAGAACGAGTGTGAGGAACCAATTTAATGATTTCTTTAAGAATTTGTCATAACAAGAGAAGATCAAAATATTTACATTAATTTCCTGCATTTCGATTTCCTCAGTTGTCCGGCTAAGTAAATCGAGCTGCGCTAATTATAACAAATATATTTTAGGTTATTTTGTGTATAATTTAACATTCTATGGCCAAAACTTTGAGATGTAGTATTTAAGTTCATATTTTATTTATGAAACAATCCAAATAAATATCATTCGACCGTCTGGCCTTCCACAAATAAATTCTCCATATCGCTCGACAACTTATCAGTTAGGTCACACGTCTTTTAATATTAGTTTTGGTAATATTTGTGATTATGGAACGAGTGAATGTTAATTTCACTTGTGAAAGAGTATCCAAAGTAAGTGGCCGTTTACTTGTTCACTTAATCCCGTTTTTAATTTTTATTTAAGGGAAGTATATTTGGCCTTATTTCATGACTATTTTCCTTAAATGCTTATATTTTATAGTAACAGTGCACATTTTAATATTGTATTACAGAGGAAACATATTGGATTGCTAAGTCTTCTGCAAGCATTGTTTGTTAAAGAAGTATATCAGAATTTATATTATAGAACACTATATATACAAATAAATTGACATAATCTATCAGATTGCAGAAACCAAGCGAGGTAGCGCAGGTGAAAGCACCCGTGATTGGGTTTTGGGAGACTGTAGGTTCGATTCCCGTGACCAACCTCCCTGATCCATAGTTTCTTTTTTTTTTGGGGGGGGGGGGGTTGTCCCCGGATCGCTAAACGAATGCTGGAAAGGTTAATTATATTCCCCGAATTGTTTGTCCCTCAAATTCACCTTCGTTCTCATTTCACTGACATTTCATTTGCTTGACTGTCTCAGGCTTACAAGTCTCGGCGTTGCATGGCAAGGAAAATGAATGCTCTTTGTAACTGTTCGACGTCCGGTGGGGTGGTCTCTGGTTTCCAATGCCTGCAGGAGAGGGGAGCCGACTGTACCAGACGCCTCCGGGAAGTTTCGAACTATAACTCGTGGGAACCTGCTCTCCGCTCTGTAGTGACTCCTGATTCAGCCGCCGTTACCTGATGACGTTAATTTACTGAATACTAATTTGTTTAAAAATAAAGCACAAAATTTGAAGTGCCCACTCGTATGACTTCCTCTATTTTTTACAAACTATTATTGCAAACACTTGTTCCTCTATCTACTTCATGTTAATTGAGATAAAATTTGTAGAAGTTATCTTATTGCTAACATTCATGTGGATGAAAAGAGAACATGGGAATACAATAAGCTTTAAGTGATCGTGAAATCTTTTAAGTGCTGTTCGCTATGCGAGCCTTTAAAATTGCGTACTTTTTGGATGGCCAAGAAATAAAAAAGTAAACAACGAATGACATTCCTATTTGAGGAATATATAAAGTATAGCAAAACTTAAATAACAAGGAAGATCTTGGAAATGATTCACTCATCAAAAAATGTATTACATAAACTGTGTATTTCAACAAGATGGACTTTTTGGCATGATAAGACATCTATCTCTTAGGTTCTACCAGATATGCAAAAGTCATCCATAATGAACTTCACAGACTATTCTCAGAAAATGGAAGATATACCTCTCATTTGTCATGAAAATATCTTAACGTATGGTATTTTAATCAAAACTTTTCGAGATATGTTTGAGAAAATTAAAATTAAAAAATTAAAATGTGGCATATAAACGATCTGGGGAGATGAGATTTTCTTGAAAATCTTTGTCGTATCCTTATAAGATGCTGAACTTGAATACCTAGTTTGGTAATTATTATTTGTTTCTGCCAAGAAACGTACTTCTGGTGTTTTAAACACATACACCGTGTGTGGGCAATGTTTGAGAGGTAGAATTGAAACTGAAAAATTCAATGCCACAGCTGGATTTGAACCACGGACCCTCCATTATGAACTGACTGGAGAATTCAATGTCATTCTGGCCGGTTGTCACAGTAGCTTAATGATAGAGCACCCGCCTGAGAGTCTGTGGTTCAAATCCCAGCTGACATTGAATTTTTCAGCTCCAATTCTACCTCTCAAACCTAATTTGGTGTTAAACGAATTTCAGCATTAACGCATTACAGTTTTCGTTCTGCCCACACTGCGTCACGCCTTCTGTGGTACGCCTGCCAGGAAAATCTGAAAACGTATTACTCTTAATTAGTAGAATCATAATTCCACACACGAAGCTTTGTCTTGTGCTCAATTGGCAGTTCAAGTATGTGTTTATCGAAAGCATCATAAGAGCAGAATATCTTGTAGTTCAGAGATGTGAAAATGTTGCAAATGATCCCTGTGGTGCACAAATGGAAGACAGCGATGATAAAACCGACATTTTGGCGCTGTACCAGCAGGAAAACTCCCATTCAACCTCGGTAATGTACATTAACTGGCTTAAAGTATGACATTAAAAATAACGACCCAAATACATCACGAAAACGCTGTACAGTGTTATGTCTGATTTGGACAATTACTTCACAGAAGCCGGACAGTAAAGTGATTCCTCAGCTTCGTGCATTTAAAGCATTCCTCAGCAATGGTTTAAATGCACGAAGCGTTAAATTAAATCACCGTGTTAATTGATTTGTGATGGGCCTGATCAATTTGCATACTGTTAACCAAGGGTTACTGCTGCTCTTTGTGGAACAAGCCCGGGCAAGTTCCAGGCGTCAGAATGTCTGTCTCCACTAACTGGACGGGGTTCGATATATGTTGAGTCCGTGGCCTGTTAAGAGACGCTGATCAAATTATCAACACATGCAATTTTAAAGAAACACTTATGAAGTTATGGCCATTAAAGGTTTGGTTAAACAATATATTTAGGACACGAAGTGAGTTGCTAAGCGATGGCTTTGGAAATATGTACTCTTTTCACGAGCACAACAAAAAAAGATTAGCGATTTACTATTTAAAAATCTGAAGTCTTGCACTCACATGACTTTCTCTATTCTTGTACTAACTATTCCCACAAACTCTTATTCTTCTATATTCCTAATACTATTGGTCGAGATAAAAATTTGTACACATTATCTTATTGCTAATTTTCTTGTAGGTGCAATGGAAAATATGGGATTACAGTAGGCTTTGAGTGATAGTCAAAATGTTTTAAAGCTCGTCGCTGTATGAAGGTTTTGAAATTCCGTTCTCTTTACACGGCCAAGAGATAAGGTGAAGAAAGGCCTTTCATTTTAAAAAAGTATAAATATTGTAGAACTTCCACAAATAACAAGGAATATCTCAGAAATGGTTTGCACCACAAAACATGCATTTGGTCATTAATTTTGTGTTTTAATGAGATGCACATTTTTTGTATAGCAAGTTTTGGTCTATCTTTTAGGGTTTACCAGTAATGTAAAATTCATCAAGAGTAAACAGGACTATATGGGCTATAGCGAAAAAATTCCAAATACACGTCTCATTTGCCATAAAATATCTTAAACATATGGAATTTTAATCAAAATGTTAGCCAGTTTTGAAAAACTCAAACATTTTCATACAAAGGGTAGTTTAGGCAGGATGAATTTTCCTCAAAATCTTCGTGTTACATCCTTAAAAGACACTTAACTTAAATACCAACTTTGATTTCTAAACGACATAGACACCGACACCCACACACCCACAACCTTTTTCTGAAAATGCTTCTTTCTTTTATTCAGAGGGGCTTAAAACATATTTCGGTGAAATCTCGATATCGAAATTTTGGGTCGAGTACAATACATCCCCTACGTAGTAGACTGTCAATGAGGTTTAAGCATTAAAAATTCAGACCGATAACATACCTTACATATATAGGTATCTAGCGACATATATAATTTATTTATCACATCAATTGCGCCCTTAACGAGTGTAAATTCCTTGTGTATCAATATATTTTCTATCGCTTATGGTTTGCCAGTTATGCAAAAGCCATCCAGAGTAAACAGGACTATATAGGCTATAGCCAGAAAATTCAAAATATACGTTTCATTTGTCAAAGAAATATCTTAAACATATGGCATGTTAATCAAAATAGTTAGAGCCATTTTCAAGAAAATAATTTTCGACAAATTTTCCATGTAAAGGTTAGTTTAGGGTGGAGCAATTTTCTTCAAAATCTTCGTGTCGCAACTTTGAAAGACAAACTTAAATAGCAACTTACTGCCGACTCCCGCAAAAATATTCAAACTTACTATTGGCAACAAACTCCTAGGGACATTCTGCTGTTGGCAGCGCTGCATTAACACAGCAACTTCGGCAACTTTCGCGACCATTCGTACACACTGCCGAGTGGGACTTTGCCCAAATTCTGACCAAGTGCTTGCGTAAGTTTTTCTAAACAATATCCTTTTTATTAATTATCGTTCTTTTTTATTTATTTATTTTTTAATTTTCGAGTGGAGAAAAAATCCATTTACGGAGCCCCATGCGCTGGGATGGCACAGATGGGGGACTGTAGGCTTCGCCCTAGGGCACATCACATTCCCTGCATAGCATTCGAGTCCTCAGCAGGCCCTCGTCGTACAGGAACTGCATGCATGCCTCTTCATTTAAGCACAGAGGCGCCAAATCCAATATACTGATAAACCTAACCATTGCACTAGTTGCTTCTAAGAAGGTCAACAGCATACTGCCGACTCCCGCAAAAACATTCAAACTTACTATTGGCAACAAACTCCTAGGGACATTCTGCTGTTGGCAGCGCTGCATTAACACAGCAACTTCGGCAAATTTCGTGACCATTCGTACACACTGCCGAGTGGGACTTTGCCGAAATTCTGAACAAGTCATCGCGGAAGCTTTTCTAAACAATATCCAATGTGAGTTCAAATGAAAATTTGATTTGAACATCAATTTTCTCGAAACTACATTTTCAATGTAAAAGCCTCAAAACCTCATGGTTTTCTCATAAACCATAGATTCTAAGAAAACGGGGCATTTATATCGCCATTTTAACGTTGGTAATATAGGGCATAAGACTCCATGAAATGCACCCTCTTTCACGAAGAACATGTCTGTTTTGTTTCCGTCAAGAAAGTAATTATTCTTCGACAAGTGTAGCGTAGATTAAGGAAGGAGGCGGGCAAACTCGCTGATAAGGAGAGGCTAATGCAGGCCTAGAGAAGAATACCCATCCTTACCTGCGGCAGCTACGAGCACACATACTAACATCAGGTGGAACGGGTTTTCCCTACCGGTATTCTGCTTTGCTGAACAGGAAAGCAGGATAAGTGAGATTAGGAAGTACTTGACAACTTAGGAATAATGTTCCTCAGGCCTGGGCTAGTGGGTCAAGCTAAATACTTGCGGTTTTTAGTTACGCACCAAACCTACCCTTTTCACCCCTCCTTACTCCTAACTCCTTTGCCACTTCTAAATCACACAGGTTCTGCTATCTCTTACATAACAGATCGCTGACGCTTGAAAGAGAAGTTTCATCCGTAGATTATACCAAACATGGAAGACCGCCTAACGTTGCCAAGTAACGTGGCGTCGGCTTTGGCACTTAGTCACTTGCATTCGGAAGGTCGTGGGCACGACCCCACTTACAGCGCGCTCTGACTTGGGAGTTTTTCGTGGTTTTCTCCTTGTCACTTGGGCGAATGCTGGGTTGTTTACGGTGAAGATGTGGTCAGATATGATCTATTTAAAACGTTAAGCGCTCCGTCCATATTTGCTCCCGATGTCATCCGAACCTCGTCATCCTTCGGGTCACTCCCCTCATCCTTTCCTCTTGGAGGTTACGGTCGAAACGCAAAGGTGGCTAGATGCTTACTACCCCAGTTGCAACGGCCCTTCCGCTATTAGTGTGGGAAGTGCAAAATTACAGAATCGATTAACGGTTTTAAAAGGCGAATCTTTCTATTTCCAAGATTTTGTAATGCATTTAATGTACATATGTTGCAGTTTTGCACGACTGCTTTTTTATTATTTTCACTGAATTATTAATAAAAAAAATTAATTTCCAATAGACTTGCATGCCATGCCCTGGAGTTTACGGTAATTCTACCAATCCGAGAGCTATAACTATGGCTGACACAAAATTTAATGGCGGGTGACATGAGGCTTGTGTTGACGATAAAATAGCGAATTGTATTTTATGATTAAACTTTATAAGAGAAATAAAGCAACAGAAAAAGTAACTGGAGCTGTTATCTGTCACAATATTAAAGAACCATGGAAATGTGGGTAAGCGCCATTGACAGCTGAAAAATGTATAATAGGGATATAAATATCTTTGATATTTATTTATAATCAAACAGTTGTCAATAATGTTTAATAAGATATGTTATGCTGTTCATTATGATGTGTTATTAACGATTATTAAAATGTGTACATTAAGGGAACACCGAAGTGATATTTTAGGCGATTTCTGGATTTTTATTACAAAATATGCACCATGCCTTAAAAACATATCTGCGAAGTTATAATTCCCTAGGAAGGGGAGAATACATCTTTTGGATACCATTTTTAAACGGGTGTGCCTCTGCCCCATAAATGGTCATGCCAACACCTTCCAGTTCAATTCTAAACTCATTTTTCTCGGAAACGATTTTTTGCTACTTTCTCATATTCAAAATGTATCTTCTCCCACAAAAATCTAAGCAGAGATCTAATTTTTTTCCAATGTAGTTCAGAATATGGGTGATAAAAGGTCTGTTTGGAATTTTGATATTGCTAATACGTTTTTTAAAAAAATAATTAATATAATGATGCGCTGTTTAGTATGATTTTATTTTATTTTATTTTATTTTTTTTTTTTTTCACTTTGCGGTATTAAAATTGTTTTAAGAAAAACTTCATTATATCAAAATGTCCTTCCTTTAATTTGTTACAAAGGTAATAAGAGATACAATTTTAAAAAATCAACTGTGCTGTTCAACACCTGTTGGAGGACATAGATTTTGATTATGCCAATAGAAGTGATACAAATTGATTAATATATCAAGAATGTGATTAGATATTGGAATGACACTTGGTACGCTCATTTTTTTAGTTGCTAGTAATGCCTGTGCAAAATATTGTCGGTATACTCTTAAGGCTTCAGGTGTATTTGGCTTCTCGCCCTAGAGTATATTTTATGTTATTGTTGGTGGATATGGATTTCCCTGACTTTATGACAAGACACACAGTTATCTTTTATCTTTGGCAGAATTTTTGAAATCGTCGTGACTTCGAAACTTACACCTGTTCTGTCTTATTGGAACCTAGACACAAATACTCCTCACAGTGCTATTTCTCTAAAAAAACTGGTTCCGACAATACACACACTAAAAGCTGCTTCACACACTCACTGACCCAAGACACTAGAAACTTTGTCCGTCCGCTATACAATTTGAGTGAACTCTAACGAATAACTGGCTCCCCTATTTGTAACCCTCGCTTATATAGTCGAGCGTTTGGTCGCGTCAAATTCTCTGGAAATAAACGCTTTTCTTGAGACTTCTAACAAGCCGGGAGTAGCAAGCTATTCGAACCATCTAGAACCGGCCTTTCTTCCGGTCCAACTATTGTTGCCCTTATTTACCGGCCGCGCGTTGCCTAGCAACATAGTGGTGTTAGACAGCTAACTTCGAACGTCCTTAGAAGAACGGCTGCAGCCAAAATATATTGAAATTTTAAATTTTCTTCTGTATAAATATAATTGTGGAGACGTAATAAAACAGACAATCGTGAACAAATAAATGGAATGGGCTACATATCAGCCCGGTGTAAAACTGATAGTATTTACTATTTTAAGTTAAAACTCCCAGTCGAGAATTGAAAGTTTGGTCTTCCCATGACTGACATGATTCTATCGCCACAGCGCTCGTCTTTTATTATATGCGCTTATGGACATGGTAAGAATGCCCTAGACAGTAATTCATGTGCTGATACGAAATCCATTTCAAAAATGAAACTGCATTTAATGGAAGCCATCTCCCTAGTGACATCATCTTCAGCACTGAAACGCTGGCCTGCAAGGAGCATTTCCAGATGAAGAAACAAATGAATGTCACTTGGCTTCCAAGCTAGCAATGTATGAGGATACTCAAATTATTTTTCGCAAAATGACTTGAAACTTCTTGCGGTCTTGCAACTTTATTCGGCTTCGCACTTTCATTAAGAAATAACGAATATCTGCCATCTTGAGATTCATAAACTAGAGAAGAGCGTCAGCGTGTTGTTAGAAGTGTCTTACATGTGAAGCAAGACTTTTTCTACGTGTAACATTAGTAATATAATATCTCAAAGTAGAGATATACATAATATGTATTTAGAATTACTTGGGTGATTTCTGGTTGTAAAACCGTTTATCGACGTTCATAAGCTTACTCTCCATGTAGCCATTTAGTAGAATACATTAAAGTCAAATTCTCCATCTTTTAGATTAGATTATATTGGATTGCGTTCAACGAGTTCACAAGTAACCATGGAGGCTGTTGAACATAGAACCTGTCGATTGAAATGTACAATCATGTCAATAAATATACAGAAGAGCATATATAATACATTTACAGGCACAAAAAAGGAAACAAAACAAAGAAAAAAATCTGATGTGTTGCACTCACATGACTTTCTCTACTCCTGTACTAACCATTCTTAATAACTCTTATTACTATATCTTCTTTGTGTTGGGGTAAACATTTGTAAAACTGATCTTATTGTTTATTTCCTTGTAGGTGTAAGAGGAATATTAGAATACAGTAGGCTTTGTGCGATACCCAAATATTTTAAAGCTTTGAGATGCCGCTCTCATTGCACGCTTAACATATAAAAAAATGAACAACGATGTTCCATTTCCCGAAAGTTTTGTTTTTTGAAACTGACACAAATAACAAGGAATATCTCCGAAATGGTTTACCCCACAAGAAAATTTATTGAGACATAAAATGTGTATTTTAGCAAAATCTACTTTTTTTTTTTTTTTTTTTTTTTTTTTTTTTTTTTTTTTTTTTTTTTTTTTGCATAGTATGATTTGGCCCATCTCTAACGGTTTACCAGTTATGCAAAAGTCGTCCAGAGTAAATACGACTACACTGGCTGTAGCCAGAAAATTCAAGATATACATTTCATTTCTCATCAAAATATCTCAAACATATGATATCTTAATCAAAATCGTTAGAGCCATTTTCAAGAAAATAAAATTTTCCATATAAAGGGTAGTTTAGGCTGGGTCTATTTTCTTCAAAATCTTCGTGTTGCATCCTTGAAAGACATTAATCTTAAATACCAACATTGGTTTTGAACCGACTTTTCGTTTTTTAGTAAAGCTGTCCACTGACTGACACACACAACAACAACACACACGCGGATCTTTGTCTAAAAATGCTTTTTTTTTTTTTTTTTTTTTTTTTTTTTTTTTTTTTTGATTCAGGGGGTCTCAAAACATATTTCCAGTGAAATCTGGTCATCGATTTTTTGGGTGGAATACAATACTTCCCCTACTTACCAGTAGAGAAAGTAAAAAAACTGTTATGGAGAAAATCAACCAAAACTTTCCTGTAATTATAAGACTTACTATATATACAGATTTAAATTGAACTTTGTTTTAAACTTTCACTAGGCTAGTGTCCTACTGTTTAGTTATAATATAATTATAATTTGGTTATAATATAATTAGCAATGAATGGCATCTTTAGTCAGATTGTTCTACACATAGACATATACGTAGTTTTCACACAGGCATCAAATGTAATTAACAATGGTTTGTGACTAAAGAAGATAGAGATTACTTACAAAGCTACGTAAGCATTAATAGGATAATTTGTCATTCAGATAATCTTATACGGAATAAAATGAGCTAGAAAATAGTTACAAATATTCAAAGCAATGCAGCAAACACTATTTTGGCCACTAAATTACACTAGCTATCTAATTATTGGAGAACGGATCTTGGTTGGGTCGGTAGTGGAAATAGGTTGCTGGGTATCGCGGTATACTGTGACGTCAGAGATCTGATGCTGCCTAGCACGAGACATGCCGAACTAGTTGTCTTGAACTTGTCACAGAGGAACCAAACAGGTTCACGTTGCCCTTTTGTTTTTAGTTAAATATAGATTACTGTAATGCGACAAAAAAGGAACCAATGACAGGACGTGTAAAATTAAGCAATTGGCTCTAAGAGCTTCACGGAAAGCAGGAAAGTTTAATGTGTAAAACGGAAATGTCGTTCATGAACAAATACTGATTATAGATACACTGTCTTACATTTATGACGTCCCCGCAGCTTCGAGAGTATTCTACTGACCTGAACATGCGGAATATGTATAGACATAGAAACAATTATTGAGCGCATTAGGAGAGCAGAATATTTAAGTCTAATGTTGTATTGCAGCGTGATATACATAAAACGATATTTCCAACATGCAGCTGAGTTTATTGACTGTCGTGTTCCGTATGTCGGACACACAAATAGGCTGTATCTTGAATCACCACTCACATTTGTACTTGTTACTGATGAATACACTGAGGATTTCTTAAGCTCTAATGCCAAAACAAGCAGAAATTAGGTTGCACTCCAACTGGACTTTAGACAGTGCCGTCGGAGATTCCAACCCTACTCCCATCTCCTGTACAGTCCGTGTGTGTATATATTACACCTTGTCCTGCTGTCCTCAAGTGCCGATTCCGTGTCGCTTGCTCTGACCACTGTAACTGTGTTTGGTATTTAATTACACAAGGTGGAAGGGAAGTCATTACATTCCTTTTAATATATGCTTCATAAAAGCATAACAAACAAAAAAGTCTAATGACATTTTGTTCTTTGGTCAGCCGATTTCGAAAGAATAAATGGTTTTTTATCCAAACTGGATGCGTGATTCCGTAAGAATATACGAGTTATGTAAGAGTTCATTACTTGTAAAATGCGTAAAATAATTTATTTCTGAAATACCTTTGGCAGTAATTATGAGACATGACAGGTTCCGAAATAATTAATCACTTAAAAGACGTGAAGGAATACTACGTTTAGCTCCTTCAGACGTCGACAACGTTGTGTTTAGGTTGGGCAGGGAATTCACCTGGTTTGTAGATGTAAACAGTTTCGCTTTCGCCTATGTTTTGGAAGCTAACGCCTGTGATCGGCTTACACATGCACAGTAAAGACAGAAGCACAAGGCACGGTATATGTTTATGTTTTCAAGCCGCGCCGTTAGGAAATTTGTTTACGTACTGAACTAGGGAAAGTCCCACCCGCACAATTTGTAGTGCTGCCAGCTTGTTTTTGACAAAACTAAAATATCTCCGTAGGAAATGATCAGAGACAAAAACGTAAGATACAAAATGTGTTCCAAATACCGAGATCTATAACTGGTTTAACTTAATGTAATGACTTCCCTTCCACTCGGTATAAGAGGTTCTGTGGCTGATAATCCAATTTGGTACGTACAGCCTAATTTTTCACGATATTAGGAATCTCTTACTGCAAATCGTAAGACTCACCTTCAGTAACTTCAAGATATGTAAGGTGATTCACTGCAACAGTTGCATGCACAGGAGCAAGTAACAATGAAAATGTACATCTTATGGAATATTGTATCACTAAAGCTATAACGTTGAAAATGCATAGCATGCATATTAAAATGTATGAATGCATTGTACATTAAAACGATAACTGTATCCATATTGTACCAAAATTGCATTCTAAATATTGTAGCAATAGAATAACTATTGCATACAGTAGGTCCATATGGCATACATTGTTTGCACCACATGTATTTCATACGATAATAGGAAATATGCAAACATAGGCAGTATATGCTCTACAATCGATAGCATTGTGTTGCTGTAGCTTATATTCACCCGACTGTACGCTTGTAGTGGTCACCTGATCCCGCCCCTTGTATCTCTGTGACTCATAGCCACGGCTGTTTGCATTTTCTGCTGCTATGTATGTATATAACCTGAACTAAACTGCTTGCAAAATCTGCAGCCTGTTACAGCTACTCTCACGGACTTCAACATATCTGATTTTAAAAGAACAAAAGTGACATTCCTATATGCTACACTTACAGCAACAGCTGAATGGGTATTGCTTTGCAGGAAGCTCTTAATTGAAAAACTTAAAATCTGGAACCATTAGGTAGGGTTTATGAGATAAACATTACTTTGCCAATGACTCTATGTGTACACCCTCAATTATTGCACTTCTAAGAATGCACTGAATGGACAGTTTATTTGGGTTTTAGAAGTACTGGGCAGCTTCATTTCCAGTTCATGCAGAATGGGCTGAATATGAGCATATATTTGAAGACGTCGGGTCTTAGCTCTACATCATTAGTTTCAGCACTACCACATTATTGTAGAAAACATAAGGAATATGTTAATGCAGACATGAGGAATTTGAGCTTCGAGTGTGCATAATAAATCCACCCCTCCAATCCTCTACCACGCACTTTGTAGATCATCAATGCCCAGCCTTGACTGTTATATGTAAACTATGTAAACTTGTCGCTCCACTTTATTTTTACCACCAGTCAGTTTGTATGATGACGTCACTAGTTCAGAGAGACCTTTCTCTCAAAGGGGAGGTGGCGAATTGAACCATCTTCTAAACAGGTTGTGTACTGCAAAACTGGTGTTCACTGCGACAGTTTATGCATTCTTTGCGTGTAAGATGGAAGTGACCATCGATCACAGAATTTGGACAGTTGAGCGTTACATAACCAACACGTGCGGTTGTCTTGAAAGATTTTCAATTGCTCCGTGGACTCGAGCCATAAGCTCCTCCGCTGAAGTTACAGGAGTACCATACTCTTCATACAACTCAACAGAAAACAGTCGAGAGGAGTCACATCTGGCGACCGTGCTGGCCATGAAACTGGTTCACGTCTACCAAGCCATCGATTTGAATATGCGACGAAGTGATTCCGCACATTTACATCTAAGTGTGGTGGAGCTCACGTCGGCCATTTCAGCAGCTGTGTACTGGTACGTGTCGCACTCCAGTTAAAGCGTTACTGATTGGAAACCACGCAAGTAACGTGGTAGGATGCACACCAAGGACTCTATGGAGGAATGTTATTATGCTCAGGTCGTTCATCCCAGTACAAACATCGCTAAAGGGTTGCATACTTACCGTATTAACATACCAAAATGAATTTTAAATTGTTGCAACCGTTCGTTCTCAATCTTCAACACTTTTCAACGTCCAAACCGTACACATCCGGGCAGGAGCTCCTTTCTGAAAATTAGTTTACCTTCCCGCACAACATACTAAGCGTTGTCTTGTCTTTTTTTTTTGGGGGGGGGTGGTCACTCAGTATGTACAAGTATATAGATTAACTACGACAAAATTTAGAACTGTGCTCTGTGGTTCGGTTGAACTTAAAATGAAGTGACAGAAAAAATAACTAGAGTTGTCAATTATTACAATTGTCTTATAATTGTAATAGAGAAACACATAACAAAATCTGAAAAGAATTTGATTCGTTAGACTCACACGAGTTTAGACTCTTGTACTAATTATACTTACAAATTCTTGTTCTTATATTTCTACCATGTTAATCGAGGTAAACATTTGCAGAAATTACCTGGTTGCTAATTTTCTTGTAACTGCAAGGGGAATATACGAATACAGTAGGTTTTGAGTGACAATGAAATCTCTTAAAGGTTTGAAATTCCGTTCTCTTTGTACGATCAAGAGATAAAAAAGTGAATAGTGACCTTCCATTTGAGAAAAGTTTAAGTATTGCAAAACTCATGGAAATAACAAGGAATATCTCCGAAATGGTTCACTCCAAAAAATGCATACAGGCATAACTAGTGTGTTTTAACGAACATATTTTTTGTACGAAATAATAAGATTTGGTCTCTTATGGTTTACCAGTTATACAAAAGTCATCAAGAGTAGACAGGATTGCATGGGCTATAGCTAGAATTTTCAAATTGTACATTTCAGTTGCCATTAACGTATTTTAAACATATGGCATTTTAATCAGAATTGTTAGAGCCATTTTGGAGAAAATCACAATTTTCCATGTAAAGGATAGTATAGGGAGGAGTAATTTTCTTCAAAATCTTTGTGACACATCCTTGAAATATATTACACTTAAAGACAAACTGGTTTCTAACTAGCTTTTCGTTTCTGAGCTACGCTGTTTACAGACAGATACACAGACACACAGACCTTTTCTGGATTCAGGGATCTCAAAACATACATTTCCGGTGAAATCTGTTTCATCGAAATTTTGGATCCAATACTATACTTCCCCTGCTTAGTATACGCAGCAGAGAAAGTAATAAATATTTGTGTTTGCTATTCTAAAAGGAAATAAACATAAGGTAATTACAAAAAAACGCATGCTTCTATTCGTTTAGGCCACTGCACGCTTTGACACTTACCTTGTTTTTAAAGACGTGTGGTAGGTAAACAAACAACCGGAAAAAGGTGTCCAGCATTTGGTAAGTGGGGAAACACGATTACATTCCTGTCACCCCTCTTCCCCTGCCTGACTTAGAGGGCTATGAATTGAGAGAGTTAAGGATTTTCTTATCAAGAAACACCTACAGTTCACAATGCTTGTTTGTGAATGTTCGGTGGCTAGCCGTATTTATGGCAGCTTATGTTACATAAGCAGTATGCATGTGTTTAGTTTCCAGAAGTTGCTGCAGGAAGTGTTTACTTTCTCTGGACTGTTTGATGTCCCCGCTACATCGATCTTACTTAGGGTAGCGGACACTACCCATACCCACCGCAAATCCACATCGCACCGAGCGTGACCAACTCATTTGTTATCAGTATTCACTTCGCACGGGAGGATGACACGTTTTGGAGCCCATTTATAACGGGATCAATATGTCCTACCGCGCACTCTCCAGCCAGCCACTTTTTCCTCTGAAGTTGCGGTTTGTAACGCACCCTGGTCTCTTCAACTTCGTCTCCTAGTTTGATTATCTATCAGCATCCCAAGGGCCTAAGGGCCAACTTTTATTGCCACCCGCAGGGTAGAGTTGATTTAAATTCGTGTTCGAGAGCTCATATAACTGCAGACAAAAGCAGAAATTTACTTTAAATACGCCATAAGAAACCCAAAATTAACCCTTTACGGCCACATTTATTTCCTTCGATATTTCCACCATAATGGCAAAAAAATGGAAATAAACACAAAAACATATGATGTATTGCACTCACATGACTTTCTCTACTCTTGTACTAACCATTATTACAAACTCATATTCCTATATCTTCTTCGTGTTGCTTCAGATAAACATTTACAGAAGTTATCGTATTGCTAATTTCCTTGTAGGCGCAGGGGGAATGAAGGTTAACATACAGTAGTCTTTGAGCGATAGTCAAATCTTTTAACCTTTGAGATCCCGTACTCTTTGCACGCTTGACATATAAAAAATGAACAACGATGTTGTATTCAACGAAAGTTTTCAGTTTTCCGAAACTGACACAAATAACAAGAAATATCTCCGAAATGGTTCATTACAAAAAGTATTATTAGGACGTAGATTGTGTATCTTAGCGAGATCTACATTTTTGTACAGTAAGATTTTGTCTATTTCTTACGGTTTACGAGTTATTCAAAAGTCATCCAGGGTAAATAGGACTACAAAGGCTATAGCCAGAAAATTCAAAATATACATTTTATTTATCATAAAACTATCCTAAACACACGTGATTTTAATCAAAATTGTTAGCCAATCAAAATTTTCAAACAATTTTCCATGTAAAGGGAAGTTTAGGATGGGGCAACTTTCTTCAAAATCCTTGTGTCGCATCCTTGAAAGACATTAAACTTATATACGAACTTTGGTTTTTAACCGATTTTTTGTTTTTGAGTTATGCTGCCCACCGACTGACACACAGACACACACACGGACCTTTTTCTAAAAATTTTTTTTTTTCATTTTTTTTTTTTTTTTTTTTTTTTTTTTTTTTTTTTTTATTCAGGAGGCCTCAAAATATACTTCCAGTGAAATCTCAATCGAATTTTTGGGTGGAATACAATACTTTCTCTACTTACTAGTGGAGAAAGCAAAATGTTATTGAGCAAGTTCCAGGATATAATTATTTAGGTATTCAAATAAAAAGCGGAAAAATGTAAATGGAGAAGTAAAAACACAGACCAAAAAGCAGCGCAGATATCAGGATGTATAAAAGGCAATTTGGCGAAATAAGTACGAGTATATTGCAGGAGAGAATAAACTCCGCATTTATAAAACAATAGTTACACCAATATTAATTTATGCAGCAGAAACCAAAGCAGATATAGTCAGAACAAAACATAAGTACATGTGAATTGAAAATATTAAGAAAAATTCAAGGAAAACCTTTATTAGATAAAACACACAATACGAAATCAGAAAATTGCCAAATTCAAGATACAACAAAATGTATTAATAAGCGACGGAAATACTGGTAAACACATTAACAGAATGGGAAACAACCGTCTAGTGAAAAGAGCCAAACGAGGCTCTCCCGTTAGGAGATAGATTGACAGCAATAGCTCATCCTAGGAATAAAGAATTGAAATGAACAGGATGTTGTCCTATACACAAGAAGATATTTTCAATCTTCAACCCCTCCGAAGGAGTGTCGCCTTGTCGTGGCGGAGGGGCTCAGTACCTGAACCAGACGGCCTACTAAGTGTTCTTTCGACTACTGGTAGGCAAGAGGTGAGGGGAAGCAAAGAACATTCCAAACGGGTAGATGGGGCTCGGTAGTCTTGGTCGACAACTCATCTAGGAGAAGAGGACTCCGAAATCAAACTCCCCCAGGGGCTCCTACCACGGTAGGTACGGGTTTGGCATACCCGGGGCCCCGAGCCATACTCTCGATTGGGTTCCTCCAAGAGGTGAGAGGGCACATGCCAAACGCCCAAACAACTTTGGTCCACTTTTGTGTTTGACCTTCCACCTGTTACCTCCCTGTACACAGTCTGATGGATAACCTACGCGCGGGTGACGCAAGGGGTGACTGGGTAATCGCGTAAGTCCCAGCCCCTGGTTATCATGTAGGATCTGTGTACGTATCCGCTGATAAAGGTCAGTCCCGGGGAGGGGCCATTGCATGAGCTGATGCACTCCTGAAGGCGATTGGGTCCCTCTGTCTATGCATTGGGAGGTGAGACCCTAGGGTGAGCAAGGTCCAGGCCAGGACTCTCACCTAAGCCGGGGTGGCGCCCAGGAAGTGAGCATGCCATCGGAGACATTTGCAATGGTGGAGGATATCATCGCCATGGGACATCCCAAACAAAATACACAAAACCAGAAAACGATTGGAAAGGAAGTAGCAGAGTTGAGTGGTCCTCGCTACTTAATATTTACTAGAACTGAGGAAGCAAGGAAATTTACATCGGTGAACCCATTTGTTATCCAAAAGGGTCTTGATAAAATAGCTGGCCCAGTCAAGAACTGCACAAGATCTCGCAACGGCACGCTCCTGGTTGAAGCTAATTCAGCATCCCAGGCGGCTACTTTACTTAAGGCGAATATGTTAGCTAGCTATCCGGTACGAGTAGAACTGCATAGGACTTTGAACTCCTCCCGTGGAGTTGTGAACACCCGGGCATTGGACGGCATGTCCAATGAGGAGATTCAGGAGAACCTCGAAGATCAAGGTGTAACAGCAGTATACCGGGTTCAGAGAAAAGATGGAGGCGAATATCTGCCTACCCGTACCCTTTTCCTTACCTTTAATCGGGTTGATCTCCCGCAAAGGATAAAGGCTGGGTACGAGGCCATTGAAGTAAGACCTTACATTCCGAGCCCGCTTAGATGTTATAAATGCCAACGCTTTGGTCATACAAGTGACACGTGCAGTGGTAGAGCTACCTGCGTAAACTGTGGAGGCATCGCCCATGACGATGACTGTACCTCACCTCCCAGTTGTACTAACTGCAGGGGAGAACATCCAGCAAACTCCCGAGAATGTCCCCGTTATGTGGAGGAAAGAGCTATCCAGGAGATCCGGGTTAGAGAGAAGGTGTCCTTCTCAGAAGCCCGAAAGCTCTTACGTTTGCGACAGCCCGCTATCCCGAATTCCGGTACCTATAGCTCGGTTGTAGCTAAACCAGTACCGTGTCGGGAAATCGCAACTCAAACTAGCGATATAAATGGGGCAACAATCTCAGACAAAATTCTTGTAGCTAGGTCACCTCCAAAGCCTCAGACATCACCTAAGTCCGCCAGAGCATCTACAAATACCGCAGTTCAATCCAGCAGACCAGGAAGGTCGCCAATAAAGAAGGCGAGCTCAAAAAGTAGACCGATTGTATACGATGTGTCACCGATGAAGTTTAAGACCCAGTATCAAAGATCTGATTTCCTCAAAGACAATAAGATATCTCCCAAGGCACCAAAGGGAAAGAAAAGCCCAAAAACATCTCCCAGGAGATCCTCTTCGGAGGAATCCTCTGGGATGACTACAGACCGGCGAATGTCATCTTCGCCGGTCTCCGTGTCCAATCGGTTCGAGGCTCTCGAACCAAAATTCAGTATCGGAACACGGACGTCCTCGGCAGAGGACATGGAGTTTGAATCTGCCCACACTGGGAGACCCCCAGTAGAAAAGAGGCGCGAAAAAGCGCCAGACAAGAATGCGAGCCCCAGAGAAAAAAAAAGGGCTAAGTTAGTTCGACAACCGCCAACTCCAAAGTAATGAAGAGTTACCTTGGAGTTACCTATCACATACATAATGCAATATGGCTATCCTACAATGGAACGTACGTGGCATTCGAACTCAAAGGCCAGAACTTGAGCTCTTGCTCAAAGAAAACGAACCTCTGGTCGCATGTTTGCAAGAGACTAAGCTGCGTCCTCGAGACGCTTTCCATCTAAGGCGATACACCCCAGTACGGTGTGATGTTACACCAGAAGAGGGTGTACCGGCACATGGCGGCGCTATGATACTTGTCAGAGATGACGTATATATGCAAACTCTACCTTTGCACTCTGATATACAATCAGTTGCTGTATGGATTAAACTGCCAAACATACATTTCACTATCTGTAATGTTTATTTGCCTCCCTCCCATGACTTCTCGCACATTGATTTAGAAGATCTAGTTTCCCAGTTGCCAACACCTTTTCTGTTGGTGGGAGACTTCAATGCGCACCACCCACTTTGGGGTTCAAGTCGCGCTTGTGCGAGAGGTACACTCATTTCCGATTTTTTGGACAGTCACAACCTAGCTCTCCTCAACACTGGAGAGCCTACATTCATTTCGGACTCTCATAGCAGCTTCTCACACCTTGACCTTGCAGTTTGTTCACCTCAGTTGGCAGTCTCCTTACAATGGAATGTCATCTCTGATTTACACTCTAGTGACCATTTCCCATGTCTTATTAGTCTCTTGACGCAGCATACACACTCCACACGTATGCCCAGATGGCGTTTGGACCATGCCAACTGGAACCTTTACACCCAGTTGGCTGTCTTTACCTACAACGAGCACGACTCAGTGAATAATTTGGCGCAGCATCTCACGGAGACGATTCTCTCTGCTGCTGAACAATCGATTCCGCGGTCGACTACACACCCCCGTCGATTTCCCGTCCCCTGGTGGACGGAAGAATGTCGGAATGCCATTCGTGCTCGAAGGCGTGCACTTAGGGTTTTCCAACGTCACCCTACTTTGGAAAACCTGATTGAATACAAGAAAATGCGCGCCAGGTCCAGACAAGTCATTAAGGATAGCAAAAAGTCATCATGGAGCAAATTTGTAGCTTCATTTAACCGACACACACCTTCCTCGGTTGTGTGGGATAGATTAAGGCGTGTTGCAGCTAAAACGACCCAAATACCAATAGCGGGACTAAAAACAGCCACAGGAGCTGTTGTTGATTCATTTGAAGTGGCCAATACCTTTGGCAGTGCTTTCGCACAAGTGTCTAGCTCGGAAAACTACTCCCCTGAGTTCCTTCCATTTAAAACTCAGGTGGAATCTCAAGGCTTCACGTTTCGTTCTAGAAACGTAGAAGATTACAATCGCCTTTTCACCATGGCGGAGCTGGAGCATTCCCTGAAATCTTCGCGATGTTCAGCACCAGGACCGGACGGTATTCATGTACAAATGTTACAACAGCTCTCTCCTGAAGGTAAGGCATTCCTGCTCGAGGTCTATAATCGTGTTTGGGTTGACAGTATACTCCCAGAAAATTGGCGGGAGGCCACCGTTATTCCCATCTTGAAGGCTGGGAAGGACCGTCATCTTCCCTCCAGCTATCGTCCTATTTCCCTCACCAGTTGCGTTTGCAAGGTGATGGAACGCATGATCAATGGACGATTAGTATGGTGGTTAGAAAGTCGTAACCTACTGACTAACATCCAGTGTGGTTTTCGACGACGCCGTTCAACTGTTGACCATCTTGTGTCAATATCGACACAGATAATGGACGGCTTTATGAAGAACTGTCAAACCGTTGGCATATTTTTCGATCTTGAGAAGGCTTATGATACGTGCTGGCGAGCAGGGATTCTACGTTCCCTGTATGCCTGGAACATACGTGGACGCCTACCACTTTTCATTCAGGAGTTTATGAAGGACCGCTTTTTCCGAGTAAGGGTCGGCTCGGTTTTTTCTAATTCTTTTGTTCAGGAGGAGGGAGTACCTCAGGGTTCGGTGCTAAGTGTCACGCTCTTTGCTATAGCAATTAACTCCATCTGGAAATGTGTTCCACCTGGAGTTTCGTCATGCCTATTCGTAGACGACTTCGCTGTCTATTGCACTTCTCAGCGCACGGCGTTCTTACAACGGCGCCTGCAGCAATGTTTGGACAACCTCAGAGAATGGAGCGTGAAAAACGGCTTCCGTTTCTCAACTGAGAAGACAATCTGCGTTAATTTCTGGCGCCGTAGGAGACGATTACCACCTTCGCTCCGATTTGGCCCAGATGAACTTCCCTTCGCAGAAGAGACGCGCTTCCTGGGTTTGATATTGGACAGGAAGCTTAGTTGGTCGTCGCATATTGCACAGCTAAGAGCGAGATGTGACCGTTCCCTAAATATTATGCGAGTACTGAATGGCAAATCGTGGGGAGCGGATCGAACAATTTTGTTGCGAATATATCGCGCATTGGTCCGATCCAAGCTAGACTATGGGTGTATTGTTTATTCGTCAGCGCGACCATCTGTGCTGAGAACATTAGACGTGGTCCATAATAGGGGCATCCGCATTGCTACAGGAGCTTTTCCAACAAGCCCAGTGGTGAGCCTTTACGCCGAGTCCGCAGAAGCTCCTCTGCAATATCGGCGTGAGATTCTCTTGGCAAATTATGGTTGTGCGCTTAGATGTATGCCTAAGCACCCAACGTTCGCTTCTTTTTTCACCACCACGCTAAGAGAACGATATAGAAATAGCACCCTTAATCCAAAGCCTGCGGGGTTCCGTTTCCAAGAGCTCCTAGTGAAGCTTGGAGTGGAACTGCCTGTGATGTTCGCCAAGGGCGAGAGACTTTACCCCCCTTGGCTATCTGGTACGCCCCATGTAGATCTTGGGATGACCATACACCAGAAGTCCACGATGCCTATTTCAAGTATCCGCACGTGTTTCTTAGAATTTTTGTCAGGCTACTCTGACCGTAAATATATTTACACCGATGGATCAAAGAACACCAACGGTGTTGGATGTGCTTATGTTTATGGAACCGAACCATATACATTCGGTTTTCCAAATAGCACTTCCATTTTTACTGCAGAGCTTTATGCAATCTATCGAGCCGTTTTGTATGTTCGCCGTCGTAAATTAGGTGACTGCCTGATTTTGAGCGATTCCCTTAGTGCACTGCAGAGCCTTTGTCAGTTGTACAACCCCCACCCTATTGTACAACGTATCCAGGATGCCCTCCATGTTTTACACGCTTCTGGCGTTGACGTGGTGTGTGCATGGATTCCTGGTCACGTAGGTTTGCCTGGGAATGAAAAGGCAGATTTAGCAGCAAAGACGGCAACTACAGAACCCAGAATTATCATCTCACGTGTTACTTCGGAAGACTTTAGGCTTGAAGTGCGGAGAGCGGTGCTGTCGTCCTGGCACGACGAGTGGTCAGCTCTCCGCGGTAATAAGCTTAGAGAAGTGAAAGAACTTCCGATAAACTGGGTAACTTCCTGTCGCACATCTCGTCGCGAGGAGGTTAATTTGGCTCGATTAAGAATAGGGCACTGCAATTTTTCGCACGGTTACCTATTTAAAAGGGACCCTGCGCCTCTATGTCCGCTGTGTGACAACGTTTTGTCGGTTCGCCATGTGCTCCTAGAGTGTTACTCTCTAGCGTACCTTCGGGATTCTCTGCAGCTGCCTGCCAGACTTGCAGAGGTCCTAGCGGACGACAAAACAGCGGTTGATAGAGTTTTTAATTTTTTAGCGCAGTGCAATATAAATTTGAGGATTTAAAATTTTTAATTATCTGTTTCTGATTTTGGACATATTTATCACCTTGTTTCATATCTGGCTATTGCCACTGCTTTTTACCTTTGTATATTTTTCTTGTTGCTAGTATTTTTATTTTTTGAGTGAAATTTATATCTGGCTATTGCCATGAGTCTGTTAAGGGCGCTGATGACCTAGAAGTTGAGCGCCCTTAAACCAAATCTAATCTAATCTAATCTAATCAATCTTCAACCACACGTCATTGCGTGTCTTGAGCTTCTATCCTTTAAAATTATTATCCGCGACCACTCGATCATTTAATAATGGCTGTTTATCCATTGTCATATCTTTTTCTTTCCCTCCCCTTACACCCCCTAGGACTTACAAGCCAGTGCCTAGGGTGAGGCACCTGTCGGGGAGCAGAGGGACCTCTGGACCGGACAGAGTGAAGACCTGAAAGTAGGTGATCAGCCAAGCACCAGGTATGAAAGTGAGGAAGAGGATGACACGAAATGCAGTCGAAATGGATGATTGGAAGGGTGATAAGGGAGCAATTTGTGAAATGGATGGCGGGGAAAACCGGAGAACCCGGAGAAAACCCACCCAGACGCCCCTTCGTCCACCACAAATACCACGTGCGAGTCCCGCCGAGGTGGTAGGCAAGCGGTTAACCACTCAGCCACTATTATACTTCCAGACTTAGGGAAGGATGAGGAATAATCCTGGTTGGAGAAAAATTCCTACCCCTGCAGGGAATGGAACCCGGGACCCTTACACAGCAGAC
The DNA here is from genome assembly GCA_030765045.1 of Tenodera sinensis. Lineage (NCBI taxonomy): Eukaryota > Metazoa > Arthropoda > Insecta > Mantodea > Mantidae > Tenodera > Tenodera sinensis. Next base: position 40,019,650 of record CM060974.1, read on the forward strand.
AGGTTCTCTACCAACTAAGCTAACTGATCATTCCCTGTAGGAATAATCGTACAAGTAATTAGAAAAAGACATACGAGAGCAACACATCAAATTTATTTCGATAATGTAAATTGTTTGCAAGATATCTAGAGAAATGCATCAGATGCAAAGCACTGATTCCGACAGCGTTTACACTATGAGGACTTCTGGTACACAATGCTACGCTACGCCTGGCAGAAGTCTCAGTATCTAAACAAACCATTCTATTACAGTTCAGAATTGTTGATTATTCATTTTACATCACGTGCAGGTTTTCAAAATGTCATACATTACATTTCTCACGTCAATGTGAACTCAATTACTGTATTCAGCAGTGTTCATCTGTTATGTTATCAACAGCAATGACGTCATGTGGCGTAATCAAGCAAACTTCTCTTTTTTCCTATAAAGATCAGTTATCATCAGCTTGCGTTCCTTGTGCCTTACGAACAATTTCCAGAACAAATTGAGTGCATGTGTGTAATTTTACCACACTTACAGAAACTAGAAGTACGTTATTGCAGCCGAAAATTCGATTGCGAGATTTCACCGGAAATACGTGTTTTGAGACCATCTGGATAAACAAATCTGATGTGTTGCACTCACATGACTTTCTCTGCTCTTGTACTAACCATTCATACAAACTTATTCCTACATCGTGTTAGCTGGGATAAACACTGGCAGGAATTATCTTATCTCCTTATACGTAAAAGGAGAAAATGGGAATACAGAAGGGCTTGAGCGATAGTCAAATCTTTTAAAGCTTTCAAATTCCATTCTCTTTGCACGGTTCACATAAAAAATGAATAACGATGGTCCATTTGACATAAGTATAAGTTCTCCAAAACACTCACAAATAACTAGGAAAATCTCTCTCTACAAAAGAAAATTATTTGGACATGAATTGTGTTTTAGCAAGATCTACATCTTTTATAGTAAAATTTGGTCTATCTCTTACGGTTTATCTCTTATGCAAAAGTCATTCAGAGTAAATAGGACTGCATGGGCCATAGCCAGAAAATTCAAGATATATATATATATATATATACGAAAATTTTCGATAAATGTTCCATGTAAAGGGTAGTTTAGGGTGGAGTAATTTTCTTTAAAATCTTCGAGTGGGTCAACAAGAGGATCAGCAAGTGGTTCAGCAAGTGGGTCAGCGAGAGAGACAGCGAGAGGGGCAGCGAGTGAGCGAGTTGGTGAGTCAGCGAGTGAGTGAGCCAGCTAGTCTGCGAGTGAGTCATCGAGTGTGTCGGTGAGTGAGCCAGTAAGTCAGATATTGAGCCAGTGAGTCAGTGGGTGAGCCAGTGAGTCAGTGGGTGAGCCTGTGAGTGAGCGAGAAAGCAAGTGAGTGAGTCAGCAAGTAAGTGAGAAAGCAAGTGACTGAGTCAGCAAGTGAGTCAGCGAGTGGGTGAGTCAGCGAGTGGGTGAGTCAGCTAGTCAGCGAGTGAGTCAGCGAGTGAGTCATCGAGTGAGTGAGTCATCGAGTGAGTGAGTCATCGAGTGAGTGAGTCATCGAGTGAGTGAGTCATCGTGTGAGTGAGTCATCGAGTGAGTGAGTCAGCGAGTTGGTGAGTCAGTGAGTTGGTGATTCAGCAAGTGGGTGAGTCAGCGAGTGAGTGAGTCAGCAAGTTGGCGAGTCAGCGAGTGAGTCAGCGAGGGAGTGAGCCAGCTAGTCAGCGAGTGAGTCATCGAGTGAGTGAGTCAGCGAGTGGGTGAGTCAGCGAGTTGGTGTGTCAACGATTTGGTAAGTCAGCAAGTTGGCAAGTCAGCGAGTGAGTCAGCGAGTGAGTCAGCGAGTGGGTGAGCTAGTGAGTGAGCCAGCTAGTGAGTGAGCCAGCTAGTGAGTGAGTCAGCTAGTGAGTGAGTCAGCGAGTGGGTGAGTCAGCGAGCTGGTGAGTCAGCGAGTGGGTGAGTCAGCGACCTGGTGAGTCAGCGAGTGAGTGAGTCAGCGAGTGAGTGTCAGCGAGTGAGTGAGTGAGTCAGCGAGTGAGTGAGCCAGGAAGTCAGATATTGAGCGAGTGAGTGAGTGAGAAAGCAAGTGAGTGATTCAGCAAGTAAGTGAGTCAGCGAGTGGGTGAGTCAGCGAGTTGATGAATCAGCAAGTTGGCGAGTCAGCGAGTGAGTGAGTCAGCGAGTGGGTGAGTCAGCGAGCTGGTGAGTCAGCGATTTGGTAAGTCAGCGAGTGAGTCAACGAGTGAGTCAACCAGTGAGTGAGTCAGCGAATGAGTGAGCCAGAAAATCAGATATTGATTCAGTGAGTCAGATATTGAGCCAGCGAGTGAGTGAATGAGTGAGCCAGTGAACGGGTGAGCGAGTCAGTCAGTCAGTCGAGTTTGAGGGCCCTCGACAACTACATAGGTCATTGAGACCTGTATTCCTGAGGATGTTCTGCGATCAGCGAGTCAGAGTCGTACTCTTCTGCGTCACCTTACGATGTATAGAGAAATTCATGATCATAATTTTGGGTTACATTCATACAATGACCACATAGTCATAACCCAAATCTGCAACTCGCAATACTGTTTCACTTTTCTGTTTTCTTTTTAGCCCGACCTGTAACAATAATTTAATGTATTAAACTAACGCCACGTAGAAACAGTCTCGTGTAACACAGAAGATGGCGAGGAAAACTTTTAGTGAGTTTTGCAATTTAAGTTGTGCCCAACTGTCCCTCTTCATTTCTGTTTAGTATTTCTTTCCTTACTTTGTTTTTAAATTCTTGCGTTTCATCGCGCAGAGTAGCTGTTTGTGTCCGTTTTGGAAAAGCTTCAGTTTCTATCTGTAAAAGAACTTTATCACAATATGTTACTGGAAAATGAAGAAGGCTTCAAATAGGATTTACACCAAATTAAAGATATATATATATATATTTAATTTGTCGTGAAAATATATTAAACATATATTTGAAACAAAACTGTTAGCACCATTTTTGAGAGGAACAAAATTTTCGAGAACTTCTTCTGCTAAATCAGGCATGGGCACGAGAAGAGCGGTAGCGTTTGAACTTGCCTTAACAACCCCACATTGTCTTGCCAAGTGAAGAAGATTCTTTTGATACAACAAGTACAGTGGTGCGCTCGTCCCACTTTCTACTTTTGTTTATATTAAACATATTTCGCAAACAATAATGGTTACTGTAATTAGGCAAATTACATAATCTTGAAGTTTAACATTCTAAATTGTTTCTCTTTCACAAGAAATAAAGCAGTAACGTTACATTGTTACTTAGCCTTAAAATATTTTAAAACAAATTGATAAACAATAAATTCTTTGGTTTTAAACTTAATACTATATTGGAACTTTGAAACATGAAATACAAAGTTTATATTAAATAAACTAATAAGAAACTAAACTACTAAAAAGTATCATATTGCCCCTTTTATATGTTAAATACGAATATTTAGAAAGTACCTTTTGAAATTGTAAATAAGCACCATAAGTTTGATTTATGCTTTTGATCAAAGCGGCGTTGATATTGTAACGCTTTATATTTTCAAATTGAAATCCGCATATTAAACAGCATAATTTTCTGTTTTTGTAGCTTACAATAAATTCTCTCTTCCATTCTTCATGAAACAGTCATACTCGCCACTAATGAGGCGTGTTGGAATATGAACAGCAGGATAGGCGAGGGACGGCAGGTGGAGTGAGGCAAGAACGTGTTCCAGTGGAGTGACCCAGTTGAGCCGATTTTGCCCATGCCTGGTGTAAAAGATAGTTTGGAGTGGGGTCTGTCTTGAAAATGTTTGTGTCACATTCTTCGAAGGTGCTGAACTTAAATATTAGATTTGGTATTTAAGCAACTTTTTCATTTTTGCTTTCTCTACTGGTAAGTAGTATTGTATTTCACCCAAAAATTCGATGTCGAGATTTCACAGGAAATATATATTTTGAGACCCCCTGAATAAAAAAAGCATTTTTAGAAGAAGGTCCGTGTGTGTGTCTGTCTCTGCGCGCGCGCGCGTGTGTGTGTGTGTGTGTGGACAACATAACTCGAAAACAAAAAGTCGGTTAAAAACCAAAGTTGGTATTTAAGTTTAATGTCTTTCAGGGATGCGACACGAAGATTTTGAAGAAAATAGCCCCACCCTAAACTACCCTTTACATGGAAAATTTTTCAAAAACTTTGATTTTCTTGAAAATGGCTAACGATTTTGATTAAACTGTCATATGTTTGAGATATTTTTTATGACAAATGAAATGAATTATGACAAATTGAGTTTTCTGGCTATAGCCCACGTAGTCGTATTTACTCTGTACGACTTTTGCATAATTGGTAAACCATTAGAGATAGATCAAATCATATTATACAAAAACTGTAGATCTTGCTAAAATACACAATTTATGTCGCAATAAATTTTCTTGTAGAGTGAACCATTTCGGAGATATTCCGTGTTATATGTGAGAGTTTCGGAAAACTTAAAACTTTCGTGAAATGGAACATCGTTGTTCATTTGTTTTGCATGTTAAGTGCGCAAAGAGAGCGGAATCTCAAAGCTTTAAAAGTTTTCACTATCGCTCAAAGCCTAATGTATTCTAATATTCCCCTTGCACGAACAAGGAAATAAGCAATAAGATAATTTGTACAAATATTTATCTTAACACGATGAAGATATAGGAATAAGAATTTGTAAGAATGGTTAGTACAAGAGTAGAGAAAGTCATGTGAGTGCAACACATCAGATTTTTCAGTTATGCTGTTCACAGACACATGGACCTTTCCTCTGTTGTCCGGAGAGACTAAGCTTATAGGTGGTTAGAGGTATAGGTGCTGATAATGTTATAATTAGTACCGTGCTATGTACCCACATTAATGTGTTAGTTGGTTTTCTCTTCGTTTAACAGTTTTCCCGCAAATCAATCACATGGTTTACCACCTGATGTCTTTTGTATGGTGGTAACTGCGGTGTTAAATGAACAACGCCTGTCAGATAGATTATCCGTGTTGCTTCTAACTCAACGTGCGACCTACTGGCCTAGGTAATGTGGGGTAAATAATTGGCCCTGCACAAGGCATTAGATACATCATTAGCTACTGCGACGTTTATGTACTCTGCGCCAGGGCTACTTAGAGTTCACAACCAACCTCAAAATATACTATTCTTAATATATGCTTTTCATATATTCCTTTCACGCCGCTTTAACTACGTAGCCATATCGCGACGGATTTTCTAGGAGTTATTCTGAACGCTATGCTTCGTCACAATGCCACAGAGGGAGCAGTGCAGGGCAACTGTGCCGCCATCTCTGTGAGGGGCAGATGGCATTTGTGTGTCATCCAGTCTATCTATTTACATTATCTGTGCATAGATGGCGCAACATTCACTATTACCAACACGTTTTTCATTTATACTGTTGTTTTAGACTCGAGGTGAAACGTTAGGTCGTGATATTAATTATCCAAAGGGGGTATTTACCTTGGCGACTGAGGGAAACCACGAAAACGACCAGTCAGAGTGGTTGGCTTACGAGATTTGAACCCGAGACCTACCAAAAATGGCCTTTACAGGCTAACGAGGAGCTATCTCGCTCGGTAACAAATAAAAAAGCCCGCAAATAAATCGTATATCTCTTCTTCGTCAGAAACTCCAACTACTACAAATATCTGCACTTATGCCCCTAACAGCATGTTTCCTACAAAATTTCGACATCGAATTTTTAGGAAGAATGCAAGACTTTCGCTACTTACCACATGTAGTAGAGAAAGACTGTATATTTTAGTTTCCACTCCAGTGTATATTATGATATAAGTATTATTTGCGCCCACAAAATTTATTTACGCAACAGGAAAGAGAACAGTGGTGGTCTGATATCAGCCACCATGAAATTTTGTGTCTGCCATATACCGGTTGGAAGGGAAGTCATTTCATTAATTTAAACCAGTGGTAGATCTCGGTATTTAAAACACATTTTGTATCTTACGTTTTTGCCTTTGACCATTTCCTACGGAGATAACGTTAGTTTTGTCGAAAACAAGCTGGTAACGCTGCAGATTTTGTGGGTGTCACTTTCACTAGCTCAGTACGTAAATAAACTCCGTAACGCTGCATCTTGAAAATAAACTCATGCCTTGTACTTAAGTGTTTACGGTTCGAGTGTAGGCCAATCACAAGCCTTAGCTCCCAAAACATTACACGAAAGCGAAAGTGCCCGGCCTGTTCACATCCCCAAACCAGGTCAATTCCCTGACCAACCTCAACGCAACGTTGTTAACTTACTGCATATCTGTAAGGGCAGCTCGGTGTATTCCTTCGCGTCATTAATTATTTTGAAACCCCGAAGCTATGTCAGAAATAAGTTACTCTACTCATCTTACGAGTAACAAATTTTTATCTTCGTACATTATTATGTAATTGCGCATCCAATTTAGATCAAAAACCATTTTTTCGAAATCAACTCATCAAAGAACAAAATGCCATTCGACTTTTTTGTTTGTAATGCTTCTATGAAGCACATATTAGATGGAATATACGATAGTAACTTCCCTTCCATCCTGTATATTATTACAGTCCCCATATTTATATTCATAGTAGATATAAGTTTCCTTGTAAATAAATTCATACATTTTAATCCTAAATTGACTTCCACGTAAATATGCAGATGTAGAAAGCACAGAACATGTGTTTATTACATGCCGAACTTTGGTCTAAAGGTCTTCGCTGACACATTAAGATATGGACCCAGAGCAATGTTTTGTGAGAATAAAGCATCGTGGCACTTCTCATGAATATCTGTAAACTTTGTTGGAAACTTCCATTAGACTTAATCGATTTGTCAGTTTCATTTTAAAATTGCTGTGTTTTTAAAAGCTTTTAAAGTTATTAATTTGTACCGAGAGAAAGGAATCGTTCAAGACGTTACACGGAGTGAATGTTAGTAAACGTAAACTCTGGGACTTCTAGGGATACCTTCTACAATACGCATTTCTAAAAGAAAACGTGTAAAAAAATCTGATGAGTTGCACTCATATGACTTTCTTAACTCTTGTACTAACCGTTCTTACAAACTCTTTTTCCTATATGTTGTTCATGTTAGTTGAGATAAACATTTGCAGAAATTACCTTATTGCTTATTTCCTTGTAGGTACAAGGGGAATATGGGAATACAGTAGGCTTTGAGCAATAGTAAAAAAGCTTTCAAATTCCATTCTCTTTGCACGGTTAACATATAAAAAATGAACAACGATGTTACATTTGACGAAAGTTTTGTTTTCCGAAACTGACACAAATAAGGAATATTTCCGAAATGATTCGCTCCACAAAAAAATGTTATTTGAACATAAATTGTATGTTTTAGCGAGATCTACATTTTTTCTATAGTAAGATTTAGTCTATCTCTTACGGTTTACCAGTTATACAAAAGTCATGCAGAGTAAACAGTACTACATAGACTATAGCCAGAAAATTGAAGATATACATTTTATTTATCATCAAAATATCTCAAACATGTGGCATTTTAATAAAAGTCGTTAGAGCCGTTTTCAAGAAAATAAAAATTGTCTAAAAATGTTCCATGTACGTAAAGCGTAGTTTAGGGTGCAGCAATTTCCTTCAAAATCTTCATGTCGCATCCTTAAAAGACGTTAAACTTATCAACTTTGGTTTTTAACCGACTTTTCGTTTTTGAATTATGCTGTCCACAAACTGACATACACATACACGGACTTCTTTTAAAATGCAATTTTTGGATTCAGGGTGCCTCAAAGCATATATTTCCGATGAAATCTCGACATCAAATGTTTGGGTGGAGTACAATACTTCCTCTACTTACTAGTAGAGAAACCGAGCAGGATGGCTCAGGTGGTAACGTCTGTGGCTTGCATTCGGGAGGTCGCGAGTTCGGTCCCCATGGCCGCGCACTCTGATATGGGTACTTCCATGGTTTTCCCATGTCATTTAGGCGAATGTTGGGGTATATTATTTCATACCATGATTTCATTTCTATCATTTCCTTTCATTCCATCATATTTTAGGTTGTGCACTTCCAGGCATGTAGTGTGGGTAGTGTGGGGCAGGTGGCGTGGATTACTGCGAATGGTAACTGCTGTTCTCGGCGCTGGGTGGCGTCTGGTGGCGCTTGTCCTCCGTTGAGGGGAGGGGGACGCTTCGTGCAATACCGACCCGGACTCGCGGAGTGATGCTGGCTGCTTGGCGGAGTCTTGCCCCGGGATGAAGACATCTCAGCCCTGGTTAGGGACTTCCACGCGTCTCTGGCGGGCCTGTCTAACTGCAAGTCTAATAGCACCCTTCGGTTCTCTCATTTCATCCCTACCTCCTGGGGGGTGGTAGCCACAATAGACCTGTGTAGGTCGACGTAAGCAAGGTGTCCCCCTCTGAAGATGTACTCTTTACCCTTTCCTAGTAGAGAAAGTAATAACCTAAAGCACGAGTATATTCATTGAGATTACTGCAGTTCGACTAAACAAAAGAATGAGCAAGTGATAATAAATTGGTATACGATAATTTAATGTCTCTATGTGTAAAGTAGTCATAAGTAAACGTGACATCTCCAATGTAATATCATCGTAGTGTAGTTAGCGTGGCAGTAGGCCATGCAAATCTCATCTGCGCTTGACTCCATCTACTTGCCATATCGGAGTTGGTAATTGAGTTAGCTTGCACTAATCCAGGGTAAAGGAGTTGTATAATACGGCGTGCGTCAGCTTCTTTTGTACCAAACCAATTTACGGATGCATATTCATCTCATGCGGAAAACACCTATTAGCATAGTGATATTCACACTGAGGATTTCACGCCTTGGTTTAACTACGTACATGGTAAATAGAGCTGCGGCTGTCTCTTTAGAGGGTCCAGTACAGAGCCTCACTGAAACATTTGAAGAAATGAACATGAAAGAACTACATTCATTCCATTCTTTTGGCAAGGCTAGGACATATAAAAATCTTATGTGTTGCACTCACACGACTTTCTCTACTCTTGTACTAACCATTCTTACAAACTCATATTCCTATATCTTCTTCGTGTTAGTTGAGATAAACATTTACAGAAATTATCTATTACTTATTTCCTTGTAGGTGCAAGAGGAATATTAGAATACAGTAGGCTTTGAGCGAGTCAAATCATTTAAATATTTGAGATCCCGTTCTTTTTGCACACTTAACATATAAAAAATGAACAACGATGTTTCATTTCACTGAAATTGAAAGCTTTTCAAGCTTTCTGAAACTGACACAAATAACAAGGAATATCTCCGAAATGGTTCACTCTACAAAAAATGCATTCAGACATAAATTGTGGTTTTAGCGAGATATACATTTTTGTATAGTAAGATTTGGTCTATCTCTTACGGTTTACGAGTTATTCAAAAGTCATCCAGAGTACACATGACTGCATAGTTTATAGCTAGAGAATTAAAAATATACATTTCATTTTTCATCAAAATATCTCAAACATATGACATTTTAATCAAAATCGTTAGAGCCATTTTCAAGAAAATCAAAATTTTCCATGTAAAGGGTAGTTTAGGGTGGGTCTATTTTCTTCAAAATCTTCGTGTCGTATCCTTTAAAGACATTAAACTTAAATATAAATTTTGATTTTTAAGCGACTTTTTGTTTTTGCGTTATGCTGTACACAGGCTGACAGTTTTTTTTTTATACAGGGGGTCTCAAAAGTGTGAAATCTTGACATCGAATTTTTTGGTGGAAAACAATACTTCCTTCTACTTACTAGTAGAGAAAGTAAAAATGTCTTCTTATTTAAGAAAAGTACGAATATAAATATGAATGAATATTGATTTCTCACCTCTCACAGTTACATAATTATTTTACATACCTATGATTACATCTACAACACCTTTTGTATAACGAATAATAGTTATGTGACGAGAATAATTGCTGCAATAATTATTCTCAAGTTTCATACTTAAGCTCGATCATGACCCAAGTTTAAGCTTTTATAAAGTCGTTCTATGGTTGCCACAAAATTTAATGGCGGCTGAGAACTGAGCATACGGATGATTGTGTAAAATTTACGAAGAATTATGGATAATTTTTTAACCAGCATCTGCAAAACTTTTCCATGTTACGGTGGAGAAATTTTCTCCTAAATCTTCGTATCGCATACTTGAAAGATACTAAACGTAAATACAAACTTTGGTTTTCAATATAATTTTCGTTTTTGAGCTATGCTGTACACACACCCACGCCCACACCCAAACGCCCCCACACACGGCACAAACGCCCACACACGCCCCACCCAAACCCACCGAAGTTTTGGGTGGAATACAGTACTTCCCCTATATTGTTCAGAATGTAAAAATGTATTTCACATAAATTCTGTCTACAAGCACATATACAGCTTTACTTTCTCTACTGGTAAGTAGAAGGAAGTATTGTATTCCACCCAAAACTTCGATGTCGAGATTTCACCGGAAATATGTTTTGAGACCCCCTGAATCTAAAAAAAAAGAATAGCATTTTTAGACAAAGGTCCATGTGTGTTTGTGTCAGTCAGTGTGTGAACAGCATAACTCAAAAACGAAAAGTCGGTTAAAAACCAAAGTTGTTATTTAAATTTAATGTCTTTCTACGATGCAACACGAAGATTTTGAAGAAAATTGTCGCACCCTAAACTACCCTTTACATAGAAAACTTCTCGAAAATTTTGATTTTTTTTTTTTTTTTTTTTTTTTTTTTTTTTTTTTTGTGGAGTCAAGCATTTTGGAGATATTCCTTATTTGGTCAGATGCGGAAAACTTGAAACTTTCTTGAAATGGAACATCGTTCATTTTTTATATGTTAAGCGTGTAAAGAGAAGCTTTAAAAGATTTGACTATCGCTCAAAGCCTACTGTATTCTAATATTCCCCTTGCACCTACAAGGAAATAAGCAATAAGATAATTTGTACAAAAGTTTATCTCAACAAACATGAAGAAGATAGAGAATTAAGAGTTTGTAAGAATGGTTAGAACAAGAGTAGAGAAAGTCATGTGAATGCAACACATCAGATTTTCATCTCGTAAGACTGTGCCCATCGCTTACAGTTTACCAGTTGTGCAGAAGTCATTCAGAATGAAGAGCTTATTCCCAGGACATTCAAGACATTTCATTTGTCATGAAAATACCTTAAACATATGGTATTTCAATCAAACTCCTTATAGCCATTTTTGAGAAAATCAAATATCTCCGAATTTTTTTCCATGTACAGGGTAATTTGTGGTGCAAAAGTTTTCTTGAAAATCTTCTTGTTGCATTCTTTGAAACTGCTGAAAAATGCCAAGTTTGCTAATCTGCTAATTTAAATGTACTTCATTAAGTTAGGCCCCTTAAAAGATTCATACAATTCACTATTTATTTTGCTCCACAAATTAAGTCATTAAGATGTAACTACTGTATACTCAGACTACTCTGTCCCCTTAATCCTTTGGCTGCCAAGATCCGATGAGATCCAGTGCCAATTGCGCTTGAATAATGCCATGATCCGATCCAATCCGATCCGCCGAGATTGGTTCTTCGCGCTCAAATAATTGACAAATTATGCAACAGATGGCGTATGTGTCCACCTCTATCTAATCTACGATATGTAAACTGTGTATTGGTATCATTGTTTGCTCATATCTGCATTATGTCACAAACAAATAAAAATTGTGAAGTCTGCCTGACATAAAGATCCAGAATTCAAAGCTTTATGACAAAGTCAAATTTTTCTAAAAAAGATTATTAAAATTAAGATGCAAAATATCTAAGGAAATGTTAAAGGATTATAACAAGAAGATAACGGTTAACACATTGAATACAAGTGATTATTTAAAATATATAAAGTGTCTTTTAGGACATGTAAACATATATTTACAATTTCGGACCATTGCACACCCAGTGCTTTGAGGCAGGTACTTGTGAATTTAAAGCATGTTCCTCGGGCACCAAAGAGTAGTCCTTTTACCTTCCATGCATTTTCAGGTACATTATATCTCTCACTAAGGTGAGGAATGCATGGTTGGTAGATGGCTTCCTTTTCCTCGTTCTCCTGTGTCGCCTGCTGTAGATGTTGCTCCATTCTTACTGTTGGATCAAAAATGAGACCCTTTTCTGCATCTCTCTTGATGGCTATGATATCTGCTCTTCAGACAGGCAATGGACCTCTTCATAGACCTCCCAGTTGGCTCTACGAAGGGCTGTAGAAATGGATGAACGCACATGGTGGTGACAAGTGTTGCGAAGTAATTCTCCCTTTGGGCAATATCCCAGTATATGTCTAAGGGTTTCCACTTCTTTGCAATTTGAATGCCGCCGTAGTGTTGTTCGCTGAGTTCTTCCAGGTACAGATCTTACTGGTACATGACATTTTGATGGCATTAGTCCATTCAGAACATGATAGGATTTTTCTGTTGCTCATCCATGAATTGGCCAAAAGCTCAATGTTTATAAATATGACGCGGCTGATCACCCATTAAGCCTTGATTAATATCTGCATTTCCTGTACAATTAATTTTTCTTTCTGGGGTTATCATGCGTCGGAGATGTTAGCGCGCCAGAAGAAGAGAGCGACAAACACGTGTTGTAGATTGTTGCGTTCAGAGCTTATTTGTTCTATATACAGTGATTTCTCGTGGCGTTTGCTTGATGAACATTAGAGAATGGCATACTGGAATAAGAAATATTTGACAGAAGACGAAATTGCGGCACCATTGCTGAAAAGTGACAGCGGCAGTGATATTTCTCAATTGTCATAATGAAACAAGTAGTGGCGCAGTGACATAAACGAAATAAACAATGTGTCTTCTATGCAGTCTCCTGCAGGAAATGCCACAGATCATGATGCAGATGAACTAGATACCAACTGGCAAGATGTAAGTAACCATGAACATGAAGCTTTTTGGAACATAAGCGTTCGATGGCATTTGCCAAGAAAGACTCTAAATTGCAGTTCATACAATTAACCGTGCTCATTTAAAAAATAAACTGAAAGTGGAAAATAAAAATTTAAAATAAAAAATTCAACAATTCAATTTTTTTTTTAAATATGTGTACTATGCTCTGTTCATCAAGAGATTATAGGAGACGTAAACAAAGCCACGTGCGTTTTGACCACAGCGCGCCCTCTTGACGCTTTCGCCGAGTAAATAGTCCCTTGAAGAAATACTGTTACTAAGGTCTAAAATGTCACTTAATGTTTGCTAAAGCATGCACTAAGTGTACTAAGCATAGCTAAAGTGTAAGAATACGCACTTACGTGAATCTGTAACCAGCCTAATTCATTCTGCGCGCGCATTATTCAGTATGAAAGTAACATGGCGGAACAAGTGAGTGTTGTAAAACATAAGCGCGGCAAACCGTTGCGAAGTGGTGAAAAGACAATAATATTGAAGGTGTTTAACAAGTTCTGAGAGATATATCCCGAACTTGCTATCGAAGACGTGATGAAATTAACATCCGAGTTTACCGGTGTGTCAGTTGCAAGTATTTACAGCACACACAAAGAAAATTCGTCAGTTGGTGAAGATCCCGGCAAAAAGCGACCACGTGCCAGATAAATGGTGGATGTAGTTTGTGAGATCTGCAATCCGTCGAAAAGCTCACCAGTTCTTTGTTAACAATGAACCCCCACCTTAAACAAAGTGCTGTTGGCAGTTAACTCTGATCGCGATCTTCCAGATTTAAAACGAACTTCCCTCCACAAGCTGCTTCTGGAGATTGGTTTCGAGATTGTGAGCAGGAAATGAAATAGTGTTATTGTGAACAGAGATGACGTAAGTAGTAGTTAATTTCCATGTGCTACATGTTATTTGGATCAAGTAAATATATCCTTTTAGTAGTGTAAAATGCATATTATAACTACGCGTAGCGGTAGGTAACTGTGTTGCGTCATTGTGAAAGCACGTGGCCGCGGAGTGATACAAACCGGTGCTTTGTTTATATCTCCTCTAATCTCTTGATGAACAGAGTACAGAGTGGTGTTCTCAGAAGTGTGTATAAATGTAAAACGATATTTCAGAAGTGACTGCAAAAAATCAACTCGACAGATACAAAGTAGAAAGCTTTGTGTAAAGCCTTACATTTCTCCATATTTAGGGCTGTCAGTTTAAGTAGCAGTATAGAATTTAGCTTGGCAGCGAAAGCAAATACAAAACTGCTGAATATGTTTTGGCCAGGAAAAGTTAGAGCTCACATGTTTGCTTCTATGTTATCAAACAGCAGGTCAAGGGGTTTATTTTGTAAAGCTATGACTCCAAATTTAGAGCCACAACTAAAATATTTGCCTTCCAACTAATACGGGAGCACATTCTGGTAAGAGAGGTGAATGCACAGTTTTCACTTCTGTCAACAGACTGCGAAATAGAAACAAAACGGGGAAACTTTTAAGAAGCTGTTAGAGATACTGTTACCGTGGAGGACTTCTTGGTAAACAAGGTTCTCCTCAGTGCAAACATCCTCCCGCTACTCGAAACTTGCAAGGGCTTATTTCACAAATTGACAGTAAACATTGACCTTGCCATCCATCAGTGTGTGCCATGTGCCAACAGTTCCATGCTCTGAGAAGAAGCAACGATACGCTCACATTACTTTCTCTACCAATAACAAATTCACATTGGTATATGAGTTATATATTACATGAAAAAACGTTTTAGTCTATAACTATGTCCATCAGAACAGTATTTTTCGGCTAAACAAAGTGAAGCTAAGCAATAAATTGGATGCGTGAACTCACTGACTGTCGCTATTCTATTACAAACTATCCTTAAAATAGATTATTCACATTAATCGAGGTAAATGTTTGAAGAAATGGTTTTATTATACAGGGTGTTCCTGAAGTCTGGTAACGCCTTTCTTTATTTATTACACAAAAACAACAAATAATACAGCTTTCGTTTAGATGTCATATGAAAGAAGATCTCAAATGGTTATGTTTTGATGCTACAGGTACTGCTCGTAGTTTCCACATTTGCCGCAGTTGGCGTATATTCAATATGGCGATTTCTGGTGCAGAGCGTGCTTTCTGCCTGTTGGAGTTAGGCAAAAACAAGTGTGCAACGGAAGTTTAGGACAAAGTATCCCAATAAACAAGCACCAAGGAGGAAGTCCATTTATACCTGATATGATAAATTTGTTTCTACCGGTTGCCCGTGTCCTAAGAAAAGGAGTGACCGTCCATCAGTGAGTGAGGCGATCGTGTGGGGGAATCATTCATTCATAAGAAGTCCGAAAAAGTCTGTTCATAGAGCATTCCGCGAGCTACAAGTACCACCTATGACAGTTTGGAAAACGCTACGTAAGAGACTGCAGGTGAAGCCCTGTAAGTTGCAGCTCTTGCAGCAAGTGAAACTAAACGACAAATAAAAGCGTTATGAGTTTTGTAGCCGAGCTCAAAAAGTTCATGAAAGAGGATGAGAACTTCGTGGATCACCTAATCTATAGTGATGAAGCAACTTTCCACACAAATGGAAGAGTCAACAAAGATACATATGTTTATGAAAGTAGTTTTAATCTAATGTGCTAAATATTTAATGTATAAAGTGGATGGTACGTGGTGAAGAAAGCACTTTTCGTAACACTATGTTGGGGTTCTTCGTATGCGCTGGCTTGCAGCTTGTGGTGAAATAAGAGATGAATGGCTGTTTCATGGTCATCTAAGCATGGGCACTTCGGTGAGGTTACTTCTCCAATTCTGTGTAGATGATGTTGGAATTTTCCATGGTTTGTAAGGAATTGTGTAAGTATGAACTTTGGGTTTAGGACTGTTCCTTGCCTGGTGTAGACGTTTGGGAAGATGAGCTTTGTGTGGTGGCCTTTATGTCACGATGTATACATTGCATTCCATATATTTGCGTAGCATTGATGAAGTCTTTGCAAAATTAAAGCGGTATTCTGTCATATGCTATTATTCTTTGAGACTTCGAGTCTATTTTCGCGAGGAAGTCCGCCCTTTCGTTGCCATACTGACCACTGTGATCCAGTAGAATTTGATTTGGTTGTTGCATTAAAAATTCTTGAAATCTGCCCTAACTTGACGGACAATAGAATTGATTGATTTATTTTTATTAATTGCGTTCAGGGCTGCTTGTGAGTCAACGTTTATGGCGTACTTAGTTGTAGGTTTTTTTGAAATTTTTTATCCATTTTAGTGCCATTTGAATTCTGAGTAACTCGGCTTGAAATACGGTGCATTGGTGATGAACTTTGGTCGATTTTGAGAAAACTAGTGTTCTTTCTTTGTAGACTACCAGGACTGCCCCGACATTTCCTTCTGTTTTGATCCATCAGTCTCCTTCGCCAGAGCCTGTAAGTTCTAGTTCAATACACAAGGAGTGTGGTTCCTCTTTCCTTTTCGGGATTTCTTCTTTTGGTAATTCGGGTAGTATTGCTGACTATTTTTTAACTTACTTCGTGCATGTGTGCTACATCATTGGAAGCCACAATAGCCTTCAAGTTCGGCACATGTGTTATAGATATTTTAGCTGTGCCTACAGATGAGAATATACATTCTAGTTCGACTTTTACATTTTATTTGCTTCATTCGAGAAACATTTACTCGTAAATGTATGTTAAGGGAAATCTAAGACCAGGACTTTTATTTCTAAGAGCAAGTTGAAATACTTCGTTATCTAAACGCTCTTTACAAATACTTGAACAACTTTGTTTTGCAATTTAACCAATTCCATCTGCAACTACAATGGTCCCGATTTTGTTTCCATTGCCAACGGGTTGGCAAAAAGTAGAAAGTAAGTTTCCAATCTTTTAAAATCTTTTAACCTGTGAACTGTAAATTCATACTTCAACTTGTCTATTAGTGCAACAAAAAAATTCGACCACTCACTCTTCTTAGAACCTATGTTTGTAAGAATGGAGGGTTTAGACAACGACATGACTCGTTACAATCTATTACTGTTTGCCACGAGAACAATGGCATTCACAGAAAGTGAAGGGGTGTATCGTCAGATACACAGCCCACGTGACCCACAGAAAGGATTGGCTCATGAACCTGCATTTGGACATGACTGATCTACATTAACCAACGTCCTTAAAACATGGAAGATGAATGTCTTAGAACATGCCAGTTTGCTGTTAATTATTTTTGTACCAATGTTGATATTCGTGAGGCAATTCTTAATATAGTGAAGAAAATAACTACTTAGTGTGCTTTTTGCAAGATTTCATTAAGTGAAGACAAAACTGTCAGAATGATACACTCACAACAAATAAGTTTAATTTATAGGCATTCGCCCAAATGACCATTTGTTCTGGGAAATTCATATTAACGTAATTTCTCAAGCCTTACACAAAGGTTTAAGAGCTGGAATCTGGACTGAAAAATTCAATGTCATGGCCGGGATTTCAACCAGGGATCTACTGCTTTATGCGTGGCTGCTCTAATCACAAAATTACCATGGCCAGCTTGCTAGTACGACATTAAATTTCCCAACCGATTCGTACACACAATTACTAATGGATTGTTATCACCTAGGGTTTTAACAAATTATCACCCTCGTGAGTCAATAAAAGCAGCTTATTATGCACATATCCAAAGTCACCTTGCATACGGAGCATTGCTGTAAATTAAGGAAGCTTCTGCTAATAAATAATTCCTTTTACAGACGCGAGCTGTTTTAGTAATATGGGATACTGGGATGTAAGAGGAGGTGTTTGTACTGGCCCTTAAGGATAGTGTAATGAACAATATTACATTGCTTCATTTGTGAACTTATCATTTAACTTATTAAAGTTAGCATGTTTTCAGGTTGGTTAATACCTTCAAGAAGGTGTACTACAGAAAGAATAATTCAGAGTGGGCGTAGGGTGGTAAAGAACGGTGTATAGGAACCAAGTTCGGATGCAATATGCATGGCATTTCTAGGCTACTGGGTCGCGCATTGAGGTGTGAAACAAAATGACTCAATCATTGTTTATTTGGCGGTGCAGTTGCGACTATACAAAAAATCAGGTAGTAAACTACGTGATTGGTTTGTGGGAAACTGTTAGACGAAGAGGAAAAGCAGCTAACACATCTGCGTGTTTACACTTAGCAGCCTGTACAAGAACTCATCAGAAACCCTTCGTCAAGATCTCCTTCACACCAAAATACACTTTACATGGAAGTGTTTCCCCTACATTTTCATTCTAAAAACGACTCTAAGAATTTTTATTAAAATGCAATATGTTTAACACGAGATTAATACTCTACATTTAAACATACCCCTAGAAGAAATGCCTACAATACATGCTCGTCACAAAAAGTCAAATGTCACAGGACGCCTGAGCTCACACACCTGCTGCAACAGGCTGCATCCGTAATTGACTCGCCAGGATTCTAGGGAGACTGGTGTACTGACAGCATTAACGGGTCTAAGTGTACCTCCTAAAGAAACTAAGATGTCTGTTTTTTTAGACAATTTACCTACATATAACCTTAAGAAGTCCTTCGTGCAGCAAAGATTCACTGGCGCCATAAACATCAAGATTCGACACATAAATTACTATTATGCAAGCAAAGAACTTGGGCTCCCAACTGCTTGATATTCACCTCTGAAGAGATAGGAAAAACTGCGGAAAAACTTTATTCGAGCCACCCATTTCTGGTTGATATATGGGTAGGGCCTGCCGATTGAGTGGTAGACACACAGTCTGTGGACTAAGAGATCCTGATAATGATGATCGCCCTACAGCTATAAAACTCGAGCAGAAGTAGGGTTGGAGGAGGACAGAATAATCATAGGGGCAGTAAGAGGAACGGCAAAAGGGCGAAAAAGGAAGAATTGGGTTTTAGAAGTATGCCCTAAGTTATTTTTTCCCTACCAAATGAATGAAAGAGGCAAAACGCAACGCAAATAAAAAGAAGGAATGCTTCGGAAAATTATTTTTCGCTATTTGGGGCGCGGGCTAAGCGCCTTCTTCCCAGCAAACACTTTGTTACTTTAAACCCCCCATGCATCGCACAGAAGGAAAGATTTATCTGGCAAAATTCGCGAGTTTGCTTGCCGACCCTCTTTAATTTATGGGGTGGAACCCTTTCTCTTTTTTTATTCTCTCGCGCTCGTCTACCCCCAAGGTTTACCGTCAGCGAGATGCGTCTTGTTTATGAGCTTGTACATTCGTTTTACAAAGTTGGCATCATGTATCACCTTATTATATTTTCATACCCTACTTTCAGCAACGCCTTGGAAAGCAACGATATCATTTTAAAAAATATGACGAATTACGTTCACTATTATACTTTATTTTTATTTGACTCCTATACAATAGTTTTACAAAAGTTTATTTTTACTTTCTCTACTGGTAAGTAGAAGTAATGTATTCCACCCAAAAATTCGATGTCGATATTTCACCGGAAATATACGTTTTGATACACCCTGAATCCAAGAAAAGCATTTTAAGAAAAAGGTCCTGTGTGTCTGTGTGTCTGTCAGTCTGTGGACAGCATAACTCAAAAACGAAAAGTAGGTTAAAAACCAAATTTGGTATTTAAGTGTGATGTCATTCAAAGATGCGACACGAAGATTTTGAAAAAAATAGCCCCACCCTAAACTACCCTTTACATAGAAAACTTTTCGAACATTTTTATTTTCTTGAAAATGGCTCTAACGATTTTGATTAAAATGTCATATGTTTGAAATATTTTATTACAAATGAAATGTATATTTTGAATTTTCTGGATATAGCCCCTGTAGTCGTATTTACTCTGTACGCCTTTTGCATAACTATTGAACCGTTAGAGATAGACCAAGTCATACTACACAAAAAATGTAGATCTTGCTAAAATACACAATTTATGTCGAAAAAAATTTTCTTGTAGAGTCAACCATTTCGGAGATATTCCTTGTTATGTGTGCGAGTTTCGGAAAACTTAAACATTTTGTGAAATGGAACACCGTTGTTCATTTTTATGTGTCAAGTGACAAAAGAGAACGGAATCTCAAAGCTTTAAAAGATTTGACTATCACAAAGCCTACTGTATTCTAACATTCTCCTTGCACCTACAAGGAAATAAGTAATAGATAATTTGTACAAATGTTTATCTTAACTAACACGAAGAAGATATAGGAATAAGAGTTTGTAAGAATGGTTAGTACAAGAGTAGAGAAAGCCATGTGAGTGCAACACATCAGATTTTTCTATTTACTTCATATTAGGAGACCCGAGTTTGATTCCCCATAACGACGTGGGGATTTTCTTCCACTGGGGACCTGGTCCGGGGTGTACTCAGCCTTGTTAGCTCCCTGAGGGGCTACTTGATTGATAAGTAGCGGTTCCTGGTTGTGAAGAACGCCTGTAACGGCCGAAATGGATCGGGGCTCTGACCACGTCCCATGTTCCAGTACTGACCTCACCCATGACGCCTGTGGTGGATAGAGGTGGCGGATGCAGCGGTCGGCCGGTAGGTCTTGGCCCATAAAAGACTGTCCCTCAAGCTAATCTAAGTAAACTTTTGCATAAATAACCATAGATGTTTAAAACGTTGTTTTAAACACTTCTTTTTTTTTTTTTTTTTTTTTTTTTTTTTTTTTTTTATTTAAGCCCGCCTCTGTAGCGTGATGGTTAGCGTGTCTGTCTCACGTTCAAGAGGTCGCGAGTTCGAATCTCGCTTAGGGTAAGTTATCCGGGTAAGGTTTTTTTCCGAGGTTTTCCCTACCCTGAGAAGACGAATGTCGGGTAACTTAAAGCTCCATGGACCTCGGGCTCATTTGAGCATCATTTCACCCATTTCATTTCATTCATTCGTCCGATATGACAAAATGTTGGAGGACGTTAATTAAAAAAAAAAATAAAATAAAATAAATAAAAAAAAAATAAACACTTTTTGCTTGAAAGTGGTCTATGAGTATTGAGTAGTGCGCTTTTGTCTGTTAAGCTTCGCCCTTAAACAAAATTCCTACCGAATTATGAGGGCCTTGCGGACTATTCCGAGGGTGTAAGGTCAGCGAAAATAATTTTAAAATGGCCAAATGGTGTTAGGGCTACAAGCGTAGATATTTTCATTACTGATAGCTTATGGATCTACTTCGGCGAATTAATTGTTTTTCCTCTTCGTCTAACAGCTTTCTTACAAAATAAACACATGCGCCTCGAAATGAACAATGCCTGTGAGATAGACTATCCTTTTCGCTTCACGTCAATGCGCGACCTACTGGCCTAGATAACGTGAGGTCATTGGCCTTGCACAAAGCATTCCAAGTCAATTCCGATAGTGTTCATTACCGCATTCAGCATTCGTTCGTTCACAAACGAAGCAAACATTGATGTAATATTGTTCATTACACTGTCCTCATTTATCAATATAATAGCTGCATTTGTCTCCTTAATATGCTGTATAAATTTCTAAAACGTAATTATTTTACTTATTTGCTTGAACAATTTTATTTCTTTCATACAAAAGGTTTGGTGCTATGGTTACTATATCTCCGTATTGTATTACTTTTTGGGAATATTTGAAATGTAGAGTCTATTACAGGGACTGCTAATAAGGAGGGGTTGAGATGAGGATCAGGCAAGAGTGCAGATACATACCACTAACAGTGATTGAACATTTTCAAGAATTGAAGCTTCTAATCACTGTGTAGTTGTAAATGGGTGGCATTTTTAACATTTTATTAACAAATTCGAATTTAATTTGTTACAATATTGTGTAAATTGTGGGAAAAATGGTTAAACAAGTTAATTAAATTACTGCCATAGGAAACGAAACTTTTGTTGAAACAAAAGAAATTATTAATGCAACTAAATAAATGTTGCCATTTAAAATTTTCGATGTCTTACTCAGTACAATACCGTAAACTTGTTTCTGAAATATTTAATTTTGGCGGGTTAGGGTATTTTTAAATACGAGTTGATGTTAGTTTCACTTGCATTATTTCTTACTTCTGTTTTAATATTACAACGAAAAAATATTTTTAGTTGAGAAACAAATCTTTTTTTTTTTTTTTTTTTTTTTTTTTTTTTTTTTTTCCGTTGCTTGGTATTTGGGTCCTCTGTTAAAAACACAATAACTCGTATCATCTCAAACACTAGGAATTACATCTGAAACCTAACCAAAAATTACGGCCCCATAATATCAGCCTCATGTTTAGCAGTGGTGCTATTAAGTTAATGTAAAATGTTTGTTTAGCAGCACAAATAATAATAATAATAATAATAATAATAATAATAATAATAATAATAATAATAATAATAATAATAATAATAATAATAATAATAATAATAATAATAATAATAATAATAATAATAATAATAATAATAATAAAAATAATAATAATAATAATAAATATAATAATAACAATAACAACAATTACAATAATAATAACAACTAATGATAATGCAGTATCTGATGAGTACAAATAATTAGAGTTGACGCCGTAAGCGTACGAGTCGTATTTGGGAGGTCACCCTGTCAATGGCGCAATGTAACTTGGGATTTCAGTGGTTTTCTTATATCACATCGGCGATTTCTGGGGCTTCCTTGTATACCATAATTTCCTTTTAATTGTTTCCCATCTTCCATCCTTATCTTTCAGATGTGCGGACAGATGGCGCGGATTCTTGCGCATTATAAATACTGTTCTCGGCATTGGGTGGCATTATGTGGTCGCTATTCTCTCTAGGGTAAAGGACGCTTTACTCCTAGGCGAGTCCTGGTGCCGACACGATCTCTCCGAAATTTCTAGGAACCTCCGCGCGTCCCTGTAACCTTATGACCTCTTGCGATTCCCTCACCTCATCCCATCCTCGCGGGGGATTAGATATGTGTGTAGGTTTCAGTGTGTTGTTTACCTTCTAACCGCTAATGTTAAGTGGTTAAAATTAAGATTTATCAAAAAAAAATTCTTACATCGTGATATATTTGTCCTTATGCTTTATTAGAGTGTTTTCCTTGAAGGCATTTCTTTATCGAGATTTAAAGCAATTTCAACATAAAATATAACAGCAATCAGAACGAAATGCAAAGAACAGGCAGTTTTTATTTATTGTATCTTGTGAATCAAAGTGTATCGAAATTAATTATGCATAAGTATACGTTTCTGGTATCTTGGAAATACCTGAATAGTTACGTCTCATAGTTGCTAGCAATTTAGAGTTTTAAGCGACTGCCTTTTGTTTTTTAAATATTAACTTCTTTTTTCGCATTCTTCCAACTTCAAAACTATGCATCGCGTAAACTCTGTTACAGTGCATTCCTTTTCTCAACTCCAGCTGAAGTATCTTCAAAGGCATGCCACAGTTTTCCTTCCTTCCTCATTCCAAGTACACTCCACGTGACAGAGTTTGGGTTTTGGCTCTGCGTTCTAAGTCAATTGTTTCGGCTCAAAATTTTATAATGAACTTCACAATACCAGCCAGAAACGTACAGTACTTCTGCGCTACCGTTGTCGCCGCCGCCGTTGTCATTATCACTATTAATGTTATTACTATTATCATTCTCATCACCAGGGAGCGGGGTTTTAGTAGATAAAAATAGGAATGATATTAACAGCACGGAGTATAGAGCCGGCAGCTAGCGTGAGGGGTGAGGAAACGACACGCCCACCCCTACACAACAGCCTGTTTCTTGCGACTGTGCTATGTTACATTTGGTTGTTTTCTTTTTTTCTCTCTCTCTCTCTCTCTCTCTCTCTTTATTGTGTCTGTCCAATAACATAAAATGGTTTATATTATTTATGGACGGGACTACCTATGTGAAGAAAGCTGCCACAGCAATACAGTAAGCATTTCCAACACTAAAACTTGCCTAGCACATAGTCTCATCTAGTTGCGGAAGAAATTATATCCTCTTTTCCGAATATAAATGCTTTTATAGCCAACACGAAAAAGATATTTCGCAAAACACCCTTCAAAGTCAAGATACTGGCACCTGGAATAATTCCCTTGCCTCCACAACCAAATATAGCTCGGTGGGGGACATGCCTACAGGCTGCAGTATATTATACTCAATATTACTACAGAATTGTAAACATAATAAAAGTCTGTGACGTGCAGAAAAATGTCACAATACGTGCAGTGAAGCAAATAATTACACCAGCCTTGTTTGAAGGTCTTTCATACATTGAGAAGAATTTCAGTAATATAGTAACCGCAATAACATATTAAGTCATGTGTGTCAAAAATGCTCGAGACTATTAAGACAATAGAACAAGTTTCAGAGACACAGAGTCATGTTGTTACGCTCCTGTTACATCTGGAATGTAGTTTTTCAAACTACAAAAACTTTCTGCGAGCAAATCGGATGCGACTTACTTTCCATAAATTTAGGAAATACATTATTGCACATTGCAATAACCACTCACGATGATGTCTCTCACTAAAATTCTAGACATTAAAACCTTAATAAAAATGAAGTTAATTGCGCACTTCAAATGGGTAAACATTGATTATTTGCTGCCTAGTAACGCCACTTAACCCTGGTATTCCTACCTTTGAAGCAGGGTGTAGTCTGTGCTGTCTTCCAGTCTACTTGTTTACAAGAGCACTGCCGGCGCTTCTACTTCCCGTTGTAGGTGCACGGTTAACTTGATGGATTTCTTACTAAAACCCCGCTCCCTACTCATCACTACTGTTATCATTATCCCCATGATCATCAAAATGGTTTCAGAAAGGGCAGATCTTGTGTAGACGGTGTAGTTGTCATAAATCAGATAACCTAAAAACAGAACTTAATATCCTTACATATGATACAGATTTCCTAAAGGCATTTCACAACCTAAGCAAGAACAAACTATGGGAATTGTGGAAAAAAGTGGATTACCCCAGAAGTTAACCTTGAAAATGGCCCAGACCAGCTGCTAAAAGGTATTGGATGTATAGGGAGTACAACTCAATTTTATTGAAGTGAAGTTGTTAATCTCAATACTTTGTGATATCGGTGAATTATATTGCTTCAATGTTAATAGCTTTAGGTGTGTATAATAACTTCAAACTTTCATGGCTCTAAGGTTCACGATTGCTGACAAAAGGGGTAAATTTATAATGAAAAATATAAGTTATGAAAATGAACAATTAAAGTTTCTATTAGGCATGTGAACAAACAAAAAGTCCTTACTTTTAGAAGCTAGGATGCTCAGTGACTCCTTATCCATATTCCTCATCAACATATTTATTCTTTCTTTTGGCCCTCTTCTGTTGGCTTGACTCCTGGTGCAGTTTCACGAGATTTGACTCTGCTTTTGCTATCTGCATCTGATCCACGTAGTTAAATATGTGTGTACACTCCAGGTTCCAGTCCAGCTTTGTTTGAAACCTTAATTCTGACATTATTTCCTTCATTATAGTGTAATACAGCATGACACACAGCAATATTCAGCACTTTTAGACCACTAAAAGACCCAAATTTCTTTCCTCATATTGGCTACACGAATTGTTTTCTCTTATGGATTTTCCAGAGTGAACTTGAAGAGAATCTATTTCCCTTGGAGTCGGTTTTTCTTTATCTCCTAAACTTTTCCATCCTTCAAGAGAACATCGTGTTTATCCTTCAGCAGACGATGAAGTCTTCCATAAGCCCTTTTCTGAATGTGCCCAAAACAGTCCAGTTTTTCAATTGAATAATCATAAGGATTTGCATCCAAGATATGCTTTTAGGATGAAGAGACACGAACCCTAAGATATTTTGTCTATCTTACACCATTTGACTTTGAGATCTGCAAAACATATTGACAATAGTTCATTTTGACCAAAAAACGTGCGTGGTAGCATTAGCACATTTGTATATATTTTATTTTTTATGCATTGAGAGTTGCAACATCATGCTAAAATGTAAGGTGATTGAGGAAAACATGAACGTTCAAAAACTAACAAATTCAAATAAATCTAAAATTTTGACCTTACCCCTTATGAAAGTTTGGGGTCTCCGAGGTCTTTCAACTTCTTCACATCCTGAAATACCTCGCCGGTATCAACATGTACAGCTGGAATCTTACAACATACCAGTTTCAGTGCTGTAATTAACGTTCATAAAACGAATTATAACCTAATGCACAGTTTAAACCTAAGTGAAAGTTTAAAGCTCTTCGAATTGCCTGGCCTTAACCACATTTGCAGACTCTCGAAAAGGGAATTTCATTTTGCTATAAAAGTATTCAGAATTAAAACTCTGATGCTTTATATCTCCTACTCATACTTTTACAAACAATTCTTACAAAACTTTATACTTGGACATACCTTCTTTGTAAGAAGTTAAACTTTATTTACATATTTCGTTCTAGGTATATGAAAGATGCAATAGGGTGAAGCGATAGTCAAAAACTAAAGCTTGATCGAAATTGGTGCAATGATGTAGCATCCTGTAAGAAACAGAAACACGCACGTACGCGCGCGCGACTTTCGTACACAGAGCGGAACGCAAGTCATTATATTCCTTCTAACATGTGCTAAATAGAATTACAAACTAAAAATAGTCTAATGGCATTTTGTTCTTGATCAATCGATTTGGAAAAAAATATACTTCGTTTTTTATCCAAATTGGGCGCGTAATTGCACAAGAATGTACAAAGATAGCATTTTGTTACTTGTAAGATGCGTAGAATAACTTATTTCTGCCATAGTTTCGGTATTAATTATGGGACATCAAACAGGGTTTCCAAATAAATAATCACTTAAAAGACGTGAAGGAATACTCCGAACAGCTCTCCAGACTTGAGTCGACAACGTTGCGTTGAGGTTGGTCACGGATTGAACCTTTGTGGATGTAGACAGGTCGGGGGCTTTCGCCTACGTGTAATGTTTTGGGAGCTAACGCTTTTGATTGTCCTACACTCGTACAGTAATCACGGAAGGACAAGGCACGTTATGAGTTTGTTTTCAAGACGCACCGTTACGGTGTTCGTTTATATACTGAACTAGTGACAGTGACACCCACACAATCTGCAGTGTTGCCAGCTTCTTTTCTACAAAACTAAAATATCTCCGTAGGAAATTGTCAGACACAAAAATGTAAGATACAAAACGTGTTCCAAATACAGATATCTACCACTGGTTTAGATTAATGTAATAAGTCCCCTTCCACCCGGTATATTAAGCTAATTGGTATAAGGGAGAGCAAGGGAAAGTTGTATAAATGTAACATCAGACATTTTCAACTCGTTGCCCTGTTCCAGGAGTCTGTAATATACGTGATGTAGATATATTCTAAAGAAGGAGCTTCCAAACAAACTGTTTATCGTTTCATTGTTAGAGGAACCGTGTTAGACGAGCATGCAAAGCCAAGGAGCTATTACCGCTAGCCAGGATTCTTGGCTTGGGAAGCAGGAGATTAATGAGTTTCGCACCGTGCAATCCGAAGCACAATTATCCTGTGAAGAAAGAAAGGAAAGAGACAGAGAACAGGAAGGGGGTGTCGCCTTTCCTCATTTAACTAACTTAATGAAGAACACACATTTTAAAATAACAAGAGAACAGACTATTAGATAGACACATCAATTATCTTGATTTAAAGGTATCCATAGGTAAACTTTATCTTAAAGTTTCAATCAAAATGTTTTCAAAGTGTTGTCACATGCTAGTTTACGACACTTATGTTTTAAAATTCATGCAGATATTTTTAAACTTTTATTATCTAGACCAGGCCTGGGGAAGAGTACTCTGTAGGTGCTCCTTACCGCAGTAGATACTAACATACATGCATTAATACATAAGGTGGAACCGGTTTTCCCTACCGGTTTTAGTGTTCACGAAAGGAGGGAAGTAGGGGAATGGTTTGACACCTTGGGAGTACTGTTTTCCAGGCTCGGTCTTATTAATCAGATGTTACACACGATGCAGACACTCGTGCAAGGAATTGAACTTGAAATGTCGCCCTATTATTTAAATATTGACAAAACTAGTACACGCCATTTCTTTTACTCTTCTAGTTATTTAACAAAAAGAATGTTCAGCTTTTAAATATAATTTGTGATATTTTAGCCTCAGGGTCGAATTAATTATGTCACATGTTATGCCAATTATATAAGTTTATTCTCTCCGAGTTACTATTGAAAATTTGAATAAGATTGGTTATAAACTTCGGTATTTAGAATATTTTAAAGTGTGAACGTGCAAAAAATATCAAAGTGGAGTCATTACCAGTAAACACTGGTCTCTTGGGGTTTAATTAGTCACGTGTTGAAGCTTTAAAAGACAGTAAAAATGTTCCACAAAAGAGTTGTCTTCGAACTTTAATAACGTGGAATGGTTTTGTTAAGTCACAAATATATTCCTTTAATGTGAAGGTTCTTCCAAATGTCTCCCATTGGCAGAAATATATGTCTACAACGCATTAGCATTAATGTTATAAATGTTCAAGCCCCTTTATGGAACAATAATTTAAGCTAAAATTTCGAAGTACGATTTTCATTAAAATTTTGACCCAATTTTAAGGCTAAGATTCTTTTGAGTTAAACCTCGACACTGCCTAACACGTGACCTTATCTATCTTACATTTCTTCCTTTTTCTACCAAGAACATATTAGGTAGGTAATATGTTGTAATGCACTCAAAAATTTTACATCAGTATTGCACTACAAATTCGTTTTACGGTCTCTGAAAAAAATATTTCTTATAAAAAGATCCATGTGTATGTGAACCAGATAGCTCAAAACAAGTCAATTCAGTTAAACATCACACCTGATACGAGCCAAAGTTACGACACGATAATTTTGAAGAAAATACATAGCAAATATTTTGGAAAATTTTATTCTCTTAAAAACGTCTCCATGAATTTCGAAAACAAATACAGTACGCTTAACAGGGAAATGGATCTAATGAAACTACAAATGACTAATTTTTATTAAAAAGTCCCTTTTTTCCCTCGTAACTTGCGCAGACAATGAATTGAAATGTTTCTTATATCTTATATAATAAACTAACTTAATAGGAAAATGTATTTTCTTCTAGTTTAAAGAAGAAATTAATACAGAAGTACATATTCACGTGGAACAAAAATGTAAATTTTTGTACAGATGCTTTTAGTAATTTTTACTAATGATTGGCATAATAAGCTAGAAATATTTACACCACCAACACTTTATGGTTGCCTCAAAAATATTTAAAGAATTAAACATTTAAACTTTAAGACTTTAACACGTCAATTTATTTCTCGGAGCATGCGCAATGATTTGAACCTCAATTACACTAAGTAAACTAGCTGTTTAAAAAGGTTATGAATTTTAAAATTCAAAATTCTTTTTTACCAACTAAATCTTTGTTTAAAAGGCTACAGATTTTTTGTAATTTGTAATCTAAAAGCTTTTAATGAGGTGTGTGGCATAATTCCATCCCTGACTATACAAATTGTTAAACACACGTTTGGTAACAATTAGGATGCAAACTACACATTTCTAAAAACTAGAACGTCAAGGTTATTCTATGACACAAACATTTAAAAAATCGCCATTTCCAAGGTGAAGATGTACTTTAAACCATCAGAAACTGTTTCAATAAAAACATTAATTTTCAAAATAATTGTCGACTTTGGTACAGTGTGTTTATGATGTTTCTCTAACAATTTCTGTACATATCGAAAATTTAATTCTAGTCGCATCTGTATTTCTAAAAAGGCTTTAAGTTGATTGTTTAAAACTTGGTAATAGAATTCTAAAATGAAGTACAAATATAGCTGGCAAGTAGCACCAGACTACGATATTTCTTTTATTATCTATAGATTTCTTGTTTACTGTTTATTTTATCTTTATGGTTCTATTGTTTGCCTAAACGTGGATGTTGTTAGCACGCTTTTGCACCAATGTTTGGTTGTCTGGATGCTCCCGAGAGAGTACCTTGCGCGATAATCTTGCCTGCTCTTGTTCCTATAAACCAGGCTCAACTAATGGGGACATGTGTACCAACCTTGCCCAGTGCTTACCCGCCAGTGAATTTATAGTCCATGGGTAGGAGTTCGATACGCTCACTTTAGAGGGCGCACTACCTCAACAAAGGAACAGAATAAGGTTGTCCTTGGAATACTTGAAAACCCAACGTCTGTAAAGACTCCAACGCAGCATAAATGTTCTAAGACAGAAGTCTAAGACTGCAATATATTATTACCTTTACTACGTGTAAACAGTAAGTAGGGTAAATATTGTATTCCATTTTCAAAAGTTCGTTACCGAAATTTCAACTGAAATATGTTTTGAGACTTCCTGAATCCATTTAATAGAAAAGGTCTGTCTGTGTCTGTGTGTCTGCGCCTGTCTTTGTGTGTCTGTCTGTCTCTGTCTGTCTTTGTCTGTCTGTGTGTCTGTCTGTCTGTGTCTGCCTGTGTGTCTGTCTGTGTGTCTGTCTGTGTGTCTGTCTGTGTGTCTGTCTCTGTCTGCCTGTGTCTGTGAACAGCATAGCTCAAAAATGAAAGTCGGTTGGGCACCAAACTTGGTATTTAAGTTCGAATCTTCCAAGGATGCGACACGAAGATTTTGAAGAAAATCCTCCTCACAAACTACACTTTACATGAAAACTGTTTGGATAATTTTGTTTTCTCCAAAACAGTCCTAATAATTTTGATTAAAATACTATATTGGACAGCAGTGGCAACACAACAAACGACGGTCAGGTTCAGGTTGCCCCACTCCGTTGACGAAGCGTGTAATAAGTCGCTAAAGGTGACGCCAAGGGGTTTTCGAGAGATTCGAGGAGTGTGCGGCAACCGGTTAGTTTGTGCGCGCTCGAGAAAGAGTCGGTCACTGTGTCAGTGAGTGGGAGACAGCTGTAAAAAATACGTCACGTCGAAGTGAACTTATTAAAACTGTAAAAGTGTTGACTGATTGTTTCTCAAGAATTAACCCCGACGATACAAAGTGAAGAAAGACAGTGAAAGGAGCGAGTCTAGGCTACAAGAAGAGAACAGTTGTGTGTTGTAATATCATGACAGACTGTAAGGTCAGTAGAAGAGAACTGTGTTTTTGTGTCAAAGTTTAGCAGCAAAATAAAAGAAAAGTAACTGGAATCATTTTGTCATTTTGTAACAATGTGTTTAAGATATCTTCATAAAAAATTAAATGTATGAATTTTCTGGGAAGCTTCTGTAAGTCCTCTGCATTCTGGAGGACTTTTGCATAACTGGTAAACTGCAAGAGATATACAAAATCTTACTATACAAAACATGCAGGTCTTCTTGAATCTCTCTCTGTCTGTCTCTCTCTCTCTCTCTCTCTCTCTCTTTCTCTCTCTCTTTGTGGAACTAACCATTTCTGAGATTTGAGGTTTAAGTTTTCAACTACTTACACTGTTCTCAAATCGAAAGCAGCTATTTCTATTATTTTTACTTTTTTTCTTTTTGCTATAAAATATAATGCAATTTAAAACCATCACATAGCTCTCAAATGATTTGACGATCGTATAAGCCTACAAGTAAATATGCAATAAGACATTTAGAGAATTAAACCTTTCAATTAATAAGTCGTTATTCATTTTTACTTTCTCTACTGGTAAGTAGGGGAAGTATTGTATTCCACCCAAAAATTCGATGTCGAGATTTCACCGGAAATATATGTTTTGAGGCCCCCCGAATCGAAAAAAAGCATTTTTAGAAAAAGGTCCGTGTGTGTCTGTGGACAGCATAATTCAAAAACGAAAAGTCGATTAATAACCAAAGTTGGTATTTAAGTTTAATGTCGTTCAAGGATGTGACACGAAGATTTTGAAGAAAACAGTCCCAACCTAAACTATCCTTTACATGGAAAATTTTCCAAAATTTTGATTTTCTTGAAAATGGCTCTAACGATTTTGATTAAAATGCCATATGTTTGAGATATTTTTATGACAAATGAAATGTATATCTTGAATTTTCTGGCTATAGCCCCTGTAGTCGTATTTACTCTGGACGACTTTTTCATAACTGGTAAAACGTTAGAGATAGACCAAATCATACTCTACAAAGGATGTAGATCTTGGTAAAATACACAATTTATGTCCCGATAAATTTTCTTGTAGGGTGAACCATTTCGGAGATATTCCTTGTTATGTGTGTGAGTTTCGGAAAACTTAGAACTTTAGCGAAATGCAACAACGTTGTTCATTTTTTTATATGTTAATCGTGCAAAGAGAACAGAATCTCAAAGGTCAAAAAGATTTGACTGTCGCACAAAGCCTTCTGTATTCTAATATCTCCCTTTCACCTACAACGACATAAGCAATAAGATAATTATACGAATGTTTATCTCAACTAACACGAAGAAGATATAGGAATAAGCGTTTGTAAGAATGGTTAGTACAAGAGTAGAGAAAGTCATGTAAGTGCAACACATCAGATTTTTTCCCTTGTGGTCAGACAAAGCCAGGACATAGCGATTAGCTTTTAAAAATCTGACTATAGCCTTAACCTTCTTATACCCATAACGCATGCGTGAATCTGCAATAATATATTATACTTATTATAAGAATGACTAATTATACTTAAAATTAGAAAAATAACCCTTTTTAAGAACAATTTATTGAGGAATGAACTGAATGTCATGTGAATATTATATCAGATTTTCATAATATTTTAATTTTAATTATATCGACAACTCTGAAAACCCTAAGTATTATATGTTTATTGATAATTTTGCTCCTCACAGAGTAAGTAACGTATTTATGACACAACAAAGTATTACAAGCTACTCATAAAGTATCATGTTCTGCAATACATTGAAATATCGTTAAGCAAAGGTTTTGATATAGTATTTATTAGGAATCTTATGTGATATGTAAATGCGTAAATCAATAACTTAACGCGTAAATTCAAGTAAAACCACTTTTACCACCAACTGTTATGGTTTTCTGTACGTACATTCGCATTGAAATTACTCATCGTTTAATTTAATTCAAGAATAACTTCCTAAAAATATTTTATCGGCAATATCATCAACT
Organism: Tenodera sinensis; assembly: GCA_030765045.1. NCBI lineage: Eukaryota > Metazoa > Arthropoda > Insecta > Mantodea > Mantidae > Tenodera > Tenodera sinensis. The sequence continues at coordinate 40,052,432 of CM060974.1, forward strand.
TTCATTATTGTTGTAACACCCAATTGAATGAATTATGGATGTGTTAATCCTATTCTACGCTTCAACGAGCAGTGTTATGACTAGCGCGTTCGTGAACTGTTGGTTAATTTATGGGCACACTTATTCGTCATAATAAAACTGACGATACATTTACCGACAAACATTACTGTTTACAAAATTCCGATGTGAAGCAATGAGTAGCATATGGGAATAATATTGGTTTTACTAAACGGTAGTTTTAAAGAATTAAATACCCTGCTCCGTATAAACGTGCGAGGCTTGGATTCGCGACGTTCCGGGTTCGATTTAAGTCGATTGACCACTCACCTTAGGTTTTTCTGTTGTTTTTCCTGGTCAGTAACGAATGCTGGAGCTGTTTCTCACGCACCATTATTTCCCTTTCATTCCCTTTGTTACCCATCTATCAGCGGTAGCCGTAAGGTTGGTGGTGGTGGTGTTGATGGTGGTGGTGAAGGTGATGGTAGTGGTGGTGAAGGTGGTGGTAGTGGTGGTGATGGTGGTGTTGGTGGTGGTGAAGGTGGTGGTGGTGGTGAAGGTGGTGGTGAAGGTGGTGGTAGTGGTGGTGAAGGTGGTGGTAGTGGTGGTGCTGGTAGTGATGGTGGTTGGTGGTGGTGGTGGTGGTAGTGGTGGTGGTGGTGGTAGTATCGATATAAAACAGGAATACATTCGTGCATTTATAAACAATTTATTAACTTTAAGTCTCGTAAAAAAAATAAAAGTTTCTAATTTCAATGTTTTGTCCATTTTCACAGCATTTAGCTCCTCTTGTAAGCCTAAATGATGTAGAAAATGTTTCGAGTTCATGAATGGATCACGAACTCAGTCAAAATCTGCAACACTCTCTCCAAAATATGTTTTGAAATCCTGCCACAAGAGTACTAAATGTTCCTTGATTCGTCTAACACCTTATTTATCGTCAGCAAGGGGCCATATAGATGGGCACATCTCACGTGAGCCATTTTCAATTGTCTACACCCACAAATATAATTAATAATTTCTTGAATCTATTAGTCAATATTTCCGTATCTGTGTTGGTCTTCTCTGTTCAGTTCATTCAAATACACGAAAATATCGGAAAGATATGCCAACTTAGATGCCCATATCGAGTCTGTGGCCTGCATTCGGTGGGTTACACGTTCGATCCCACGGCCGATCTCCATGAAGTGTTCTTTCGGAGGTTTCCCGGGTCGCCAGGTGAACGCTGAGAAGGGTTTCCAAATTCTCCGAATTTTCGGTACCTCCATTTCGTTACATTTATCATTTCATTTCACCCTTCCTACCGATAGGTTTCTTTCAGGATTGATAGTGTCGGTGAGCGTCGCGGCAGCAGCATGGCAAGAAAAAAATATGTGTTCTGGATTTGAAGGCGAGCCTACTGGTTTCCGAGTCCCCTTGGGGAAGAGGGACGAGGCTGAACCACCCTCCGTCGGGGTGAAGGTGGTGAAGGGTGAGAGGAGGGTTAGAGTTACACTTACAAACAAGAGTTGGTCAGTATGTCAGTGAGTGCGAGACAGCTGTGCGTGTGCGTGTCGTCGTGAAAGATACGTCGGTCGTCGGTGAGATGATTTCACTAGCGCCGAGTGTCTGTGTCATCGGTGTTAGTATATGAGAGACAGAAAGTGAAGAAGGACACTGAAGAGACTGAAGTAAGGCTACGAGAAGTAGAAGAACAAAAGACGAACGACGAGAATAAAACTGCATTTGTGGTGCAACTTTGGAAGACAAAGTGATAAAAAAGTAACCGTACTTATTTCGTAATTTTGTCACAATATTAAGGCACCATTTATCAAATTATCTGCACTTAACAGGATTAACAGCCTGTATATAGATCTTGATTGAGAAGTAGCGGCCCCTAGCCGCAAACACCGTGTATACAGGCCGGGAGAGACCAGGGCGCTGACCACCTTCCACTCTATAGTACTGCACCCCATTCATGACGCCTATGTTGAGCAGAGGTGGGTGACGCGGCGGCCGGGTGCACGTGTTGGCCAGAAAAGGGCTGTTAATCCATGGGGTTACTCGTATATGCACAATACATTTCATATCCACCATCAGACGCTCAAGGTCGTCAAGCTACCTCACATCACTGCTTTTAAATACGTGCCCGACGACATTGGTGCAGCAGAACAAAGCGATTACAAAATGTTGTAGAAGCTTCCCACTATAGCTTGTTTGCGGAAGTTCGAGAAAAGTGAATTTCCAGAAAAACCCGTGCTAGTTCACTCTCGGTTATGTAAGTGGATACGAGTTCTTCGGATTCAGAAGAGCTGAACGAGATGGCTGATAGCAATTTTAAGTGTGTGTGTGTATCCTCAGATAGTTTTGGACATTTAATCGTCGCGTCGGAGTGGTTTGTAGTGTTGAAACAATTTTGACAGATTGAATCGTCGATAAAAACGATAAGACAGAGCTACGTTTTTGTACTTCAGTTTTAGAAGAGAAATAAAGTGACAAAAAATAATTTGAAACTGTCATTTGTCACAATGGTGTTAGAACTGGGATTTGCCATATTGTCATTTCTCACAATATATACTCGTATAGATCCATTTCTCTTTGAGTATACGAAAGTCCATGCTGATAGCGAGTAATTCAATATTATTTCACCACTCTGAACTAATAAGTTGTGCTAAAACAGTTTTGGGGTCTCCAATTCTCTGTTATTGCCTCTTAAATGTTAGGAAATGCAATGTTTTAATATTTTATTCCACAACAAGCTGCCGACAGTATTATTTCAAATTATTTTCCAATAGGGCACTAAGAAGTGTGTGATATTGTGTGAATGGTAGTTCTAAAATCACGTTTCTCTCTCGGCAATGTTTTATTATCCTGCTAGGAAGGTACTCGTTTTTTGCTCCCTGTTGTCCAATACAATTTTACTGCATGAATAGACGCAGTACATAGATGTCAGTTGATTAATGAACCCCTATAGCATTCTGGGAAGCTGTGCGTGGTTGCCCATTCTCTATCTGGCCACATCAGCCCCCTTTCATGTGCATAAAGGCATGGCATCATGCTTTCTGCTAATTGAGAACCTGTTTTTTCTCTCTAAATTTATACAGGAACGCAGTTCAGTTCACGATCGAAGAGTAATTATTATAGTACTCATAAAACGTTATATAAGTGATTACAGATAATTTAACATTACAAGAATGATTTTGCGTCCTGAATAGCTGTATTTAAATGCACTTTATTAAATTAACTCACATACGGATTGATGTAGAGGCATAAAACATTAAAATTCGATACAAAATCCGGCTGCATGAAAGCTAATCTGAGTTTAACCAGCTGAAAAAGATCTTCAGGCAAGCTGGACATAGAATTTTGGTTATATAAACCTTAATCTAGGTTCCTGGCATCCTGATCTAAGTATAACATTCTGATCAAAGACCAAATCTGACTGGTGAATTTTCTCCAGTTAACTTGACTGAACTTAAATCCGTAGACCTGCAGAAAGAAGAAAGAAATAGTACCTACAGCTTCAAATAAAATAATAAAATGATAATTATATCATTTTTACTCTTTATTTATTTATACATTTAGTATTTTATTTCTTTAGTACTTTATTTAGTTATTTACTTCGTTATTTAGTTATTTACTTCTTTATTTAGTTATTATTTTAGTTCTTCATTTCTTTATTCATTCAATTCTTCATTTATTGATTCGTTCGGTTTTTCATTTATTGATTCGTTCGGTTCTTCATTTATTTACTCGTTCGGTTCTTCATTTATTGACTTGTTCAGTTTTTCATTTATTGGTCCGTTCAGTTCTTTGTTTATTTGTTCGTTCAGTTCTTCATTTACTGATTCGATCAGTTCTTCGTTTAATGATTCGTTCAGTTCTTTAATTATTGATTCATTCAGTTCTTTTTTACTGATTCATTCAGTTCTTTCTTCATTCATTCAGTTCTTTCTTCATTCATTCAGTTGTTTATTTCTTCATTAATTTATTTATTTGGTTTTGTTTTGGATAATACGAGCTTTGTTTCAAATTGCATTATGTTCAAAAAGTTTACAGGAGAAGCAAACCTGATTATACCAACCATATAAGAATTCATAAATGGTAAAATGTGATGCTACTGTGTTTGAGACTTCTAGAAACACGAAAAAGGGAAATCAATTTGCAATTTTGTTTTTCACATTTAAGAAAAATATATTGGACTTAAATATGCCTTGATCTAATAATTGGTAAAATATACTAATTAAAACGATTAATAAGGTAAATACATAATTAACTTCAAATTAAAATCCACAGCGGCTTATTTCCATGCAGTTTCTTTCTGAAACAAACTCAGTAGTGACTATTAGAAATGCTAAGTTCTTCCGGGCTTGTAAGTCGTGGTCTAGAGGACATTGTAGATATCAACGTTTCGCCAAGTACTGCGCTTGGCATCATCAGGGTAACTGGATCCGCTGTCTGCACTGGTCAGAGTTTGAATGTGGAAGCAGAGAGACAGTGGAAGTAAAGACCGTTAACGTCCGTTAGGGTTATTTATATGGTGGGGTGGGCGGGGCATTGTTGCGCTGGCTACGGTAGTGATTGGCTAGTTATAGGCGGGGTTTTATTACAACTGCTGTGTGTGTCTGAAAGTTTATCTAATACCGGTATCCATGCTTTATGTACACGAAGTATTTCTTCCCTGCCTACAACTAGCCAATCACTACCGTAGCCAGCGCAACAATGCCCCGCCCACCCCCACCATATAAATAACCCTAACGGAAGTTAACAGTCTTTATTTCGACTGTCTCTCTGCTTCCAAATTCAAACTCTGACCAGTGCAGACGGAGGATCGTGTTACCCTGATGATGCCAAGCGCAGTACTTGGCGAAACGTTGGCATCTACAATGCCTTCTAGACCACGGTCTACAAGCCCGGAAGTACTTACCATTTATAAGTCAAGACACCGGCCGTGAAACCCTAAGCTTATAAACTGAGTAGTGTTTTTGGATTCCACTATACGTTTATACTTTTCAGTTACAATATGCACCAATCTCGTATGTGTATTTCTTTGCGTGTGAAATTTGACAATCTCCTCTTGTTTATGGTTTTTCCTATCTACTGATCCCAGCTGAATACGCACAAAGGTGAAAAACAAGTGATTGCTACTACACGGAGCCACTGATTTTCAGCTGTTCTACGACGTCAAACGTTATGTTACGAACTAAGATTAAAGTTGAACTGAGATCCGATGATGTTAGATTAGTTTTATAGAATGCGAATCTACTCTGATCTCAGTTCATGTTTTTGGCCTTAGATTATGTTTGATCTCCAGTCAGCGATATTACTGCAACTTTATAGGCATTCATTTGCAAAATAAATATTGCATTACATGCTACATAAAACCTTCGAATTATATACAAAAATTAAGATAGTCAAAAGGAGGAAAGTGAACATGAAATGTGAGTTTAATCATTAAGGTATTGAAAATGTAATCATCTAATTTAACCAAATATAAGAGAGCGAAATTAAAATGAGTTGCCATCGTTCCTGAAAATATAAATTTAATGCACATAACGAGTAATGCTTTGAAGAGGAAATAAATTAAAAAACAGGATAAAAACATCTAATTAACGTAAAGTGTATTACGCATTGCGTATGCTTATAACGGAAGAAGGTTCCATAATTTGAAATTTCTAGAGCCAATTAAAATTTTCCAATATCATTTCCGTTCTTTCTCCATACATTTATAGCTCAAGTGTTTTTTAAGTGGGCTATAAAATGCTTCACTGCTCTAACTTACCTTCACCACGCAACGAGGGCCAAGCTAATCACCTGCAACAGCAAAACAAATTCTTATGAACACCACTGTATAAATAAATATTTCAAAATTATGTGTAGACAATATGTATTATATAAACTTATAGTTATAATTACACACAAAGTATTTAACCTACAAATATACACATAATTAAGTTTTCTTCATATAAACAGTACACGAATTATTCCTTTTCGCAATCAGTTACCGAGGTAACTGAAAAAATCCGATGTGTTGCATTCACATGACTTTCTCTACTCTTGTACTAACCATTCTTACAAACTCTTATTAATGTATCTTCTTTGTGTTAGTTGAGATAAACATTTGTACAAATTATCTTATTGTTTATTTCCTTATAAGTGTAAGAGGAATATTAGAATACAGTAGGCTTTGTGCGTTAGTCAAATCTCTTAAAGTTTTGAGATTCTGTTCTCTTTGCACACTTAACATATAAAAAAATGAACAACGATGTTCCATTTCACGAAAGTTTTTAAGTTTTCCGAAACTCACACACATAAGGAATATCTCCGGAATGGATCACCCTACAAGAAAATGTATTTAGACGTAAATTGTGTATTTTAGCAACCTCTACATTTTTGTACAGTAAGATTTTGTCTATCTCTAACGGCTTACCAGTTATGCAAAAGTAGTCCAGAGTAAATACGACTACAGGGCTATAGAAACATATGACATATGACATTTCAATCAAAATCGTTAGAGCCATTTTCAAGAAAATCAAAATTTTCCATGTAAAGGGTAGTTTAGGGTGGGGCTATTTTCTTTAAAATCTTCATGTCACATCCTTGAAAGACATTAAACTTAAATACCAATTTTGGTTTTTAACCTACTTTTCGTTTTTGAGTTATGTTGTACACAGACAAACAGACAGGTACACACACACGCACCTTTTTCTAAAAATGCTTTTTTGCGTTCATATATTTCCGGTGAAATCTCGAAATCTAATTTTTGGGTGGAATACAATACTTCCCCTACTTACCAGTAGAGAAGCTAAAAACATGATAATTTGAAGATAGTTTTGAAAGCTATAAACTATGCAAAGTATGAATGGCAAATCTGTGGAGATTTAAGGGTCATAGTTGCTTGTGAGTGGGACAGTCGGCCTAAAGAAAACCTTATGAAGTAACTGAGTGGCCTGTAAGGAAAGCTTTAATACAGGGTGAAAACAGTGTTAAGTATGAAGAATTAGTTAACAAAGACAACATTTTGCTACCGCCGCTTCACATTAAATTAGGCTTAATGAAACATTTTGTAAAGGCTTTAAACAGAGAATAGGGGTTTTCGATATTTGAAAGAAAAGTTTCCAAGAATAAGCGAAGCAAAATTAAAAGAAGGTATTTTTATTGGTCCACAAATACGCAAATGGATGGAAGACAGGCATTTTGAAGATATACTTTCCGAAAACGAGAATACAGCATGGGTGGGATCTAAGACAGTGTGCAAAAATGTCCTTGCAAAAGCTGACAAGTATAAGTAAATTATTGAGATCATGCTAAATGCATATACAAATTTAGTGTGCAATATGTCCTTAAAATTAAATTTTCTGCACTCGCACTTGAACTTCTTACCTCCCAACCTGGGGTCTGTGAGTGATAAGCACGGAGAATGGTTTCATCAGGATATAAATGCCATGGAGAAGTGATACAGCGGGAAGTGGTCACCTAGTAGGTTAGCTGACTATTGTTGGCAGCTCATAAGTGAGGTTCCTGATGTCAGCTACAAGAATTTTTTTTAAAAAGTGAGTAAATTAATAATATTTTTAAGCTTTTGCATGAAAGTTACCTAAATATGGATTGTTAGTTCACTTTAACCGTAATTTATAGATTCTGCATAACTTTTTCATTATAATGTTGAGCTATATGAACTTATTTCACCTCAGGATTGATTACAATATTTTAATTGCATCTATTGCATAGGTATTTTTGAAAAACATTGAAACCGATTTCTCCAAAAAACTGTACGTGATAGAGAGTTTTGGATTTCAGATTTGAGCTAATATGTACAAAGTCACCTGTTTTCGTTCGAGTGCAAAAACAAAAACTGAAATTTGTTGTTCATCTAAACTTCAAGGCCGTGCACAAACATCGGCAATGGTAACGATAACCAAAATGAGAACATTGAAATGCATGTATTAAAATTGGAGTGTTCACAATCCACGAGAAGCTTTCCCGGACCCGGAAACGGGAAAGAAGACTGACCAGTTTTAACTTTCCCGTTGTCGCTTCTGGGCACGGCATGCAGATTCATGTTGTACGTATTAGACTTTTTGATTTACAAATTATTCAAGACGGATATGCCACGAAACTACCACTAGAGCCTTTTCTAGTCGCAGGATAAAAAACATCAATTTCAAATGTGCAATATCGACTTCCACTTTCTATCGAGAAGCTGATGGATGTGTCTTCCAGTTCTCGTAGCCGAGCTGTTGTGAACCAAATGTTGAGTGCTGCCTGGCTTCCCGTTGTAGTTGCCGTTTTGGTTACCGTTACTGGATGATTCTGAACCAGCCTTGGTGAACTTGTTCATATAACTTTGTTCATATTACTTTGTTCATATTTCGCTTAGTCCAAAAAATGCACAATGCATTTTGCCTAACTGTTAAAAAATGCATTATGTGACGATGTACGTCAACAGACAATAAATTTGCATTGGAACTAATGCTGGTGTTAAAAGGATGGGAATAACCAAAGCCCTCTGGAATTCACAACCCGTGACGTTTATACAACTAGGGCTTAGGTGTACATTGTGCATATTTATAAACCAAAAATGTGCTCCTGTTTCAAACTAAACACATGTAGATGAATTAAAAGTTGCATTTGTTTTAAATGAGCTTTGTTGAGTACTTTATGTTATGGTTTAGTAGTTTTGAATACGCGGTACTTTCCAACAGTAAGTAAGAGTACTTCAGAAAACGTAGCCTAACCTAACTTTGAAATCTACCTCCATAGATTTATTTCTGGGAAACTATATAAATTTAAGATGAATAGAAAGTGTTCCGAGTTTAATTATAACTCTTCTACAAGACCCCTTGTCAAGGTTTCCATATTTTCATTCCTTAAAGGCGAAACAAGAAAGACGCACAGATATATACCATCGCAAGAAAGGACTGCATTTCAACTTACATATCAGTATTTGTGACAATCGAGAGAAATATTAGCAAATATTACTTAATATGCTTAAACAAAGAGTTAAAACTGTTAGGGTACTATAAAGGACAGCTAAATAAACTAAATAAAGACATTTGTTGGACAACTACAAATGCTACCAGGAGAAAAGCTAGTAAAAAACCGCGTAAATGTAAAATCTTGCACTTTTATTTCAATCGTATAAACAATTGTGTAAATTATTTGTAAAAGACGGGATAACGAAAGAACTGTGTGTTTCGTAAAAGAAAATTGAGTTTAGAAAACCGTGTGAATCGAATACATTGTATTTTTATTTCAAACATATAGAAAAGTGCAAAAAGTGAGTAGAGAAAACGACGTGAATGTAATATGTTGCATTTCTCTTTCAAACGTATAGAATATTGTATGAGATGCTAGTAAACGAAAGAGTAGAACACGAAGGGTTATGTGATTAGCAAAAGAAAAGACAGTAGAGAAAACGGTGTGTACGTGATACGTTGCAATTCTATTTCAGTATGTGTACAGGTTGTCCCAAAGAAACACCGACAGCGCTGAGTATGTTGTGTGGGACGGAAAGCTGATCAGTTTTCATATTCAGTTTTCATACCTGGGGTAGTCTTTGAAGATTTTCAATCACTCCGTGGGCTCAAGCCGCAAGATCTTCCGCTGACGTTACAGGAGTGCCATACATAATAGTCATCATACAACTCCACAGAAAATAGTCAAGAGTTGTCAGATCTGGCGATCGCGCTGGCCATGAACTGGCCCACCTAGACCAATCCATCGATTTGACGTTAAGGTGATTCCACACATTTACATCAAAATGTACTGGAGCTCATGTCGGCCATTTTAGCTGCTGTGTGCTGGTACGTGACGCATTGCTAATAAAAAGCGTTACTGTACTGGAAACTACACAAGTAACGCAGTAGGAAACGCACCATGGACTCTATGGAGCAATTTAACGCATTTGCAGGCGAGTTATTATGCTCAGATCGTTCATCCCAGTACACAGATGGATAAAGGGTTGCATACCTTCCGGATTAAGATACCAAAATGAATTTTAAACTATCAGAACCGTTCGTTCTCAAATTTCGATGCTCTACAGCGTCCAAACTGTACATTTCCGGACAGGGGTTCCTGTTTGAAAACCGATATGTTTGCCCTCCCGCACAACATACTAAGCGTTGCCAGTGTTTTTTGGGACACCCAGTATATATAATCTTTCAACATATACTCAGGTTCTAGTTACTGTAAAATGGTTTGATCAACTCAGAAATCTTAGTGGAAATGTGCACAGCTTATCGAAGTTTCCTCACAATCGGCTGAATGACAGAAGAATCCATAAGGAACAAACAATGAAACATTCTGTTTTATAGATAAATATTTCACTGTAGTGTTCCTCACCAAATGATTCTTGTTAACTTAATAATTAACATACATTTTAGAAGTGGTTGTTTTACACTAATGCTGCCACAGTCATATGCATCTCTCTTTAGTGTTTACTGCTGTGCCTTCGCCGTTGCGAGTTGCCTTTTTATTCTTTGCCTTCTGTTTTTACAATGAAAATCTATATTATTTTCGCATGCATATGCTTTGCTCAAAAGTTTTTGTTGTTAATGTACCCTTTGACAAGGAAAACTGTCGCAGTGCTTTGGCGTTCAGCATTGACGCAATCCACTTTCCGTGTCAAAGCTGTATCAGACTGCATTATTGCTGCAGAATTGTGATTGGATTATTGGGGCAGATCTTTCTACCGTGAATTCCTGCCTTTAATAATCACTGCGTTCACTAAATCGGTTTTCTCATGTATGAAGAATGTTATAGTCGAAAACTAAATAAAAGCCAGCAAATCAAACTCAGCATGGCGATTCTATGGTGCTGCGAAAGTGGACAAATAAATTAATATATGGTATATGTTTTTAAAGCCTTAAGGGCATAGAAAACAATATTTAGCACCCTTCATCATATCACCATTAATGCACTTATGGAATGCTATCGACCAAATATTCTGTTTCATATGTTCTATAATTACAGTTTGGTTGTTCTGTGTGACTCTAATTACCAGATATTTAATCAGCGTCTAATGAAAACGTTCTGAGGGAATATTTGGTTAACAAAAGGTTACTATTCATTTATTATTGCCATAATTATTTCTGTCACTTTAATGAGTAATTTTACCAGAACTGTAAAGGGGATAGTTTAACCCTCGCATTACCAAAGGGGGCGGGGGTGAGTTGCTTCTGGCCATGCCCACCTTCTGTAGTTTTTTTTTTAAATTCACCTTCATTTTTGTACTTTCTCTACTACGTATAGTAAAGTAGAGGAAGTATTGTATTTCACCCAAAAGTTCGATATCGAGGTTTCACCGGAAATATGTTTAGAGTCCCCCTAAATAAAAAAAAGCATTTTTAGGAAAGGTCCGTGTGTGTGTGTGTCTGTCTGTGCGTCAGTCTGTGGACAGCATAACTCAAAAACGAAAAGCCAGTTAAAAACCAAAATTGGTATTTAGGTTTAATGTCTTTCAATAATGTGATGCGAAGATTTTGAACAAAATTACTCCACCCTAAACTATCCTTTACATGAAAAACGTTTCGAAAATTTTGATTTTCTTGAAAATGGCTCTAACGATTTTGATTAAAATGCATTGTTTCAGATATTTTGATGACAAATGAAATGTATATCTTGAATTTTCTGGCTATAGCCTATGCAGTCCTGTTTCCTCTGGATGACTTTTGAATAACTTTTTTTTTTTTTTTTTTTTTTTTTTTTTTTTTTTTTTTTTTTTTTTTTTTTTTGTAGGGTGAACCATTTCGGAATTATTCCTTGTTATTTGTGTCAGTTTCCAAAAACTTAAAACGTTCGTGAAATGGAACATCGTTGTTCATTTTTTATATGGTAAGCGTGCAAAGAAAACGGGATATTAAAGCATTAAAAGATTTGACTATCGCTCAAAGCCTACTGTATTCTAACATTCCCCTTGCACCCACAAAGAAATAAGCAATAAGATAATTTGTACAAATGTTTATCTTATTATATAGTAATAAGAGTTTGTAAGAATGGTTAGTACAAGTGTAGAGAAAGTCACGTGATTGCAACACATCAGATTTTTATTAATTCTAGCCACGGCCTAGTGTCCACCTGAAGATTCTTTTAATAATCACCAATCTCAGGGGTGGTACGAATACGTCGGATAGCTTAAATAATCTATTTCACTTCTAAGAATTTTTTAACGTTTTATTGACACTCGTAAATCATTATTTTTCAATAAATCACTCAGAATAAAATCCACTGAACAATGGCGTGTTCCGTCTCTTACGGAGTAATTACTAGGCACACCCACCAATTATTTTAGTCAATTCTTCTGGCAAAACTCACGCGATAGTTCGATCACAATAATTATCACTTGCATTATAGTTCATTCTTGAAGAATCACAACAAACTCAGTTCCTTTTCAGTTTGTTTGATAGTCACTAATTTACATCAAGACATTAAATTGCATTTCATCTTACTATCTTCTTCATAGCACAAGACAAAAGAAGTCAACCTATGCTGTCTGTATCTTGATAATGTCAGGGGGTCTTTCATATTTCATATCATTGCAGAGTTCTTACACAGAAATACTGCCTCATACTTCAGGTTAGTTGAGATAAACATTTGTAGAAAAGGTCTTATCATGCATTTCCTTGGACGCACACCTGGGAGCAGAAGAACATAATAATCATATTTTAAGTGCTGGACACTTTGTAATGGATTTGACATTTCATCTCTAGGACATAACAATGAATAACGTTTTCCCATTTGGGAAAAATATAAGTATTGGTGAATTTAAACAAGGAATATCTCAGAAATGGCTCACTTAACAAACAAATTATTTATTATAAATTGGGTGTTTAACGAGCTCTACGGTTTTTAAGTTGTAAGATTTTGTCTATCTCTTATGGTTTAACAGTTAGGTAAACGCCATACAGAATTAGCAGGACTTCTGAGCAGGATTCAAGATATATGTTTAATTTATTATGGAAACATCTTAAACATATTGTATGATTATGAAACTCGTTAGAGTTAGCGGATGACGCGGAGTGTATATAGTAGGCCATAGAATTCAATGAGAGGACGAATATTTTTGTTTTCGAGATGAGGACGATAAAGTTAAGTGCTTGATTTGTAAGATTTATAACATTTCCCTTGTGACGCAAACGTTCCTCTCCTTCGAAGACGTCGCCTTTAAGACCTATAAGATCTCGTGTTTAGTGTCCGGACTAGCTCTAGCAAGAGGTCCTAATCTACAGGGTATGCGTGAGTTATGGTAGGAATGGAACCAAACGAAGAATTATCCAACATATCACTTTATTTGTAAACTTCCAGATTTGTAGAGAACTGCCGACGATATTTAAATAGAATGTAACTTTGTAACTTCAACTACAACGTTATAACACTTTAACTTTGTCACCCTTTAGCAACCGCCGAATTATGTATACGCGCTAGCTTACGTACAACTCCCAAGTTGCACGTGCGTTATCTCGACTCGATTCAAGACGAGTGTGTCTTGCGTTGCATTTGTTTTTGCGCGAGCAACACGAAGGAAGTGATTTCCATTGGCTAACTTTAGAGCACGTCATGGTAAGATAGGAATCAGCCCACTGAATCGTTAGACCTTTGTACATACAACAATTGTAACCTTATCACTCATTTAAATGTGCCTAGGCTTCCATTCTTGAGACTTTAACATATTCAGCTTTATTACGTCTTCACCTTAACTATTGACTAGAATCTCCTTTTGTTTCTTTCCATTATCAAATATATTGACATAATTTCGGTTTCACTTGGTTACGTTCTGTGTTCACGATAAACGTTATTCTCCTGCAAAAATACAACGAACTTTTGAAGCAATTGTGCGACACATTCTCTTCACAGTTAGAAGACCTAAAAACATTTGAAACCAAACCCCAATTATTTTGCAGTTTTGAAGTTTCCATGTAGTGAGGCTTCACACGAGCTACAAAATATGAAACTACTTGCATTGCAGAATTCCACGACCGTAAAATGTTCTGTGAAAGAAGGGTGGGAATTATTTAGGTCTCTGCCCAACTTTGACTATCATATTACGTTTGTTTGCATCTATTTTAATGACAATCTTTGCTGCTACTTATATCTACGAACAAACACTTTCAAAAATGAACTACATTAAAAGTACATACGTATCGCAGCAAGATAAGTGAAAATGACCTTGCTTATCTTCTGAGTGCTATCACTTCATATTTTGCACCAAATATTGAAGACCTTCTGAAACCTAAGTCATGCCAAAACATAGTAAACCTCATAAACATCGTGGATTAATCAGGAGTAGAATACCTTTGATTTCCTGTACGTAGAATGTGCCAGCCCTGGAACTCGGTAACCACGGATAAATGTGTCATTCTGTCCCAGTGGGTGGAAGGAGGTGATTTCAACCTTCCCTAACTTGCCTGTGGTTGAGCCCCCCCCCCCCCCCCCCCCCGGCTATAGCTTAATGTAGTGGTGCTAATGGAGAGGATTCGACACTCAACCCCATGTTTTCTTCTTCGACTTGCCTACCGTCCAAGGTTATCCTATTCTCCTAGCACTGTGTCGCCGTGAAGACCTACCACCCGCAACACACGATGATGGAGGAGAGTAGGATGATGACACTGTGAATAAAAAAGAAGCATCTCTGGCCTAAGCATCGTTGTAATTACGACGCAATGTCGTTTTAAATTTAATTTCAGTTATCAAGAAGTACATAGGTAAAAGAACAAGCTATTATAAGAAAAGTTTTTGCAAAATTAGAGAAAGTCATATATTATGGAGCAAATCAAATTTCTATTTGTTTCAGACATGTTTGTGATGAACTTGGGCAAAAAACGATGCATGGAACACTTGCTAAACACACCCAATTTACTTTGCCATATGTTTACCTCCATGAACTGAAGAGCATTTCTGCAGCTGCTAGATTTTTTTCTAACATTCAATTATGTTGGGATGTGTATAGCGTATGCACAGAAAAAAAGTGGGAAACATTATTAGTTACAATGGCAGCCAGCATAATTGATGTAATAACCCCACAGTAGCACTCCAAGGGAGAATGAAATCACGTGAAAACCAATAAGAAATGGAGAATATTCAGAACTGTATGTAACCGGAGTGCATTGAATTCTACAAAACTAAAGAAAAAGTGACAAAGGGAACCGCACTTATTTTCTTGTTCCTCTTCTTCGTATTTAATTCCTGAGACAACTAAAGTCTTATTAGCGTCTACATGCAGTCTTTAATTATTCAATTTTGTGACGCTGGCCACGGTGCACAGCAAAGGACGGTTAGGACCAAGCACTTCATACCACATAGCAGTAGCGGCTCCTATCAAAGGTGCTCAAGCTTCCCCACACCTTTCACGCGACAATGAGCGTGGCACGTCAAAAAGGGTTTTCGATATTATTCTACAAGTTTCTAACGGAAGGCATATTTGTGGAAGTTCCAGAAAGGTCCTTACACGTCATCCTCGCTACATGCGGAGCCGAGGCAACGAGAGTTCAAGGCATTAGCTGTCGGGAAGTCAGTTTTTAGTTTTAGTGTGTGTGTGTGGGTGTGTGTGTGTGTGTGTGTGTGTGTGTGTGTGTGTGTGTGTGTGTGTGTGTGTGTGTGTGTGTGTGTGTACGGTCGCGTCAAAAGGAAGATAGTGAAGCAGTTAGTGAGTGTCGAATGAATGTATTGTCAAAGTCAGCTATTTGAGAGACAGAAAAAGTGACAGTGAAAGGAGTGAGTCAAGGTTACAAGAAGAAAATAGTTGAGAGTTGCAACATCACGAAAGACTAGACTGTTAACAAAGAAATCTCCGTTGTGCAAGTTTTAGAAGTAAACAAAGTGAGAAATAAAGTAATTGGACTGGACTTTTATCGTTTTTGTGACAATATTAATACTATTAAATCGGTTTTTAAATGTTTTATGATGTCCCTTCTCCATTTTTCTTTCTTCCCCACTGGTCGTCATCTGTATACCAGTCGTTCTCTTGGCAAGTTCAAACCACGCGAAGGTCGATGGATTATTTTGTGGAGTAAAAATTCTTAGCGTGGCTTCCTTTGCAAGGGAAGTGAAGCCGGTGATCCCGTGTCGTAGATTTACGGCACATAAAAGAACCTCCCCACTTCAGCCGGTACTTTTTCCGGGAATTGGTTCGGGTACTAATCACCTAAAGTTTGGGCTCTGTATGGTTGTTCTGAGTTTGCCAAAGTGGGAGTTTTGACTCCGGTGTTTTAAACAATTTTGTTAAGCTTGCCAGTTGCAAGCTTAATCCGTTTAAATTCTGCCCTTCCATGGCTATTATGGATTGAATCTTGGTTGAGCTAAGTATATCTTTTTACTTTCTCTACTGCGTATAGTCAGTAGAGGAAGTAGTGTATTCCACCCAAAAATTGGATGTCGAGATTTCACCGGAAGTATGTTTTGAGGCCCCATGAATCCAAAAAAAAAAAAAAAAGCATTTTTAGAAAAAGATCCGTGTGCAACATAACTCAGAAACGTAAAGTTGGTTAAAAAAAGTTGTTATTTAAGTGTAATGTCTTTCAGGGGTGCCACACGAAGATTTTGAAGAAAATTCCTGCACCCAGAACTACACTTTGCATGGAAAAGTTTTTAAAAATCTTGATTTTCTTGAAAATGGCTAACGATTTTGATTAAAATGACATGTTTAAGATGTTTAATCACAAATGACAGGTATATTTTGAATTTTGTGGCTATAACCTATTTGGTCCATTTACTCTGTACGAGTTTTCAATAACTCGTAAAGCATAAGAGATAAACTAAATCTTACCATACAAATAATGTATATCTTGCTAATACACGCAATCTAGGTTCAAATGAATTTTTGGTAGACTGAACCATCTCGGATATATTTCCTTGTTATTTGTGTCAGTTTCGGAAAATTAACTTTCGTCAAATACAATATTGTTGTTCATTTTTTTTTATATGTTAGCCGTCCAAAGAGAGTGGAATTTCAAAGCTTTAAAACATTGGATTATCGCTCAAGGCCTACTGTACAACGAAAGATAATTTCTGCAAATGTTTATCTCAACTAACACGAAGAAGATAGAGGAATAAGTTTGTAAGAATGATTAGTACAAGAGTAGAGAAATTCATATGAGTGCAACATTTCTGATTTTTTGTTTTTGCTTCGGTATTTTTAAGAGTGGGTTTATGGGTTATTGCCATGTAGTGTTGACACATTTACGTTGGCAAATGGTGCAGTTTTAAATTGCCTGTTTAAATTGAATATTATCTGTTAATTCAATGTTTACTTTTGGGATTCGTGTAATAGAATTTGTGAATTTATTCACGGTTTATTGATGTGCTCGTGTATTTATGGCTTTCTGATGTCCTGTTTATACATAAATATATTATTTTTGATTGCCAGATTTTCTACCCATTATTATTACGAGCTGTGTTTTGTGTAGGCTTTAAGAGGTAAGGTATTAAAATTTGTTATTGATGGGGTATCTCAGTCATTCATTAATTAGCGATTCTGAACCTGGTTTTCTGTTTAGGTTCTTGAGTTTTAGATGGAGCTTATTAAACTTCTTATGGAGTCCGTTTCAAGGGTGCTTTTTAGTGGATGAGGGCAGTGCAAATACTATAAATATCCAAACCAATTAGGAAAATCAAAATTATGGCATAATAACTTCGTAATGAAAGTTAGATCTTTGGCTGAAAAGCGTTTCCTGAAAGCACTGAATCGTGATCAATCCTTTAAATCAGAGGCCGGCCTGTGTTGTCATTAGGAATACTGTCTAGCACAACAGCAAGTGGATTCAGAGGGAGGGGGAAGCTGATGGAGCGGCTTTGATATGCAGTGGAGCACTGTAAATATCCACAGTGAAAGGAGTAGGTTATGGCGTGTGAATTTCACTTCACTAGCAAAGCTATAGAAATATCATATTTATCTATTTTAATTGATTACAAAATAATTTATCAGAAACGCGAGATATTTAATTTGATTTCACTGTTATTAGTTTGGAATAAAACTGTTGACATAACTATGTATGTTGCCTTCAATATTGATAGCATATGATCTGAAGCATCTGAAATTAGATTTTTAAAAATGTCTATTCCAATTAGACCTTGGCACTATTATTGACACCACCACCACCACCTAAACCACCACCACCACCGTCACCATTGTTATTACTGTTATTGTTGAAATAATTATTTCCATTACATATATGAACAAGTTACCAGTGAGTTCTGAGTGATAGTTTATGCCACGCGGTATAATAACCTTTTACACTGTTCTTGAAGGTACCTGGTAAAACTTTTAACAAACAACCGGTTTACTCTTTCATCTTGAGGTGTAAGAAAGTATTGTTCTTCCCATTCTTCCTTATAAACACAATAATGGACGTTTTCTTGGGTTCTTTACTGGTTTAGCGACTGCCATTATACTCTATTGTAGTAATGCACAGTCCCTACTTGACTGCTTTGTTTTGTCGTTCGACTGGCATGTTAACTATGGCGTTAGTACGTCAACCTTCCTCCCCTGAACTTGCAGAGGCTGGCAATCGCGAGTGCCAATCTGCGGATTACTCCGGTAAAATGAAAGAACTTGAAACTCTGAATGTCTCTGAAGTTGAAATACAATGCTGTCCAAAATTTTAAAATACAGCGTTTTATATTGAGCAATGTTAGTATTACAATCATCCACCATGTTGGTAATGTTTAAATACTTCCTATACAACATATAATAAATATTTGAAGTATTCCAATTAAAAATTTAATGTCAAGATTTCACCAGAAATATGTATGTTTTGGAGCAACCTGAACATTTTAAAAAGCATTTTAGGAAAGGGTACGACTGTGTGTATCCATGCGAGTGTCTGTAAAAACCACAGTTTAAAAACGACAATTCAGTTAAATATCAAATTTGGTGTTTACATTCAGTAACTTCCAAGGATTCAAATATGACACGAACATTTCCTACAAAATCTTCCACGTAGGCTACTCTTTACATGGAACATTTTTGAAACTTAATGTTAACCATTTTGATTAAAATTCCATATGTTTAAGATAGGTATGTTCATGGCAAATGAAAAATACTTCTTGAATTTTTTGGAACTGTTCTCAGATCTGTTCCTGGTAAATCGTAGGAGATAGACCAAATCTTACAACACAAAAAAGTTATATCTCGTTAAAATATACAATTTATGTTCTATATATTTTTGAGGTACTTCTTATTTGTCGGAGTTTTCCAACACTCACTCTTTCTAAGAGGGAAGTTATTCATTTTTTATCTCTTTGCCATTCAAAGAAAACAAAATTTCAAAACCACCCCACAGCAACTTTAAAAGATTTGACTATCGCTCAAAGCCTACTGTATTCCCATATTCCCCTTGAACCTGCAAGGAAACAAGCAATAAAATAATTTCTGCAAATGTTTATCTCAATTAACAATGGATATAGGAATTATTGTTTCTAAGAATAGTTTGAACACGAGTACAGAAAGTCATGGGACTGCAACACATTATATATTTTTTCTGCAATATATTGCTTAGTATTTTGAATGTCCTTAAACACATTTAGCAAAAATGTGAATGTGATGTTTCAAAGATGGATTTTAAGACGTAGTTTGAATTACACATTCATAATTGAAAAGAGTATCTTTTATGTCACAAAAATAGTAATAATCTTCTCACTTTGACAGTAAATTAGCTCGAGAATATCAGCATAGGAACTCTGCCTGAGAATTGTTTTTCCAAGTACTTCATCCGAAACGGTCGTTCCTTTAACGAAGATGTGATACTGTAAAGGAAAAGCCTGAAGATTGCAGAAAAATATAGGTACATATTTTATAAATTTTTCCTCTTTCTGCAACACCAGATTTAATCTGTGCGCAGAGCAGTGTGTGAATAAAGCCTACGGGGCACGTCTCATCCTGTAGCCCTGAAATTTCGCCAGCCATCACACTTGTGCCATCGTAGCATTGATCATTTAGTTTCTCTGTGTGATTAAATTCCTGGAGAAGATAAAATACTGGTATCAAATGACGTATCTCAGAAGTAGTCCTGTTTTGTTCTGATATGCAATCCCTAAACACGAGCATAACCATTCACTATTATCTACGTATTTCTCAATGATCGGTCATTGTGAAATTTCAGTTTGAAAAAGTTGTTAACCTTTTATCATTTTCTCTTCGGTCATCAAGAACCAATTAGTAGCTATCAGGCTGTCATATTTCTTGCTGCTTACTTTGAGGGTTAATTACTTTATGCGGATAGGTTATATCCGCAGTGAATGAACAAAAGGTTGCAATTATGTTCAAATGGGCCTGGCGTTTCCAACAGCTTAGAGAACTCAATAATGATAATAATGATAATTATAATGATAATAATAATGATAATGGTAATGATGATGATGATGATAATAATAATAATAATAATAATAATAATAATAATAATAATAATAATAATAATAATAATAATAATAATAATAATAATAATAATAATAATAATAATAATAATAATAATAATAATCATTAATCATCATAATAAACTTATTTGTTAATGTCGCTGTCAATTACCAGAATCAGCGCCACCTGTGTGCTGGAATTTTGTCCCATAGGACTTCTACATGCCAGTAAATCTGCTGATATGAAGTGCACTTAAAAACCATCGGTCTCGTATTTTCAAGATACGGGAAAACTTATTTTATACCTAGGAAACTCGCTTGATCCAAGATTCGAACTCGGAACCTCTTGAATATAAGGCACACACGCTACCCACACACTGCAGAGTGTTTTTTTCTGTGTTTAACGTCCGCTTTTACTACCTGCGGCACCGCACGTGGTGACACTGGTTATACATGGAATGAAGATGGAGCACTAGTGGAATGAGATGGCGGGGGAAACCGGAGAACTCGGAGGAAACCTGCTTCTGCGCCGCTTTGTCCATCACAAATCCCACATGCGATCACCTGGCAACTAGGGAGGTGAGGAATTAATAATGTTAATATATTCGACGAACTCTTATATTTGATTTTTAAATTAAGTAACACACAGTCGACTTTAAATACAGACGTTATGCTTACTTTGAAACTGCTTAAATATCTTATAAAATAATGGCTTAATAAAAAAAAATGCTCCAGGTAACAATTGTATGCTTTCTTACGTAAAATCAGATATATTAAAAAAGTTTCTGTTGCATTTAAAAAATGCACTAAATAAATGGCAATTAATATTTTCCTCAAATGAAATGCCATTCATTGTAAATTATTTTCTTTAAAAGTGATGCTTTGAAAGTAATCTGTTACATAATAAATAGCTGTATAAATGTCCTCTATAAATTTACATAATAGGGAAGATGTAGAAAGCAAAATTATCGTGAAAACGTACAAATGACCATCAGCCCTACCGTGCGAGATGCCTCTGTGGTCTGTTTGCTACGGTAGGAGTTCGGGCACTTCAGCCGATGGCTTTATTCTGCGTCAGACCCCGGGAGGAAGGATGAGATGAAAGTACCATATTAGCGGCCAGAACGCACCACAGGCGAAACTACAACCATCAAAGAACCCCCCACACCCACCAGCCAGCTCCGGCTAATTGTCTTAGTTTACGATATATTTGTCTATGTTTTATTAGAATTTTCTGTTTTATTTTTTTCTCTTTTAAGATTTATATTTGCTATATCTTGTATTATGACTGATTTAGTTTATTTTATTGAATGAGAAATTGTTAGATTAAATTCATCATCCACTCCCCCTGGAAGGGCAGCAGACCGACCACAACGCCTCCCGTCAGCCGAACACTGCATTTCCAGAGTGCAAGTACTACCAGCGCCCCTGCTGACCTTTACAACCTGGAAAGACCGGATAGAGAGAATGAAATGAAAGGAAGTGAAACGAAGGATGTAAGGTCAGTGACCTTCGCAACATTCGCCTCAGCAACCTGGGAAAACTCCCGAAAAAATCCAATTCGTGACCTGCCTGCGGACCACAGACGTTACCGCCTGAGCCATCCCGCTAGGTTGTCTCTGCGGTAACGTGCAAGGGCCGCACTCTGGACATCTTGGGTTCTATCCACGACGACCGTAGGTTTTCCGTGGTTTCCCCTTGTTACTTAGGGGGTTATGGCCTTTCATTCCACAATTTCCTTTCCATTCGTTCCTTATTTCATTTCTCTCGCCATGGTTCGGGCAGATGAAGACCCCACTAGGGTCGTTTCGAGTGGGAAGTAGCTTCAGGTAGTGTGTCAGGTGGCTCTCTGTTAGGGACTTCCGCATGTGTCTGTGGCGCTACTGTCTCCACCCTCGGTCGGATCTGTGGACTCCCTTCACCTCATCTCTCCCTCTCTGGGTGGGGCAGCCTGCAATAGATCCATGCCGGGTTGCAGTAGGCAAGGCATCTTCCTTCGTTTCAATAACTCGTACTCCCCGTGGACACTAGAGGGCTGCTTGGTCGACGGATCGTTCATCACCCGGTACAGGTAGCTCCATCAATGAAATGGGTCTTCGAGCCCCTAATTGCTTGGGACTTACATGGATCCGGCTGGTCTGTAGCCTCTAGTGGTTCTTTAACTTCACCACTTCCTCCTAGGATAAGATGCATTAAGTGCTCGAGGTTTCCCTCTTAGTTGTAAAATCCTAATCCTAAACCTGACCGCCAGTTTGAACGCCAACAGCAGTCTAGTAAGGAAGGAATTTGAATGGTGGAAGATTATTCATCGTTCCTGGCTCTACACGGAAACATAATGGAATCACATGATGTTAATCTTCAGGCAGGTTTTTTTCAGCGTAGGCTGACTTCTTTTGTTCATGTGATACAACGAAGGAGGAAGAAGTGATTCTGATAGATAACACGACGATAAATACTAATTATACATCGTAAATTAAATAATTAATTATGAGTGTTAGTGATTCTCATAAAAAGGAACAATATCCCAGCGATATTAACTGAGTTCAATCAAGTGCAGCGAGTTTATAAAATAATATTCACTTTTCACAATCACTGGCTGTGCCTAGCCGTTTTGTTCTTTAGCGACGATGTCCGCCATGTTTAGCGAGAAAATTGTAAGTGAGAAGGCTGGCGATTCCTGAGTGTTAATAAATTGCCTAAGACATTCATAAAAATAATATTGATTCTTTCATAAATATAGTATATGCATACTACGCCTGTGGTAACAGTAACAGAATCTTATAGCTCTTCGACTGAAGCTACGCCGCAAGGAATAAAACTTCGGAAGACTTTAACCCCAACGAAAATTATTAAAATAATAAATAATGGTTCCAAATAGCATCTCAGCGTTTGGCTTGAATTGTAAGAAATCTAATGAACGCAGAGCTGACCATCGCATACTCTGTTTTACACCGTGGTGCTGTTATTTGTTGCACATTTTTCACAACACTCGCGTGTTGCGAGAGAAAACCGTTAAGACAGAGGAAATCATTAATACTCTCATTATCGAATTTCCATCTCTCCAAAATTTCCGTTCACCGAGCAGAGTCACGTGATACAACTTTCGCTCGACTCCATTGTTTTTATGCAAATGACTGCTTTTCGACAGCCTTGCGAACTGACAGCCGGGTCAGAATATCTCTAGATTAACATGCCAGACCGCGTCTGTGAATGACGCAAGGATTAGGACATATCCTCTGTCGCCTAAAATGAAATACTGCACAGTTTTGTTTTATTGGGGGCCTGTTCTGGATAGATACGAAGCGATTGAATGAAGAGGATCAAGCTTATTGACGTCATGGGAGATTCAAAAACTGTATTTACACCTCTCTATTTCAATACCGATAGCTCTGTAGGAAAGACCAAAAGCAGGGTGGTCTCGAACGTTCCCACCTTGTTTGGTTTAGCTTTATTGACGTGCCGCCATCATGAAGCAAAATCCATACCAATATCCTCAAAATGTTATCACAAACTTCAGTTTTATACAACTATTTGTTTTATTTCTTATGTACTTATTAATACAGTAATTGCATAAACCAGCAGCAGACTCTACATACTCACTAGAAAAATCTGATGTGTTGCACTCACATGACTTTCTCTACTCTTGTACTAAATATTCTTACCAACTTTATTCCTGTATTTCCTTTATGTTAATCGAGAAAAACATTTGCAGAAATTATATTATTGCTATTTTTCTTGTAGGTGCAAGGGGAATATGGGAATACAGTCACACAAACAACGACAGAAATCGTGTTTTAACGAAATTCACATTTTTTGTATACTAAGATTTTCTCTATCTCTTACGGTTTACCAGTTATGCAAAAGTCATCAAGATTAAATAAATCTACATGAGCTATAGCCAGAAAATTCAAACTGTGCGTTTCATTTCTATAAAATCATCTTAAACATGTGACATTTTAATAAAAATTGTTACGCGTTTTTGAGAAAATCCAGTGTTTCCAAAAGTTTTTGATACAAAGGGTAGCTTAGGGTGGAGGAATCTTTTAAAACGTCGTGCTCCGTCCTTGAAAGATGTTAAACTTAAATACCAACTTTGATTTTTGGCTGACTTCGTTTATGAGGTGCTGTACACACATGCGCGCGCACACACACAAACACACTCACCCCCGCACAGACACACGCATGTTAGGGGTATAGGTGCAGACATCTTGATAATTGCCACCTTAATATGTATCCACTTGTTTCATAGTTGCTTTTACTTTCTCTACTGGTAAGTAGAGGAAGTATTGTATTCCACCCAAAAATTCGATGTCGAGATTTCACCGGAAATATATGTTTTGAGGCCCCCTGAATCCAAAAAAAAAAAAAAAGAATTTTTAGAAAAAGGCCCGTGTATGTGTCTGTGTGTAGCATAACTCAAAAACGAAAAGTCGGTTAAAAACCAAAGTTGGTATTCAAGTTTAATGTCTTTCAAGGATGCGACACGAAGATTTTGAAGAAAATAGCCCCACCCTAAACTACCCTTTACATGAAAAATTTTTCAAACATTTTGATTTTCTTGAAAATGGCTCTAACGATTTTTATTAAAATGTTGTATGTTTGAGATATTTTTATGACAAATGAAATGTATATTTTGAATTTTCTGGCTATAGCCCCTGAAGTCGTATTTACTCTGAACAACTTTTGCTTAACTGGTAAACCGTTTGAGACAGACCAAATCATACTATACAAAAGATGTAGATCTTGCTAAAATACACAATTTATGTCTCATTAAATTTTCTTGTAGGGTGAACCATTTCGGAGATATTCCTTGTTGTGTGTATGAGTTTCGAAAAACTTAGAACTTTCGTGAAATGGATCATCGTTCATTTTTTTATATGTTAAGTGTGCAAAACAGAACCTCAAAGCTTTAAAACATTTGACTATCGCACAAAGCCTACTGTATTCTAACATTCCCCTTGCACCTACAAGGAAATAAGCAATAAGATAAGTTGTACAAATGTTTATCTTAACCAACACGACGAAGATATAGGAATAAGAATTTGTACAAATAGTTTGTACAAGAGTAGAGAAAGTCATGGGAGTGCAACACATCAGATTTTTTTTTCTTTCTCTTCCATAATGGGTTTCCCACAAACCACTTACATGTTTCACTCACTACCTGATGTTTCTCCATGATCGTAACTGCCCTCATCTATCATATGGACTATACGTTTTTCTTCACACCTCAGTACGCGATCCACTAGCCTAAGCACTGTGAGATAATTTGCCTTGCAGACAGAATTGGATGCTTTGGTTCCAATACATCATTCGTTATCACCAGACCGGCCCACTTTGCGTCATGCATTCTGTGCCATGCCTAATTAGAGGTATTGTTAAACCTGAAAACATACTACTCTTAATATGGCTGAGTATCTTTAGAAGTGCGAGTAGGTCTCCTTGTAACAGCCTAAGAAGACTTTATGCCCTTCCTGTTTTCTAATCTAGGGACTGATATCTACGTTTTTAATTAAGGGTAATAACTGTCTCAATAGATCAGCACCTGTTTCTAGTTTTGTGTAGGCTCCAAGAATGTTCTGTAGCTTCGGATTCCTCGGTGTTAGCACAGACGACATATGGAGTATATTTAAATAGCCTTAGAGCTTTTAGACGTTTTCTGAATTTGCCATGTACAGTTATAAAACTAATAACTCGTCTGAGTATAGCTTTTAGAGGCTAATTAACTATTACTAGCTTTTCACAAGGTTCATAAATTGCTTTTCACTTCTTTAGTGTTTCATTTTCAACCCAAAATTTAACTGTGGGTACCTTTATTTTTTCTTTTTCAAATAAAGTGCTTATACCACAGATTAGTTCAGGTTCTATGAAGGGAACACTTCCTGATTTCTTTGCTAGGACATCAGCTTTTTCATTTCCATAAACACCAGTATGTCTTGGTACCCACCGAAGTGCTACGGTATTACGGGAAGAAAGACTATAGTTAAGTAAAATTATAAGTCCGCAAATGAAGTAAATATTGGTGTAATATTGTTCATTACACTAACCTCAATTACCAATAAAAATAATTATCTTATACCCTTAACACTATGTATTTCAACAGCATGGTGTGACTTCATGAAGTACTTCCTAACTCTCTCACAAAAGTAGAGCTAAGACAGAGTGCACCACTGCAGTAGCGGTTGGCCATTTTCAAGTTAGATTACAATCGTAACTCACTGGTGAAACTGTGCCATAATATTTAATGCGCTACAAAATACCTCTATATTCATTATGCAGCTATTGCATATTCCCTAAATAAATAGCTTTCTGCTCGTAATCATTACACACAGTAGGTATAATATATTTGTATTACATCTCTAAGCTCCGTTCATAATGTTTACATACAGTATTTACGTGTTAATTTAAACAAACATTACACAGGTGAATTGGTGATTCAGACTGCAAACAGTTGTGGTCCTGGTCAGAGAAAGGCCATATAGACAACGCTTTTAAATCTGCTCTTGTGCTAAATGTTTAATTTACCAATGTGTTCTTTTTTAAGTAGAGGAAATCTATTTCAGTCCAGAGCTTTAACATTACGATTTCACAGATACGTTTATAGCAGATATGCGCTGTGTTCAAACATGCATAAATAGCAAAATGCGCATGTTCTGAGGATGAAAGTTAAGGATATGTATGACATTTCTCCTGACTGTCCCTAATTTGGGATACTTTGCTTAGTAGTATTCTTCCACAAAGAATAAAAATCTGATGTGTTGCACTCACATAACTTTCTCTACTCTTGCACTAACCATTCTTACAAACTCTTATTCCTATATCTTCTTCGTGTTAGTCGGGATAAACATTTGTACAAATTATCTTATTGCTTATTTCCTTGTAGGTGCAAGAGGAATATTAGAATACAGTAGGCTTTGTGCAATAGTCAAATATTTTAAAGCTTTGAGGTCCCGTTCTCTTTGCACGCTTACCATATAAAAAAATTGAACAACGATGTTCCGTTTCACAAAAGTTTTTAAGTTTTCCGAAACTGACACAAATAACAAGGAATATCTCCGAAATTGTTCACCCTACTAGAAAATGACATTTTAATCAAAATCGTTAGAGCCTTTTTGAAGAAAATCAAAATTTTGGAAACATTTTCCCTCTAAAGGGTAGTTTAGGGTGGGGCTATTTTCTACAAAATCTTTCCTTGAAAGACATTAAACTTGAATACCAACTTTGGTTTTTAATCTACTTTTCGTTTTTGAGTTACGCTGTCCACAGACACATAGACTGACACACATACACACACACACACACACACACACACACACACCTTTTTCTAAAAATGCTTTTTTTGGATTCAGGGGGTCTCAAAACATATATTTCTAGTGAAATCTCGACATCGAAATTTTGGGTGGAATACAATACTTCCCCTACTTACCAGTAGAGAAAGTAAAAATGAATAGCAATGTTCTACTTGACTAAGATTTCCAAAACTCACACAAATAACAAAGAATATCTCCGAAATGATTCACTCCACAAGAAACTTTATTTGGACATAAATTTTGTGTTTTAGAAAGATCTACATAGCCACCTAAACACATACACACACGCACACACACATACACACGCGCGCGCACACATATACCCACGCACACGAACACACACACACACATTTTTCTAAAAATGCTATTTTTAGATTCAGGGGGGCCTCAAGCTTTTCCGTGAAATCTCGACATCGAATTTTTGGATGGAATACAATACTTCCTCTCCTTACTATACGTAGTACAGAAATTAAAGTGTTCAGTAAGCGGTCAAAGTTCTGTTTCTCAACTGAGGGATCCCGGGTTTGATGCCCGACTGCCGTTGGGAATTGTTCTTGAACTCGAATAATTTCCTATCTCTCACAGATTCTGGAAGTGTAAATGTGGGAGCGAATATGAGTGTGTTTAATCTTAAAAACACTAAAAATCAGCGTTAAGAAATCCTACCGTTCAGCGAACAATAACACCATCAGTTGTTTCTCAAGTCGAAGTCCCAGATATGACCAAAGAAATTAAAGGGGCCTATGCAAATAAAACAAGATAATAACTTCATTTGGCATTGCTTTCTTTTTTAAATGTATAGAAGAGTTTTCAAGTGGTACAGCGTACCGCTTCCTACCTTCTGAACTACAGCCTTGATGATGATGATGATGATGATGATGATGATGATGATGATGATGATTTTAACAATGACGAATGACAACATTCGGAGATTAGCACCTTGAACTATGGAATAACTTTTAACCTTTGTACAGTCATGGAAAAACGATTAAACGCCTTAGGAGAGCAGACTATTGCTAAGTCAATTTTTCCAACATGTAGCCGAGTTTCTTGATAGGTGTTACATCTGTTATCGCCTGCCGGACACACAATTAGGCTGTCTCTTGAATCACCACTCCCAATTGTATCTGTGAATATGTATACATCACACGAGTGCCAGGTGACAAAGCTATGAAGCGTATCGGAAAGTGTGTGAAACTGCAGAGTTGTTTATGCAACCTTATCGCACAAATACGGGGAGGCAGTGTATCTACACTGCTCAGATGCAATCATATCGTCAAGACAACATCTCTTATGGGCAGGTCCGAGAAATCATTCGTGTTGCATTACAGACTGTATGTAGCTGGTATTTGGCTGTTCTAATAAGCAGATAACAAGCAATCGGAGAGCTATGCCAGCCAAGATTAATACACCTGGATGCCTTGCCAGATAGTATGTCATATCAGAGATTTCCGAGAGTAAACAACACATGCAGTGTGTGTTAACTAAGAGGCTTCTGATGATAAAAGGTAAAGCGGATGTTGACCATTAGAGAAGCAATAATATTTAACATTTTATTGGATGTATGAACTCTGTATGAGGCAATGAACTAAACATTCCAGTGATGTATAAGCGGGTGACTTCATCACAACGAGATATCACTGTTACTGAAGGTAAGTTAAATGACTCGCAACCAAGCTTTCATTTAAATGTTTCAGTCTTCAAGGATTGCGCGAGCTATGAAAGTGAGTGAGACAGTGAGTAAGTGAGTGAGGTTTAGGAGCTCGAAGACAATCAGGGTATTTTCATCACGAGATATATCAATGCTATAAAAGTGGTCGGTGTGGATGGCCCAATGGCTTAGGCAATCACATACTGATCTACAAGGTCGCGGGTTGCAAACCTGGCACATACAAATGGTTTTTAAGTGTGCTTAATAGTTTCAGTGGATTTGCTCACATATAAAACAATTCCTATGGGATGAAATTCCGGTACACCGGCGCTGACATGATCGTGGCAATTGACGGTTTACTTTACAAATATGATTATTTATTTTTAAAAGAGTGCACATACATGCAAGAGAAATGCCTCAAGAAATTCCTTGGTTACTAGGAATGCAAAGGAGACACACACATTTGTAAAATCGTTTAGGAAAATGCTTTAGCCCGAGCCAAACAAAAATGCATGAACACGTGAGCGTCATGCTAGTAAGGGACGCGTGGAAAGCAGCATGCTCCACACATGTTCAGACGTAGGGAAACGCAGCAACACATTCCTTTGATCTGAGTAGGGAAAACCAACTGAGGGGAACGTCTGTGCGTATAATGACATTGTTTGTAGGTGCCAAGGTCACATACAGAATCCCACGAAAAGAACACCGACTATACAGAGCGTTCATCTTGCTCTGGTCCGCTTTCCAGCTTATCGAACGAAGTATGATTTCAGTGGTAACCCACAATTCCTTTAGAGTCAGTATTATAAAAATCTGATGAGTTGTACTCACATGACTTTCTCTACTCTTGTGCCAACCATTCTTACAAACTCTTATTCCTATAGCTTCATGTTAGTCGGGATAAACATTTGTAACAAATATCTTATTACTAATTTTCTTTTAAGTACAAAGAGAATATGGGAATACAATAGCTTTGAGCTTTCAAATTCCGTTCTCTTTGTATGACCAAAAGATAAACAAGTGAATAACGACCTTCCATTTGAGAAGAGTAAGTATTGCAAAACTCACGCAATTAAAAGAAGGTATCTCCGAAATGGCTCATTCCACAAAAAAAAATGCATTTGGACATAACTGGTGTTTTGAGATCTACATTTTTCATATAGTAACATTTGGTCTATTTCTTAAGGTTTACCAGTTATGCAAAAGTCATCAAGAGTAAACGGGACTACTCGGGCTATAGCTAGAAAATTCAAAATATAAATTTCATTTGCCTGGCAATATCTTAAACATGTCACTTTAAAATCGTTAGAACCATTTTTGAAAAGATCAAAATTTCCAATAACTTTTCCCTGTGAACGGTAGCTTAGAGTGAAGGAACTTTGTTAAAAATCTTCGTGTCCCATCCTTAGAAGATATTAAAACTAAATACAGCTTTGGCTTATCTCTGATGTGAGATTCTCTAGTGGTCTAACCGGGAAATGTACGAGTCAGCTAAGGAATTTAATGTACTGGCAAGTTGGCCATGGTAGCTTAGTGGTTAAAGCAGCCGATCGATAAGCAGAAGATCCGTGGTTCAAATCCCGGCTATGGCATTGAATTTTTCAGAAGTATTGTATTCCACCCAAAAATTCGATGTCGAGATTTCACGAGAAAAATGTTTTGATACCCCCTGAATCCAAAACAGCATTTCTAGAAAAAGGTCCTGTGTGTGTGTGTGTGTGTGTGTGTGTGTGTGTGTGTGTGTGTGTGTGTGTGTGTGTGTGTGTGTGTGTGTGTGTGTGTTCGCGCGTGTGCAGTGACAATCTCTGGACAGAATATCTCAAAAACCAAAAGTTGATTAAAAACCAAGGTTGGTGTTTAAGTTTAATGTCTTTCAAGGATGGGACACGAAGATTTTGAAGAAAATAGTCCCACCTTGAACTACCCTTCACATGGAAAATTTTTCGAAAATTTTGATTTTCTTGAAAATGGCTCTAACGATTTTGATTAAAATGCCATATGTTTAAGATATATGTATGAAAAATGAAACGTATACTTTGAATTTTCTGGCTATAGTCTATGTAGTCCTGTTTATTCTAGATAACTTCTGTATAACCTGTAAACCGTAAGAGATAGACAAAATCTTAACACACAAAAAATGTAGATCTCTCTAAGACGCACAATTTATGTCTCAATGATTTTTTGTAGAGTAAAGCATTTCGGAGATATTCCTCGTTATTTGTGTCAGTTTCGGAAAACAAAGCTTTCGCGAAGTGCAAGATCGCTGTTCATTTTTTTTTAATGCGCTAAGCGTGCAAAGAGAACGAGATCTCAAAGATTTAAAAGATTTGACTATCGCACAAAGCCTACTGTATTCTAATATTCCCCCTGCACATTCAAGGAAATAAGCAATAAGATAATTTGTACAAATGTTTATCTCAGCTAACACGAAGAGTTTGTAAGAATGGTTAGTACAAGAGTAGAGAAAGTCATGTGAGTGCAACACATCAATTTTTTTATTACGTCATTGTTTTAAAATTTGGAGTCTTTTTCAATTATTTTAGGTCATCAAAATACAGGTCCTGGTTATGAATATCTAACAGATGGTTACAATGCCGCACAACTTCATGAACGGTATATTGATTAGAAATTTTCATCTCTATTTTAGTTTTCCGAAAAAGGGCTTGTTTTGTAAACAAGGCAATATGACCTAACCCCTTGAGTATAACAAAATTGTGATTATAGCCATGTATGTGCAAATGTGTGTCCTGATTAACATGAAAGGATAGAAAAATAAGCTGGTTTACGCTAATTCATTTTCCATGCGATCCCTGATGTCCCTGGTCCATCGCATTTCTTTTTGTTGTCACTAATTAAAATTGGTGCCAGCGCTGCCTTATTCAGACATATGGCAAATATTGAACTTTCATCTATTTAATAATCGCACTAATGTTTAACTGCAATATGTGTAGCCTAGATAGGCTTGTCAAATATTTGTCAAATGTCTCGGTAAACAGATTCACCTGTTTTTAATAATGCAAGGAAAAGTGCCACCATTTGACTGAAAGTCAGTTTTTAATTTCGACTTTTCTGCATATATGATTTCTGCTGTTATTCCAGCCTTTAGGTTTAATTTATGAATTCGATGATGTGTCGCAACGTGGTGCAGTTTTGCTATCAAGTTTTTTTTGTTTTTTTTTTAACTTTCTCTACTACGTATAGTAAAGTAAAAGAAGCATTGTATTCCACCCAAAAATTCGATGTCGAGATTTCACCGGAAATATGTTTTGAGGCCCCCTGAATCCAAAAAAAAAAGCATTTTTAGAAAAAGGTCCGTGTGTGTGTGTGTGTGTGTGTGTGTGTGTGTGTGTGTGTGTGTGTGTGTGTGTGTGTGTGTGTGTATGTCTGTATCTGTCAGTTAATGGATAGCATAACTCAAAAACGAAAATCCGGTTAAAAACCAAAGTTGCTATTTAAGTTTGTCTTTTAAGGATGCGACACGAAGATTTTAAAGAACATTATTCCACTTTAAACTAAAATTTTGATTTTCCTGAAAATTGCTCTAACGATTTCGATTAAAATGTCTGTCATATGTTTGAGATATTTTATGACAAATGAAACGAATATCTTGAATTTGTTGGCTATAGCCCATGCAGTTCCATTTACTCTGGATGACTTTTGCATAACTGGTAAACCGTAAAAGATAGACCAAGTTTTACTATATAAAAAAGTAGAGCTAAAACACAATATATGTCTAAATAATGTTTGTACAGGGAGCCATTTCGGAGATATTACTTATTTGTGTCAGTTGAAACTAGATATATTTGTGTGCAATATCGATTATAAACTGTTCTGAAATAAACTTGTTTGGAAGTCTCCTCTATGCCGAGGTTACCCTAATTCGCCCGGCCGCTGCGTCCTCTAGTCGCAGTCAATACCACGGAGGAGTGCAGGTTGAGGGTGGCGGGGGTCAGCACGCCAACTCTCCCAACCGTTAGGCGACTACTTGACCTTTTAGGGACGCTACCTTTAATCAGGATATCTCTTCAATTGGCCCCTCAGGAACCTAACCCTTTCAGTCCCGAATTATTTTGCTACTTATGCCATTCTTCCTCTAGTTCGAAACCGGTGTAGATTTGGTGGTCTCGGACACCCTCAGCCTACTGACTTGAATAACCATGATCGTTAAGGTGACACGCAGTGCACTGGCCATGCACTCAAAGCCTGAGGTCGTGAGTTCGAGTCTGGGCAACCGCAGTCAAATGTGCCTGTGGTAAAGGACGGGGAGAGCCCACGTAAAATAATCGGTGTGATGGCATGCGTGGATGATGACGGGGTATCATTTGACTGCAATGTAAATTGTAAAAAAAATAGTTTTCTACAATTCAGAACTTCTCAAATATATATGTTTAATTGGTGACGAACAATATAACAAGAATATAGCAGAAAAAACCGTTAAAAGTATTACAAATAGGCAAAAAATGCCTATGTCCATTATAATGGACACCGGAACTGAGTGGGTTAACGAGGCTGAGTGCACCCCGTACCAGACCTCCCAGTGTGGGAAAACTTCGGTGTCGAGATTTCACCGGAAATATGTTTTGAGGCCCCCTGAATAAAAAAGAAACATTTTTAGAAAAAGGTGCGTGTGTCTGTGTCTGTGCGTGTCTGTGTATCTATCTGTCTGTCTGTCGGTCTGTCTATGTGTCTGTGGGCAGCATAACTGAAAAACGAACAGTCGATTAAAAACCAAACTTGGTATTTAAGTTTAATATCTGTTAAGGATGTTAAGGATACATGGAAATTTTTTCGAAAATTATTTTCTAGAAAATGGCTCTAACGATTTTTATTAAAATACTATATGTTTCAGATATTTTAATGACAAACGAAATGTAATTTATGCCCAAATAAGGTTTTTTCTTAAGAGAACCATTTGGGAGATATTCCTTATTTGTGCAAGTTTTGGAAAACACTTTCGTCTAATAGAACATCGTTATTCATGTTTAAGTTAGCCTACAAAGAGAACGGAATTTGAAAGCTTTAAAAGATTTGACTATCGCACAAAGCCTATTGTGTTCCCATATTCCCCTTGTACCTACAAGGAAATAAGTAGGAAGATAATTTCTGCAAAAGTTTATCTTAACTAACACGAAGAAGACATAGGAATTAAGGTTTGTAAGAATAGTTAGTACAAGAGTAGAGAAAGTCATGTGAGTGCAACACATCAGATTTTTGTGTAATAAGTGAGTACTGCAGATAACTTCTACCGTTACTAAGTGGTACCCAAACTTATGCAGAAGATTGTAAACGCCAAAGGATGGTTTTCACGACGTCATCTGCCGCAAGAGAAGGAAAATCGGGATAGAACGAACGAAAATGTAGAAAGCTGGACAGATAGGTAGTGGTCGCTCTTGAACGAGCACAAAAAATAGGGCCGGGATAAAATGAGGGAAGACCGTGCCAAAGTATTGCACAATTTATGATCCGCTATTCACTCAATCACATTTCTCTCGCACTGTGCTGGATTACAGGGTCGTCCCGCCCTCTTTGCCATCCCTGGTATTCCAAATAATTGTTCAGCCGTGTGCCCACGGTTTCTATGGCTCATTCTATATGCCGTCCTTCCTATCTCCACGTCCTGCCTGGCTACTGGACGTATTAATTCATTATCGACTTCCGCTTCAGAGCTGCCTCCCTAGCAGCGGCCTGGAGAGGCTCTACCTAACTGCCTAATCAACAAGCAGTTCATTTACACTGCGGCACTCCATCATCTTCGTCACGCGATACACAGATTTCCCATGAACTGCAACACAAGTTCATGAGCTGGAAGTTGGGTTTGAATTTTGACAATCACTGCTGTACTGCCAAAATTCTTTCGTAATAAACCTTATATAATTTCTTCTGTCTATGTGTATGCCACTGAACTCCTTCTAAACGGTTGGATCGATGTTTGAGACATTTTGTGTGTTGTGTGTGTTGTGTTGTGTTGTGTGTGTGTGTGTGTGTGTGTGTGTGTGTGTGTGTGTGTGTGTGATCAAGGTGATTCGAAAATGGTTTAGATTCACAATTTAACTCGATAGAATATATTCTTTTTAATTAATTTATATGTTGATCTATGGATGGTTTAGGTTCACAGGATCCGTCAAGCAGCGCTACGATCGCATTTTAGACTTCCTTGTATTTTGTTCCGCGATAGGATTCTAGAGCGTTTTTGTCGCAGCTTAACATTAATATTACATTAAAAGTGTGTGCTTATTGAGAAAAAGTAATTAAACATTACACATTGTGCAAATTCATAAGGTGCAGTATTGAAGTATTTTACATGATTTGTCGTGAATTCCAATGATGTATACACGTCAGTGTATAACAATCCGCTTAACCTACACATTTAATATAGTATTATTTATTAAAATAAGCTTTTAGAGTGTAATTAAACAATACACATTGTGCAAATTGTGTTAAGAGAGCCAACAACCATTGAAACATATACAACAAATCATACTAAGCATTATAAAAGCAAAGGACCCTCTTATATGTACGAGAATGATTTAGCACGAATTTTCTTCGAAATTCACCTTCTCTCGAATCTCTCGTAAACTAGCCGGCAGTCGGAAGTCTCTCGAACCATCTGGAAACGCTTTATTCTATCGAGCTCCGTTGCTAACGTTGTTTAGTTGCAGCGTAGTGGTGTGAGGTAGCTGAACTTTTAGCGTGTTTGGCGACCGGCGTTACAGTATTTTAATTATTTTTAGATAGTACCTAATAATTACAAGAAATAATTTTCATATCTTAAAATAAATGCGTAATATTAAGTACAAGTTTCAATTTTTGAGAGTACAAGCCTTTACCAAATAAAACTGTGTTGTTAGGAAAAGCAATTAGATAAGTCAGTGTAATTAATGCAATTAAGCGTTCCAGTGAACACAGGAATCCATTCGTTAAAGGTTCCACTACTTAAAACTCTATTTTAGTTATCTTTTAGAATATAAAAAATGCTAAAGATGTATATAAAGGAACAAACACTCTCTCCTTCTTCTCCTTCTCTCTCTCTCTCTCTCCCTCTCTCTCTCTCACACACACACACACACACACATTCGGATAGTTATCTAAACGATTTTGGAGACTTCAGAGGATTTCCTGTGAAACGTCATTTTTCCCACTTTAAGTACGTATGTAGGAAAACTTCTAGAAAATTCAACTTCATAACAAAGAATATCTTGGAAAGTGTTAATGTCACAAAAGAGATATTCAATACAACATTTGGGCTGTAATGAAATTTCAGTGTTTTTGGTAGAAAGATTTCTATTCCTTGGTATTTATTAATTATATGAAAGTAATTCAGAATTAGGACTTCAATTCGTAGTTCCAGATACTTAAATACATAGATTTTGCCAGGCAAACATCAAACTTAGAGGATTTTAATCAAAATTATTAGAACAAAATGAAAGATACAAAAGCGCTTGCATGTAAACAATAAACCAGAGTAAGCGCATTTTCTTAGGAAACTTTGTGTCTTAGAGATGCTGAATTTAAATGCAAGTATTGACGAATACGGAAACTGAGAGGGGGAGGAGCGAGTGTGAGGCAGAGAGAGATGAACGCATGTTCTAAAAATGTCCCCTATTTATACAGGGAGCATCAAAATATATATTCCCGGTGAAAGCCCACTGTCGAAGTTTTGGATAGAATGAATTACTTTAACTTACTGTAAACACGCAGTAGAGAAAGACCTGAACAGTTTGTAAAATGTTTAGTACTGAAACGTCTTGTACTACCACACAATAACTCTCAGAAGCACCGTACAGTCAGCCGACCTCAAGAAGCAGTCATATTCCGAGAAGCAGTTTCCTGAATTGCCGAACCGCACTGCCCAACCTCATTAGCGTAACCAAGACCCTGTAAGCTGTTGAAGAGAACTTATGCCCATTCTACAATAGTTACCAATAAGAAGACACTTATACTAATATGTACATAATACCTTCCTCAACCTTTGTAAGGCCTACAACGTACAACTAGGACCTGGATTCACCAATCAGAATCTTTCTTTCACTTCAGATTTCCAAATATTATAACAAAGCATACAAGCAGCTATAAGTAAACAGCAGAAGAAGAATATAGAGGTTATACACACCAAAAAACCCTAAAACGGCAATTATTGGAAATATCAAAGAAAGGAACTAACAATATGGCAGGAGGAATGGACAAGTACGACCAAAGGGGCAGCATGTAGAACCTTTTTCCCATCGGTTCATCAGAGATTAAAACTCAAGAT
This sequence comes from Tenodera sinensis, assembly GCA_030765045.1. Classification (NCBI taxonomy): domain Eukaryota; kingdom Metazoa; phylum Arthropoda; class Insecta; order Mantodea; family Mantidae; genus Tenodera; species Tenodera sinensis. The sequence continues at coordinate 40,089,963 of CM060974.1, forward strand.
TACCATGACGTCTTCCCTTGCAGCAATCGTAACAGAACACGAAGTATTAAAATCCTATCTCAATAGATTCAGGAGTGCAGATGATACATGTGCCTGTCAGCAAGAAGATCTGACCATCTATTACACAGGTGTAGAAAACATCAGCATCAGAGGCACACATTAAGACAAATTGTGGCGAATCATGGAAAGTGGCCAGTGACTCCACATCAATTCATTACAAAACACTATAAAGTGTTCAAAAAATTCATAGCATCAATAAACTTTAACACATTGTGAATACATCGTAAACCACAAATAGTTACATTTTAGGGTAATAATATTAATTCTGGGAACTTAATTATTGTAAATAATCCTTTTACCTGTTACTTTTATAGTTATATAAACACTAGCAACATTAATGAGACACTGTAAGTACCAATTCAGAAATGTAAATCATAGCATTCAGTGTTGCAAGCAATGGGACATGCTGATTGAAACAATAAAAAAAGCTATACAAATCAAAAAGTGCTTTTATTAGCTTTGCTAGCAGCAAACACTAAGTTACTATTAAAAAAATCTGATGTGTTGCACTCACATGACATTCTCTACTCTTGTACTAACCATTCTTACAAACTCTTATTCCTATATCTTTGTGTCAGTTAAGATAAACATTTGTGTAACTTATCTTATTGCTTATTTCCGTGTAGGTACAAGGGGAATATTAAAATACAGTAGGCTTTGTGCGATAGTCAAATGTTTTAAAGCTTTGGGATTCTGTTGCCTTTGTCCATTTAATATATAAAAAAATGAACGACGATCCTTTTCACGAAAGTTCTAAGTTTTCCGAAACTCACACACATAACAAGGAATATCTCCGAAATGGTTCGCCCTACAAGACAATTTATTCAGACATAAATTATGTATTTTAGCAAGATCTACATTTTTTGTATAGTATGATTTGGTCTATCTCTAACGGTCTACCAGTTATGCAAAACTCATCCAGAGTAAATACGACTACAGGGGCTGTAACCAGAAAATTCAAGCTATACATTTCATTTGTCATAAAAACATCTCAAACATATGACATTTTAATCAAAATCGTTAGGGCCATTTTCAAGAACATGAAAATTTTTGAAAAATTTTCCATGTAAAGGGTATTTTAGGGTGGGGCTATTTTCTTCAAAATCTTCATGTCGCATCCTTGAAGGACATTTAACTTAAATACCAACTTTGGTTTTTAACCGACTTTTCGTTTTTGAGTTATGCTGTCCAAAGACTGACTGACCGACAGACTGACACACACAGACACAAACGGACCTTTTGCTAAAAATGCTTTTTTTGGATTCAGGGGGCCTTGAAACATATATTTCCGGTGAAATCTCGACATCGAATTTTTGGGTGGAATACAATACTTCCCCTACTTACCAGTAGAGAAAGTAAAAATATGTGTTGCACTCACATGACTTTCTCCACTCTTGTACTAACCATTCTTACACACTCTTATTCCTATATCTTCTTCGTGTTAGTTGAGATAAACATTTGCAGAAGTTATCTTATAGCTTACCTCCTTGTAGGTGCAAGGAGAGAATGGGAATACAGTAGGCTTTGAGAGATAATATAATCAAATGTTTTAAAGCTTTCAAATTATATCCTCTTTGTATGGTTAACATATATAACATAAACAACGATGTTGCATTTGACGAAAGTTTAAGTTTCCCGAAACTGACACAAATAACAAGGAGTATCTCCGAAATGGTTCACTCTAAAAAAATGTATTCAGACATAAATTGTGTGTGTTGGCGAGATCTACATTTTTGTGCAGTAAGATTTTGTCTATCTTTTACGGTTTACGAGTTATTCAAAAGTCATCCACTGTAAACAGGACTACATAGGCTATAGCCATTAACATATATTACTAAGGTGGTTATTACAATATTAATATATATTTAATAAATAATAAGAAATCCAGTTAACAGCATGTCTAAATGTTATGCTATGAAATGAGTTTAAATCTCCTGTCCATCCATACTAAGATTAAAACCATTACAATTGTTCCTTACCTCTGTCACGCTTGTCTCATATTGGTGTCGTGGTGTGTGATTTAGTTTCCCGGGTCCTCTAACCTCAATTCGTTTTGTAGTAGATCCAATTCATCTCGGTCTGTGTCCTGTTCTCATGACCGTGCCCACCAGTGTCTTTTGCTTCTAATACGTCTTTTCTTCCGACAGAGGACTCGCGGAAATATATCCCAAACCTATATACTTAATACAGCAATTGCTAGATTAATATTTACGTCCGCCATGTGAGAACGCTTGCTACGTGAACTGTCACTTACATTGGACCAAAATGAATCATAGTGTGACGGTTTCTTGTGCAATTCCGTTGGATACAAAAAGTTTGGTCAAAAACGTTCGACTGTGGCACACCAGCTTAGGGAAAACTTCCATGTGATTTACAGGTTGAAAGGTCATGTATAACCTCCACGTGTACACAAGCTACAGGTGTCGCATTCCGCCGAAAAATTCAATAACGGGAGTTGTGGAAATTAATGTTTTGAGGTCCTCTGAATCCAAAAGATCATTTTTCTTTAGAAAAAGTGTATGTATCTATGTATATGCACGTTTGCGTTAGTGCGTGTGTGAAGAGGATAACTCAGAAACGGAAAGAGGATAAATACCAAAGCTAACACCGCAGTTAGTACCATGCAAAAAGAAATCACATAGTACTTTGTGATAGTTTTGTGGGAAAACTATTGCATAAAGACAAAAAATCCGATGTTTTGTACTCACATGACTTTCTCTACTCTTGTACTAGCCATTCTTACAAATTTTTATTCCTATATCTTCGTGTTAATTGAGATAAACATTTGTGCAAATTATCTTATGGTTTATCTTCTTGTAGATGTAAGGGAAATATGGGAATACAGTAGGCTCTGAGCGATAGTCAAAATTTTTGAAGCTTTCAAATTCCGTTCTCTTTGCGCGGTTAACAAAGAAATTAATAACGACGTCCCATTTAACAGAAGTACAAGATCTCCAAAACTCTCACAAATAACAAGAAATATCTTCGAAATGGTTCACTCTACAAACAAATTATTTAAACATAAATTGTGTGTTTTAAGAAGCTCTACATTTTTGTACAGTAAGATTTGGTCTATCATTTACTGTTATTCAAAAGTCATCTAGAGGAAATAGGGCTACATGGACTAGAGTCAGAAAATTCAAGATATACGTTTCGTTAGCCAGAAAAATGTCACAAACATGGTATTTTAATCAAAATCGTTAGTCATTTTCAAGAAAGGCAAAATTTTCGAAAAAATGTCGATGTAAAGGGTAGTTTAGGCTGGAGGAATTTTCTTCAAAATCTTTGTGTCCTTGAAAGTCATTGAACTTAAATACAACTTTGGTTTTTAACCGACTTTTCATTTTTGAGTATACTGTCCACAGACAGACAGACACACACACACACACACACACACACACACACACACACACACACACACACACACACACACAAACAGAAACATTTTTCTAAAGATTTTTTTTCTGGAATGGGGGCCTCAAAACATATACTGCTGGTGAAATCTCGATATCTAATTTTGGGGGGAATACAATACTTCTAGTTTACTATATGCAGAGAAAGTAAAAAGTAACTCCAGAGTGCATACATGTTAAGGTACCATTGATCAAATTATCTGCACCCTAAATACTGGGTATGTGGTGGAGAAAGTAATATTACTTAACTAGAAGAACTTGTACCAATGATGACACTGGTTTCTGTCCAAATTGCCTTTAACTTAGTCTTAGATTATGCTTCCGTAAAGTTTACCAGTAAGTTATTTCTCTTAAAGGCCAAAACTGATATTACCGATGAACATGAATCTCGCATATAAATGCTGAAAGCCTGAGCAATAAGCATAAAATATTAATGTGCCTGCCCATTCTGCTTGCATGAGAAGCGGCTCTCAAACAACAGTATTTCACTTTGCGGTGGAAAGGACAGACTTCATAAGAACCCTCAACGAAAAATATTCTGGTTTTAGAAGAGCCGCAGTTTTATTTGTAACAGGAAATTGGATTGGTGCCACTGGGGGTGAAGTAGTTCCCCCTTCCCAACCCCTTTCTGTTCATCATTCCTGCGCCTCGGGCCAGCTTCTAAGCTTAAAGGAACTCTACCCTTCTTAACACAACAGCATGTTGAGATTCTTCTAGCTCTTATTCTTCTTCCTCTTCAACATCTGAAACCATTGTCGCAAAATGTTCAGTGTAATCCAGGGTTAAGATCTGGAGACGTCAGAGCTGAAATACTTATCATGACTTAGAGCTCCGATTTCAATTTGTTGGGAGGTTTAGCTCCAAACAGCTATTCCTAGATGTTAGTATAGGGCAGCGGTTTGGAAACTTTGAAACAAGGAGCTCTTTTTGAAGTAAACCCATTCTGTGGAGCCCCAAGAATTAATCTAAAAAATCTGATGTGTTGCACTTACATGGCATACTTTGCTCTCGTACTAACCATTCTTACAAACTCTTATTCCCTCATCTTCTTCTTGTTAGTCGAGATAAACATTTGCAGAAATTATCTTACCTTCTTCTAGGTAAAAGGAGAACATGGGAATACAGTAGGCTTTCAGCGATAGTCAAATCGTTTAAAGCTTAGAGATCCCATTCTCTTTTTACGCTCAACATATAAAAAATCTGATGTGTTGCACTCACATGACTTTCTCTACTCCTGTACGAACCATTCTTACAAACTCTTATTGCTGTCTTCTTCCTGTTAGTTGAGATAAACATTTGTACAAATTATCTTATTGCTTATTTCCTTGTAGGTGCAAGGAATACATTAGGCTTTGAGCGATAGTCAAATATTTTGATGCTTTGAGATCTCGTTCTCTTCGCACGCTGAACATATAAAAAATGAACAACGATATTCCATTTCACCAAAGTTTTAAGTTTTGCAAAACTGACACAAGTAACAACAATATTTCCGATATGGTTAACTCTACAAAAAAAATTACTTAGCCATAAATTGTGTGTTTTAGCAAGATCTACACTTTTTGTATAGTAAGATTTCGTCTATCTCTTACGGTTTACGAGTTATTCAAAAGTCATTCAGAGTAAACAATTACCTAGGTACAGTCTGAAAATTAAAAATATACATTTCATTTGTCATATAAATATCTCAAACATATGGTATTTTAATCAAAATCGTTGGAGCCATTTTCAAGAAAATCAAAATTTTCGAAAAATTGTCCACGTAAAGGGTAGTTTAGGGTGGGGCTATTTTCTTCAAAATCTTCGTGTCGGATCCTTGAAAGACATTAAAGTTAAATACCAACTTTGGATTTTAACCAACTTTTCGTTTTTGAGTTATGCTGTCCACAGACTGACAGACACACACGGACCCTTTTCTAAAAATGTTTTTATTATTATTATTATTATTATTATTATTATTATTATTATTATTATTATTATTATTATTATTATTATTATTATTATTATTATTATTATTATTATTATTATTATTATTATTATTATTATTATTATTATTATTATTATTATTATTATTATTATTATTATTATTATTATTATTATTATTATTATTATTATTATTATTATTATTATTATCATTATTATTATTATTATCATTATTATTATTATCATTATTATCATTATTATCATTATTATCATTATTATTGTTATTATCATTATTATTATCATTATTATTGTTATTATCATTATTATTATCATTATTATCATTATTATCATTATTATCATTATTATCATTATTATCATTATTATTATCATTATTACTATTATTATTATTCAGGGGGGATCTCAAAACATATTTCCGGTGAAATCTCGAGATGGAATTTTTGGGTGGAATACAATACTTCCTCTGCTTTACTATACGTAGTAGAGAAAGTAAAATAAGACTGAATATAAAAACAATGTGACAACTGACAGTGACAAATCCCAATCATGACACTAATGTCACAATGAGAAAGTGCTGTTACTACTTCTGTCACAGTATTTCTCTTCTAAAATTGAAGACAAAACACAGATTTGTTCTCTGGTTTATCCCTCCATCTCATTCCACTGGTATTCCATGTTCATTCCATGTATCATCAGTTTCATCGCCTGTGGCGCCGGATGTAGTAAATGGGGGCGTTAAACACTACCAAAAAAGAATTCTACAATCTGTTGTGACCTTGCCACTCACAGCTGTTCTGTCCTCTTGTAACCTTGATCCATACTATACTGCCTTTATCGATGTCACAAACTGCTTCACAGAACAACTCCGACGCGACGATTGAATGTCCCAAAACTGTCTCTGACTACACTTTCTTTAAACAACGACTTTACATACACACTGCTAAATGCTGTCTCGTTCAACCTCACGATTCCATTACGAAAAACTGACCGCTCTCGTCGTCCCGATTCGCTTATATTGGCGTAGCACAGATTTTTCTCGAAATTCATCTTTTCTTGACGCTTCTCATAAACCAGACAGCAGTTGAAGCTTTGCGAACTTTCTAGAAACACTTTGTTCTGTCGCGCTCACTGTCTCGGTGATGTTTTTATAGGCAATGATGTAGTTTGAAAATGTGGGCCTTTTGAATACTTTTGCGGCTCCAGCCAGCGTTATAGTATTTATAAATTAAATCTGTATAAGGGTTGCACAAGTAATTAGGATAGTTGTTACCTACACCCGATGATAATGTTGACAATTTGTCTGTTTCTTCCTGCAAGGCTTACAGTGCTTAGTGTCACTGTGACAGAAGTCAGCTAAAGACGCATGTAAAGATCGTGCCTTAAAAAGGTTGATATATTTTAAGGCTTCCTTTAACAACGCAGGCAGTTTTTACATTGCAAAGTACATCAGGAATTAATGTCTTTATCATGTAGGCCCACTTTCCGTTACTTACTACATCTAGGAGGGGAAAGCAAAACTAGCTTCATCAAGCGAAAAGGTGTTCCCTGCACCGCCGGCTCGATCAAGCGGACATAGTAGCTTTGTTTTCCCTACTAATAAATAATAGCAATTTTTATCATCATAACGCTGCAGACGAAGCCCCGAGAAGCACTGTCGCTGAATGACTTCAAAAGACTTGGTCTAGTGACAAGCCGCCAGAGTGTTTCTCTTTCTCACTCTTCGTAGTAAACATATCGACTACGTGGGCAGATTAGCAGTACACCGGTACCAAATTTTCCAGATGGATAAGAGGGTGTAGCAGAAAGAGAATTTTCTTCTGAATTACTTGCGGCTGGTCCGCCCGCCCAGCGACGGCTTCATCAGAGTTATTCACTTTTGTGTGTGTTCCTCTGATGTGTTGTGAGTGGGGACCAAACAGAAAGCAAAAAGAAAAAAAGAAAGAAAGAAAGAAAGAAAGAAAGAAAGAAAGAAAGAAAGAAAGAAAGAAAGAAAGAAAGAAAGAAAGAAAGAAAGAAAGAAAGAAAGAAAGAAAGAAAGAAAGAAAGAAAGAAAGAAAGAAAGAAAGAAAGAAAGAAAGAAGAAAGAAAGAAAGAAAGAAAGAAAGAAAGAAAGAAAGAAAGAAAGAAAGAAAGAAGAAGAAAGAAAGAAAGAAAGAAAGAAAGAAAGAAGAAAGAAAGAAAGAAAGAAAGAAAGAAAGAAAGAAAGAAAGAAAGAAAGAAAGAAAGAAAGAAAGAAAGAAAGAAAGAAAGAAAGAAAGAAAGAAAGAAAGAAAGAAAGAAGAAGAAAGAAAGAAAGCAAAAGAAAGAAAGAAAGAAAGAAAGAAGAAAGAAAGAAAGAAAGAAAGAAAGAAAGAAAGAAAGAAAGAAAGAAAGAAAGAAAGAAAGAAAGAAAGAAAGGTCAGCAATACTTTTCCGCACCGCACGTATTTAAACAAGTGGCATTGGTTTTTTGTGATGACATTAACGTCGTTTTAAAAATAGGGTTAAACAATTGCTTAAACCAATATAATGCATATTATGTATTCCTCGTTAACAACAATAACAAAAATAATAATAACAATAATAACAATAACAATAATAATAATAATAATAATAATAATAATAATAATAATAATAATAATAATAATAATAATAATAATAATAATAATAATAATAATAATAATAATAATAATAATAATAATAATAATAATAATAATAATAATAAATTACGTTTGTTTTTTAAAACATGCTCTTTTGCGATTTGCAGTAGTTCTATTACTTGTGTTACGCTAAACTTTCATTTTCCTTTGAAGTTCTGTTTTCCTGCTATTTCCGACAAACAGCCATTCAATGTTTTGAACTTCGATGTGAAATTTGAGGTCAAATGCACGATTGCATGTTCTCCGAATAAAAACCAATTTACAAATTGTATAGTGCGCATGCGTGTGAATAGCTTAAAAAACGTATATTAAAATTATTTTAAACGTTTTATATTTAATGTCATTATAGAGTGATATGAAGTCTCTAATCCCGAAAATTTAGTTTTCACCCTCGCTGCGAGTTCGTTCTGAATTTATAGTCTAAGAGAAATATTGGAATGATACTCTCTTTGAACTTACAAACACATTCCGCCCCTCACCCTTGTAGATAGGTATGAGCTGGCAAGTCGACCATTGAGGCCATCTGGTATAACTGATAGATAAGCCATCCTGGCTTCCCTCCCGCGGCATGGAGCATGGGAGTCGGAAAACATTTGAAGCAGACTGTACAAGCCCATTATCGTACCTAGATCTTGATCGCTGCTTCTGGTAGTCAGACGGTACACTCAACTTTCCCTACTGTCCTACAAATATTGATACACAAGCTTGTTCTTCTACATGCTTTATGGTAATATGGATATACTTCCAAGAGTGATACCGACCCCCTCATGTGATTTTGTACAGAATTGAATCGTGTTGTAAATACAAACAAAGTAAGGTTAGACGATAAAAGTGATATAAACGCTCTATCATGATAGATGCACGCATTTTCACCATCCTGAGAGGAAGATTTACCCTGAAGAATCCTCCTACTCCTTTCTGATAATGTGTGTGCATTCCAGGAACATTTTCCCCTACGTAATATACACGGTGGATGAAAGGTTCTAGTACGCGCTTCATAGAAGCATTACAAACAGAAGTCTAATGACATAATGGTTTTTGTTCCAAATTGGATACATAATTCCATAAGAAAGTACGAAGATAACAGTTTATTACCTGTAAGATGGGTAGAGTAACATATCTGACACAGCTTCTGTAGTAATTATGGGACATCACACAGGGTTTCAAAATAATTAACCATGTAAAAGAATTGAAGGAATACCCCAAGCAGTTCTTTCAGACTTGAAGTAACTCGGCAACGTTCCATTGAGGTTGGTGTTCTTCTTTCCCTGATTACCCTCCCTTTATGTAGGACTTACACCCCCTAGGACTTACAAGCCAGTGCCTAGGGTCAGACGCGTGTCGGGGAGCAGAGGGACCTCTGGATCAGACAGAGTGAAGACCTGGAAGCGGGTGGTCAGTCAAGCACCAGGTATGATAGTGAGGAAGATGATATGAAATGCAGGCGAAATGGATGATTAGAAGGATGATAATGGAGCAATTGGTGGAATGAATGGCGGGGGAAACCGGAGAACCCGGAGAAAACCCAAGCAGACGCGGCTTCGTCCAACACGAATACCACATGCGGGTCCCGCCTAGATGGTAGGCGACCGGTCTAACCACTCAGCCACGGCGCCGCCAATATACTTCCAGACTCAGGGAAGGATGAGGAATAATCTTGGCTGGAGACAGGTGCTCTACCAACTGCGCTACGGGTCCAGCCGTTGAGGTTGGTGAGGGAATTGAACTAGTTTCTGGATATAAACAGGTTGGTCGCTTGCAGGGTTGTGTGATGTTTTGGGAACCAACGTTTCTGATTGACCTACACTCCCACAGTAAACATGAAAGGACATGGCAGGGTATGTATATGTTCTCAAGACGCACCACTACAGTGTTTATGTACTGGCCTAGTGAAAGTGACACAATCTGCAGTGTTGCCAGCTTGTTTTCAATAAAACTAAAATATCTGCGTAGGAAATTGTCAGAGACCAAACCGTAAGATACAAAATGTGTTCCAAATACCGAGATCTATCACTGGTTTAAATTAATGCAATAAATTCCCTTCCACCTGGTATATTTATCCATGCGGTTCTAGAAACGTTATCTAATGCCCTTACAATATATTAAACTAAAGGATCATATTCAATAAGGAAGCATTTTGGGTCTCATGACAACCTACCCAAAACAGCAGCCAATGAGATGCGACTAGTGCACCTGACAGTTAAGATGTAAGACAGTTAAGGGGAAAATTTATGGAACAGGGTTTACGCAGAGAACATAGAGGCACCGCTGCATTCCACCCAAATATTCAATATTGGTTTTCATCGAAAATACATGCCTTTATGCCTCTGAATCCAAAAACGGTGGAATTGCCTGAGGATTCATCAGTAAACTACAGTGACGTGAATCAAAATTCTGCAGTATGACCCATAATCATTTTGAGTTTAGGTGAACCGTAAAGAAAGTGTTTATAGAAACACTCATCCACGGTTATAAACTCATAGAGCATATAATAGCATTAAAATAAGATTCTAATAGGCAGTGCATTATAATTTAGGCATAATATAGGCATAAACATGTTACAATGTGCACTACTATTTCTATTTAGTTCTTATTTTCGTATCTGCTTACAGTCCATGGCATGGGCACGAGAGGAGAGGTAGCGATTTAACTTGTCTCACTCATCCCATATTGTCTTACCGAGTGATAAAGGTTGTTTTGATACAACACGTGCAGTGGTGGGTTCGTTCCACCTGCGTGGTAGAAATGATTTCTGCAGTGTTATTATTTTGTTTATATTAAACATATTTTGCATACAATAATTCAATAATTATTACTGTGGTTAGATAAATTACATAATCTTGAAGTTTCTAACCTTCCTTTATCTTATGCACGTAATATCGTTACGCCGCTTTATGATTAACACATTAAATTGTTTGTTTCACAATAAAGAGCAGTCAAGTTCCATTGCTATTTAGTCTTAAAAATATTTGATTAACAAATTGTTTGGTTTTAAACTCGATATTGTGTTCAAACATTCAAACATGAAAAACAGTAGTTTCTATTAAATAAACTATAAAAAACTAAACCTCTAAAAGGTGGAATCATATTATATGTTTACAAATACGAGTAATCAGAAAGTACTTTTTGAAATAGTAAATAAATAAGATCACCGAAGTTTGAATTATGCTTCTGACCAAAGTGGCTCTTGATGTTATAACGCTGTGTATCTGGAAATTGAAATGAAACAGCGAACTTTCTTGTTCTTGCAACTTGCAACAAATTCTTTCTACCGCTCTTCATGAAAGAGCTACACTCGCCACTGAATGAGGTGTGTCGGAACCTGAACAGCAGTGAATGGGAGGGATGGTCGCTGGAGTGAGGTGAGAAGGCGCGTGGCCCAATTGAGCCGATTTGGTCCATGCTTATTCTAGATCTCACCTCTTTTACCGGGCCACTTTTATTTTTTTAACCTTTTTCTAAAATTTCCCTACGTTTTCAGTTTTGCTTATACCGTCCGTCCCATCCATCCATGTGTCGACGGGAGTTTTGGCAGGTGTATTGCTTTCTGTAAATCCTCCTCCGAGTCGGGGGAGGTAACCGAATCACGCCCCCGCCCCAGAGGATCCCCTGTGTAAGCCAGCAGGGGCCGAGAGGAGCCATTGTACGAGACACCACCGAGGAATTTAAATCTGAAGTCGTTAGGTCGTACCCTCAGTTCAGCCACCCTTAGTATACTGTTATCTCACCCCTCCCTCGCGGGGGCACCCCGTAGGGGCATAGGCACAAAGGAGTTCACTGATTGAGGTTCTAAGTCTCCCCTCCGAATCTCGTCATAGTTTATATGCAATTACTACTCCTTGAACTTACAAAATATCCATTACACTAACATGCAATAGTTATTGTTATTAATAAAATAGAAATTAACTATGGTCTGAGCTTAATCCTGATTTTGTTAGCCAGGCCATATTACATTCAATGTACAAAAGATCAAATATTACATATATACGCTTTATCATCTAAAATTAATCGAAGTTCCATTTCTTACAACTGACGATCTCAATTTCATCCTTACCTTTCATAAAAAAAAACTCCCCTAATTTAGGTATTTGGTTCAGATCTTCAAAGTTCTTTACTTCTCAGTAGTCACTTCTTACTAACTTACCCTCCAATCAGTTGTGGCTTTACATTGAAAGATAAAGAAATTTTATCCGTTAACAGTTTTCCTATTCGCTTTAACCATACACTTTCTTTTCTTGTAATCAAAAAGTTGTGTATCTTCTTTTCCCCACATAAAGGTCTTTCAGCTTGTGAGTATCCATTTTATTGATACTTTAACCTCCATGCATCTGCTCTTATTCATTCTGTGCCACTTGTTTCTTCTTTATTAGTGTCATTAACATACCTCTCCCTTTACCAGCCATTTTTTGTTGAAATATAAAAATTGTCTAAACGGTTTTTATGTGTATATGTCTTCAAATCTTTTCTTGCACACTTGCAGAAACCTTGTTTCTCTTTTCCTTTAGATATCACCTAAACCATTATTTTATAGATTATTTCTTATTTAGCTTATGCTTTAAATTTTATTTCTTGGCATTTTAAATACAATAGCACAAGTAATATCTTGAGAGGTCTGACCTAACCGATAAATTCTCCAGAGGAGCGAAAGAATTTACCCAGGAAGGTCAGGCCATCGAATGATATTTAGCTCGACTATTTCATAAATAAAATATGAATTTAAATATTATATCGCAAAGATTTCTACCAGAAAATTAAGCCTTATTAAAAATAATATAAAATATGTGCATAAATTTCGACTAGTGTAATTCGACTTACTCAACACTGCCAACTGAGGAAAACGAAACCCAAGAATTACATATATTTTGATCCCTTCTTGTTATAACAGAAAAGCAGTTTATAATCTCAATTAAACCTCACTTTATTCTTAACATCAACAAATACCCTTCCTTCTGGAAATATATAATAATTTTTTCAGCGACTTATGACATAGAGTTACGGAAATAAGTACTCATACAGTGCTACAGTTGAAACTGATGAGTGATAGACTGATAGATAGCTACACCATAGCCAATATAATGGTATCATAGGCCTCGAGTATTAGATAAACTTGTTTCGAGAAAATTAGCAATACCCCCAATTCTGCGGCTGTTTGACATGGAAAAAGTATTCATACACCACTAGAAATGTAAACATAGAAACCACTAACAAAGTGTTTGCATCAAGGGATGCCTTCAATGGCAAGCTGCACCTCGTCGGGCAACAGAAAAACATAAACAACGTAATGGAAAGGCAAACAGTTATGATCTTCGAATGTAGAAGGGAAAATCATTTTCAAAAATTGCTGATATTGGAAGAAGCCAGGTAACTGTATAGACCATAACAATGTGATACAGAGAAGGAAATACTTTCATTAATTATGAAATAAGTGTTAACCACAGAAGCTAATGCAAAGAGAAAAGGGTATGTTAATAAGGACTATCAAAAAGATGCCAAATTGACAGCTTCTGCATTGTCTACACATGTTTACGACCAGCTGGGGAAGAGAAACATACGAAGGGCTGTTTGCTATACTCTAAGAACAGACTATGGAGCAAGGGCACCTATAAGAAAACCTTAGTGATTAAGAAGAACAAGAAATTGAGACTTGAACTTGTTTGAGCCAAATGAGCAAGAACAAGTTCCTGCGATAAGGTATTCTTCACACATAAAAGTAGTTTAACATATGTATTTGTAAATGATGTAGAATTTTGGTGTGAAGAACACCAAATACTGAGCTTGAATAGTTGAATATCCTAAAGGAAAAGCTGCAAAAAGTGCTGATAACTTGCATTTAGGCCCAGATTACTACCATCAATAATACAATGACGCTAAGCATATTGCGAAAATTATTATGTGGTTGTAACACACTTCTAATTGAATATCTCTGTAGTACACTTGAAGAAATGGTCAGAAAACATGAAATACAAAGTAAGACGGCTCTGAAACAATATGTACAACAAGAATGGTAAAATATTACACCATAGTCTCAGAGACTACCAAAAAAACTGGTTCATTCCATGCCAAAGAGGTTAGTTAAGTTATACATAGAATAGAAATGCCTGCAAAGTATTAACATTGTAACTGTATTTATGTAAATTGTAATTTTCTTTGAATGTATGAATAATTTTTGCCCATTGCACGAAGCCAGCTGGTACAAAAATTTCATTTACTTTTTGAGAAAACTAATTTAGATAATCAATTTATACATACTGAATAGGGAGGAAACCCCATATTGTTACATCTTGAGCCGTTATATGGCGCTCAAATTAAAGCATCCACAATCATTTTAGTTCCCGCGTCAAGTTTGACAAGTGGTATAGTACGACGTTGCCTCCAGGTGGTGAACAGAGTTCGAGATCCCATAGTCACCCGGCGAATTTGCTGCTCTCCCACGGCAACTGGCCGATACTTCCTGCGCATGCGCATCACCCGAATATTCATCTACCTCGGGGCCAGGCCTGCAACATCGACAGCGTGTTTTCTTCTGGCTTGCGATCTCAGCGAAGGAGGACGTTCGGCGCAACCGACTTAAATGGCGTTACCAGCCGGAGAGGAATTACGTTTAGTACACGCCATTTAGTTTTCTTCTAAATTCACGTTCTTTCGGTTATACGGACTTTAATACTTTGGAGGGGGGCTTTGGCGTGTATAAGTTTTTCTAATATTAACGTTCAGCATGGCAGAGATTTTTGGGAATAAATTAAAGGACTTGATAGTGGAAGAAAAATATTGTAAAGGTGTATTCTGTGTAAAGACTGAAGTGACCGGTGAGTGGAATGCTTCTAAGTTCATTTTGTAACGTTGAAGTTGTTAAAATAAAGGCAAATTTTCCTTGTCATTTCAAGTATAACGTTCTTTAAAAATATCCACGGATCCTACTGGTTTTATCCCTGTCCTACTTAGTAAAATATTCCGTCTCAATGGGTTGTAAGACCTTAATAAATTATGGTTCTGTACAGCCCGGTAGACAGTGCAAGGAAATAATTAAAGTTGTTCTACATAAACAACGGTGTATGAATACCTTTTCACATGACTGTACACTGGGAACACTGACGAAAGGAAAGAATAAGCTAGTGTTACTTTGTACAGAATAAAATTATCACCAGGTGATAATCCATATATGATAATTTAACACCCCTATGTGTGAAATATGATAAAATCTCCTGTTACTCATCTAAATTTACGGAACCCCATTTCCTATAGATATTGGCAACCCCAAAATTTCTTTACAAAAATCCTATACAGAAATCTATAGCTTCCTACCTATTTTCAAATCCCCATATTTCAATACCATATATGGCATTCGAGATAACGCATTCAAATGTGAACTTGGTTCTCTTTCATGTCTTTAAACAGAGAGCTCGCTTTTATACAAATGTGAAAACAGATGAGCGAGAGATTAGACTCAGGTTAGTAAAGCAAATACTCCTTCCCTCACGAAGCGTGATACAGCTCGATATTAATCGCTGCCTCTCTGCTTGGAGAAGTAAAACAGAGCGTTATTCAGATTTCTTATTTATTTTTAAAATCAGCAAACGACTGCTGTTGGAACAAGAGGGAACAAATATAGCGTAACGAACACATTAATAATTATATAGCTTGGATTTAGTGAGGGGAAAAAATCTGTAATGAAAACATTGCTCCAGGTGTATTCATCCAACCATTATCAAAAACACTATGTCAATTCCCGAATTAGTCACACAGTCCACAAAAATTAAGATAAAAATCTGATGTGTTGCATTCACATGACTTATTGTTTATTTCCTTGTAGGTGCAAGGGGAATACACTATGCTTTGAGCGATAGTCAAGTCTTTTAAAGCTTTAAGATCCCGTTCCCTTTGGCCAAACAGATAAAACTTCCATTTCAGAAAAGTTTAAGTGTTGCACACAAATAGCAAGGAATATCTCCGAAATGGTTCACTCTACAAAAAAATTATTTGGACATAAACGGTGTGTTTTAGCGAGACCTACATTTTTGAATAGTAAGATTTAGTGCAACTCTTACGGTTTTACCAGTTATGCAAAAATCATGAAGAGTAAACAGGATTATGTGGGCTATAGCCAGAAAATTCAAAATACACATTTAATTTGCCATAAAAATAATTAAACCTATGGCATTTTAATCAAAATCGTTAGAGCCATTTTGGAGAAAATAAAAATTTTCCATGTAAAGGGTAGTTTAGGATAAAGGAATTTTTTTCAAAATCTTTGTGTCGCAGCCTTGAAAGATATTAAACTTAAATACCAACTTTGGGTTTTTAACCTACTTTTCGGTTTTGAGTTAAGCAGTCCACAGAGACACGGATCTTTTTTCTAAAAATGCTTGTTTCTTTTTAGAGTCAAAGAGCCTCAAAACATTTACAGTGAAATCTCGACATCGAATATTTGGTTGGAATACAATACTTTCTCTTATTTTAAGATAATAGATCACAAACATAGAGGATTTAACATCGGTAGGATAGGAATTTTAATCCCTCCTTAACGAAATATACCGACGGAGGGCTAGGTGGCCCAAGAATGCCCAAGAAAAACTGTATGGCATAATGCAAAACGCGTGCACGTTCCTCGTTAAGCTTTAGATCAAAGCCAAGCCCGACAGAACAGGTGTCAAGTTCTGACATGTTTTGAGAGAGCAAATCAGATGAGCTAAGCCTGCGTCATCCAATTATAGACCTGCTCCTTCCAGTATGAGCAACGGATATTTTCTGGTAAGCCGTCAGTTGACAAACAAAGGAGTGAGACAATTTCGCCCTCTCTTTGTTTACCCAGTCACGCTCATCATTACAGTAATTGGCGCTCATTTGAATGGATACTCGCAAAAGAACGGGATAACCATCATTTTATCAGAACAAAGAAAGTCAACCTTTAACAAGCAGGATGGCTAGGACGGTAGCAGTAGCATCTGTGGCCCCCATTCAGGAGGTCGTGGGATTGATTTCCGCTGTCTACCTTCCTGACCCATCGTGTTTTCGAGGGTTCCCTTGAGGCGGCCAAGCGCCTCAAAAAGATTCAGCGCACAGCTACCTCACACCACTACGCGGCGAGTAAAGAACGTTAACGGAGCGCGGCAGAACAAAGCGACTGTCATCTTCTTTATGAGAAGTGTCGAAAAGCGTAGATTTTGAGAAAAAACCGTGCTACATCATTCTGACCTATACCGGGTGGAAAGTACTGATCCAACCATACGTTAACTAGGGTGCTGCGCGATGAGTAATAAATATGTTCAATACAATTATTGTCAATTATTTGTGTGAAATGTTTTGAGCCATCTAGCTTCTTGACGAATGGATATAAATGCTTTATTATTCACTATCTGTCACGCAAACATCGTGTGGACAGTGCTGTATTTTCTACCTTAACTCGAATGAATTTAGTCACAATTTCATGTTAAAATGTCTTAAAATGTCATGCAAAGTTTAATTTCTAAGGGAGACTTGGCACGTCAGTTAACATTAAATTGTGACTAAATTTATTATAATTAAGGTACAAATGCATTACAGCATTATTCACGCAATATTTGCGGATAGTTAGCGAATTAATAAAATACTTATATCCATTCGTCAAGAAGCTAGATGGCTCCAAATATTTCACACAATTTTTTTTTTTTTTTTTTTTTTTTGGCGAAGCTGTTCTTTGTTTACAATAGTTGTATTGTACATATTTGTTACACTCATCATGTGGAATCCCTGGTTAACGTATGGCCGAGGCAGTACCTTCCAGTCTGTATAAGCTAGGTGAGACGTCAGGAGAAGCCAGTTTTTAGAACAGCTGTGAAGTATTGAACGAGACAGCTGTTAGCGGTTATTTTTAAGTTTTTGCACACTCAGTCTTGAGAGAATGCATCATCAGAGACAATTCTAAACACTAAGCCGTTCCGTCGGAGTTGTTTGTTGTATGAATAAATTTTAGTGAGTGATAGTCGGAAGCAGTTTGTGAGACAGAGAAAAACAATGCAGCATGTGTCAAGGTTACCATCGGACAGAACAGCTGTGAGCTGTAAGGTGACGACGAATTAATGTGTTAATGAACATAAAATAGAGAACTGCGTTTTTTGGTCCAATTAGAGTAAAGTGAAGTGACAGAAAACTGTAACTGGACTTGCCACACTGGTGTCAGGAGTGGGATTTGTCACATTGTGATTCTGTCACAATATTAAGACACTCACTTATATCAGCTATGGATGCTGATAGTCCCTGATTTATCCCTACAATTTATAATGCTAAGTTTGCATATAATGATGTATCTAGCTCATGGATTTCAAGGGAACACTGAAGTGATATTTTAGCCTGTTTGGTCAAAGAAATCAATTTTTGGATTTTTATTACAAAAGATGTACCGTACTTTAAAGAATACATCTGCAAAGGTTTTAATCCTCTAGGGTGGGGGAACATATTTTGGGCACCATTTTTAAAGTGGTGCAATTCTGCCTCTGCCTTTTAAATGGCCATGCCCACTCCTTCCATTTCAACTTTCAACTAATTTTTCTCCTGAACGATTTTTCTGCTATTTTCTCATATTCAAAATCTATCTTCTCCCATAAAAATCTAGCTACAGATCTACATTTTTTCTCCAATATAGTTCAGAATATGAATAATAAAATGTCGGTTTGGAATTTTGATATTGTTTATACATTTTCTTTATAAAAGTTAATATAATAATGCGCTGTTAGGACATTTTTACACTTTGCAGTTTTAAAAGGGTTTTTAAGCACAACTATTCTCTATATCAAAATTTCCTTCCTTTAATATGTTGCAAAGGTAAATAAGAAATTCAATTTTAAGATTTTGACTATACCTAATAAAATAGATATAAATTAATATATCAGTAATGTGATTAAAAATTGAAATGAAATTTGGTACACGCATTTCTTCAGTTGCTAGTAATGCCTGTGTAAAAAATTAAGTCTAACTTCCACACTTTAGAAAATCAACTTTTTCACTTCTGTGTACCCTTAACATGACTCAATGAAGTTCGTGGAACAAACATCCACTCGTGTCCTGATCATTAAGACTGGCTTCTTGCATGAATTACTTAACTAATTAACTTCTCTGGTAATATGAAACAGGAGGTTCCATGCATTGCCAGTAGGCGGAACATTTCCACAGTCTAAAATATCCAAAACATTGTAGAATACCGGCATACGCTACCGATGTATTATAACGGTGTATTT
Organism: Tenodera sinensis; assembly: GCA_030765045.1. Taxonomy (NCBI): domain Eukaryota; kingdom Metazoa; phylum Arthropoda; class Insecta; order Mantodea; family Mantidae; genus Tenodera; species Tenodera sinensis. Next base: position 40,109,223 of record CM060974.1, read on the forward strand.
TGTCAACACATCGATTAGGCTTTGAGATTAGCAGTTTTCAGTGGCAGGTCATCGCTATTTCAAACAAATGTTGCGCTATCATCCGTTCAGCCAGATAAGAGATTTGCTGTTGATAAGCGTATTGCTGCTAGCTTGGAAAAGCTGCACCAGTGCTTTGATTTTCTAACAGTTATACTGGAAAATAACTTTTAACCGTAACAAAATAGTTACCCTGAGCGAGGTAGTATCGCGGTAACGTGTGAGGCTTGCATTTGGAGGTCGCGAGTTCGATTCCCATGAGATTATTTGGGGGTTCCCGGTTTTCCAGGCGAATGCTGGCTAGGATAACTATCCCCGAATTCCCCATTGTTCTATTTTCTTCCATCTTCATTTCAGCGTCGTATTGGCGATGGATGACGGTGGCGCTGCGTGAGGTATTTGCACAGAGTAACTGCAGCTCTCGGCGTAGGGGTAGCGTATCCTGCTGGGGGAGAGAAGGGTGTACAACCCCTGTGACTGGCAACTGCATGACGAACCTCAACGCCGGGATGAATATCCAGCTCACTCAGAGACCTTACGCTGGCTAGTCTCTAGTGCCCTTCTTTGCACATACAAAAGGCAGATTGTAGGTTGTGAGAAATCCCCTCCGGTTGTACTGTCTCCAATAACAGCGACTTTATTAATTTTCGAACGTTTTCAAATGGAAAACACTACAAGGACAACAAACACCAAATATAGAGTTATCAAATTTTATTTTATTTTTACCACCGCCACCACCACCCCGCCCCCACCACCACCCCCACCACCTGCCTGCCTCTGTAGCGTGATGGTTAGCGTGTCTGTCTCACGTTCAAGAGGTCGCGAGTTCGAATCTCGCTAAGGGTAAGTTATCCGGGTAAGGTTTTCCCTACCCTGAGAAGACGAATGTCGGGTAACTTAAAGCTCCATGGACCTCGGGCTCATTTGAGCATCATTTCACCCTTTCATTTCATTCATTCGTCCGATATGACATTATGTTGGAGGACGTTAAAAAAACACCGTCGCCGCCACCGCCGCCGCCACCACCACCACCACCACCGCCACCATCACCGCCACCACCACCGCCACCGCCACCGCCACCGCCACCGCCACCGCCACCGCCACCGCCACCACCACCGCCACCGCCACCGCCACCGCCACCGCCACCGCCACCGTCACCGACACCGCCACCGCCACCGCCACCGCCACCGCCACCGCCACCACCACCACCGCCGCCGCCATCACCGCCACCGCCACCGCCACCGCCACCGCCACCGCCACCGCCACCGCCACCGCCACCGCCACCGCCACCGCCACCGCCACCGCCACCGCCACCGCCACCGCCACCGTCACCGCCACCGCCACCGCCACCGCCACCGCCACCGCCACCGCCACCGCCACCGCCACCGCCACCGCCACCGCCACCGTCACCGCCACCACCACCGCCACCGCCACCGCCACCGCCACCACCACCACCGCCGCCGCCATCACCACCACCGCCGCCGCCATCACCGCCACCGCCACCGCCACCGCCACCGCCACCGCCACCACCACCGCCACCGCCACCGCCACCGCCACCGCCACCGCCACCGCCACCGCCACCGCCACCGCCACCGCCACCGTCACCGACACCGCCACCACCACCGCCACCGCCACCGCCACCACCACCACCGCCGCCGTCACCGTCACCGCCACCGCCACCACCACCACCACTACCGCCATCATTATTATTCTAGACCATTGATGTTTATTGAAAAGTCAGGCATAACGATTGCATTTTTTCATTAACCTTTTCTGTAGAATAATTAAACGAAGTAAAATAAAAAATTAATATATTACATTCAATTGCTTCCTCTATCCATTTTATATACGTTTGCGTAGCTTCTTCTATTTTTACGATACCTTATTTTTATATCTACTTCGCGTTAATCGAAACAAACCTTTGCAGAAATAGTTTCATTATACGTTTCATTGTAAGCAAACCGGATACAGGAAACTAAGTCGATAGTCAAAGTGCTTAAAAGCAGGAAAAGTACTTCATATGCTTTTCCTACGTATAGTAAGTAGGCGAAGTATTGTATTCCAGCCCAAAATAGTGGAGAATTTTTAAGGAAAAAAAAAAAAAAAAAAAAAAAAAAAAAAAAAAAACCCGCGTCTTTGTATTTTTGTGTGTCTGCCTGTGAACGGCATCGCTTAAAAACGAGAAGTCGGTTGTAATCAAAGTTTGTATTTAAGTTTAATATCTTTCAAGGATACGACACTAAGATGTTAAAGATAATTCTTCCACGCTAAACTGTTTCGAACATTATTTTTTTCAAAAATGGCTCCAACGATTTTTAATAAAATGCCGTACCTTCAAAATATTTTTATGACAAATACAATTTATATTTTGAATTTTTTGGCTATAACCTATGTAGTCCTCTTTATTCTTGATGACTTTTGAATAACTGGTAAACCGTAAGAGACAGATTACATCTTACTGTACAAAAGATGCAGATCTCGTTAAAAAACACAGTTTAAGTCCAAATGCATTTATTTGCAGAGTGAACCACTTCGGAGGTATTCATTGTTATTTTTGAGTTCTTTAATACTTACTTTTCTCAAATAGAAGGTCGTTATTCACTTTTTATCTCTTGGCCGTGCAAAGAGAGCGGAATTTCAAAGCTTTTAATAGTGACCAGAATTAAAAGACGACTATCCCTCAAAGTTTACTGTATTCTCATATTCCCCTTGCACCAACAAGAAAATTATCAATAAGATACTTTCTGGAAATGTTTATCTCAACTAACATGAAGATAGAGAAGTACAAGTTTGTAAGAATGGTTAGTCCAAGAGTAGAGAAAGTCATGTGAGTAAAACACATCAGAGCTTTTTATTTGGAGAGCCTCACCACGTAATTAGGACATATGTCCGACAAAATCTCAGGTATATCAAATTTTTGGGTGGAACACAATACTTCTAGTTGCTGTACTACACACAGTGTCATACAATGACCTGTATACCTCTAATGAAGCATGCTGTAGATAAACGACCTCCTCTTACTGATATTAAGTGAGGTAGTAAGGTTTAAATCCCGAATATAATAACGATGCTGGATGATAGGACCGAAAGAGGGGATTACTGTTTCCAATATGAATTTCGTTGATAGAACTCTCGTGCTTCCGGGAATTATAAGCAAGATCTAATTTAGAGCGGAAGGAAGCAAGGGATAGTGTGTGAACACAGTATTACAAAGTACACATTCAACACAAAACGCTAAGTTTGTTACAGAATTTCCTTTCTATTTTTCTCTTGACGTAATTTCCATAAAGTACAAAACGAATACTATTTGTAATACGATTTTCTAATTAGCTAAAGTAAGTTAAATTTGCATTACTCACTTCAATATTATAGCCTTTTAATTTCCTAGCTAATATAGTTAAGTCCACTACTCAAACTCCGAGTTTCCGAAATGAACAAGAAAACTATAAATTTGATTTAAATGTGTTTGATTACACTGTGGCAAGCTGCAGGGAGACGCTGTAGACCATAGCCATACGTAATGTAATAAACAGGCCCCGTTCTTTTTTGTTTTCAAATGTTGGAAAAAGACCTATGAAATAACTACAATTTCTCTACTCTTGTGCTAACCACTCTTACAAATTCTTATTCCTATATACAGTAGGCTTTGAGCATTAGTCAAACCTTTTAAAGCTTTGAGATTCCGTTCACTTTGCACGGCTAAGATATAAAAAAAGTTTAAGTTTTGCAAAACTCACACAAATAACAAGGAATATCTCCGAAATTGTTCTCTCCACAAAAAATTATTTGGGCATAAGTTATGTGTTTTAGCAAGCTCTACATTTTTTGTAGAATAAGATTTTGTCTACCTCTTACGGTTTACGAGTTATTCAAAAGTGATCCAGAGTGAACAGGACTACATAGGCTATAGCCAGAGAATTAAAAGTATACATTTCATTTATCATAAAAATATCTTAAACATATGGCATTTTAATCAAAGTCGTTAGAGCCATTTTCAAGAAAATAAATGTTTTCTTGAAATGACCCACGTAAAGGGCAGTTTAGGGTGTAGAAATGTTCTTCAAAATCTTCGTGCCCCATACTTAAAAGATTTTGAACTTAAATAACTACTTTAGTTTTTAACCGAATTTTCGTGTTTGTGTCATGCTATCGAAAAACTGACCGATACAAACACACACGCACACACATGGACCTTTTTCTAAAACTGCTTTTTTTATTCAGGGGGCCTCAAAACATATATTTCCGGTAAAATCTTGACATCGAATTTTTGGGTGGAATACAATACTTTCTCTACTTACTATACGTAGTGGAGAAAGTAAAAAGTGCATACGAAAATTGATAAGCTAATTTAGAAAATTAGTTTTAAAAAACTGATATGTATACCTGACTTCTCCCACCCATTCTTTAACCAGCTATTCTTACAAAAGAAGTTTTGTTTCATCTAGTTCATATTAATCGAAATTGAGCTTTTTACTTATGGACAATTGATATGGTTCTCGGAGTAATATGCTGTGTATATTGGGCGTGAGGGTCATTTATTTTTGCTCAGAGACCTGAATCTCGGATTTAGGTTCTTTTACGTGTCATAAATCTATGGGACCAGAGGTTTCACTTTCCTTTCGACGGATGCCTTGCTAAATAGCTTTTACTCCCGAAAAATCCGTCACCCATAGCCGAATTTTAACCCGCTAGTACGTTACTCCTAGACCAGCAACATTTGTACTCGTAGAAACCATTTCATTGGACATTTCCTTACAGACACAATTGAAATAGGATAAGACAATAGGCCTAAGTCATCGTTACGTGTTTAAGGGCTAGTTGCTCTGTGATAACTTTGATATTTCATTCTGTTTGCATTGCCAGGACACAGGAAAAAGAAAAGTTATACAGAGGTTATCCAGAACAAAAAGAACTTCAGAGGTTATTTCCAAAAATTATTCAAGATAGACATTAAATTTGTTATGAAAATATCTTAAACACGGCATTTCCATCAACTTCATTGGTGCCATTTGCGAAAATATCTAAGTTTTCCAAAAGCTTTCCATGTAAAGGTTATTTTCTGGTTGGAGAGGATTTTCTTTAAAACTTCACGTCCCAATATTGGAAAGTAAAATAAATATTTGTTTCTTAACAACGCTGTCAATTGCCAGGATCATATCAGCGTTGTCAATGTGCTGAAATTTCCTCTCATGTCAGTAAATCTAGTAACGTGGGTCTGCCGCTTTTAAGCATTCTTAGAAACCATCGTTCTGGGCCAGTATTCAACACGCGATATTGGGATCAGAAGGCTGGGGCCTAATCAACTGCGCTATTTATACCGACTCCTTGGAAAGTGGAGAATTTTTATACCAAGTTTGGCATTTAACCGACCTTTATTTTCCAATTGTGCCGCTTAGAGATACACATACGGGTCCTGTTATAAAAATGTTTTAGGGAGTGTTTAGGAGGCTGAAAACATACAGATTATTATGAGGTATACGTGCACATGTATTTTCAATAGTAATTGAAGACAATGTAATGAACAATATTACATCAATATTTGTTCCATTTGTGAACTTACAATTTTAATTAAGAGTAGCACGTTTTCAGGTTGGTTAGTACTTGTAAGTAGGTGTGCCACAGAAAACATGACGCGGAGTGGGCGGAAAGAATTCTATATCGCGCTAACGAATGTTGTATTGGAACTTAATTTGAATGCTTTCTGAAAGACTAATGACCTTACTAGGCCAGAAGGTGTCGCGTAGCGGTGTGAAGCAAAAGGAATAGTCTGTCTGACAGCCGTTGTTCATTTCAGGGAATAGTTACGGGCATGCAAAAAGCATCAAGTAGTAAACTAATTGAATTTTTGTGGGAAAACTGTTACACAACCAACACAGCGAAGTGGATCCACATTAAGACACTAATTACCAAAATACCTGCAGCTACACACCGAGCTCCTGTATATTTCCGGTGAAATATTGACATAGATTTTTTGGGTGGAATACAAAGCTTCCTTTACTTAGTAAAGAAAGTAATAAGTTTTCGTAAAATAGCCCGTGAAGCTACATGTAGAGAACGCAGCATCATATTTTTTTTTTTATTTTTCCAACTAGGTATAGTGAGTAGTAGGGAAGTATTCGATCAAAATATTGGATGTCGAGATTTCACCGAAAATATATGCTTTAAGGCCCCCTAATTAAAAAAAAAATGCGGTTCGTGTGTGTCCGTCTGTGAACGGTATAATTCAAAAATGAAAATTTGGTTAAATTCTAAAGTTCTAAAGTCACCTTTCAAAGATGTGACACGAAGATTTAAGGAAATTTCTCCACCTTAAACTACATTTTACATGGAACATTTTCCCATTTTTATTTTCTCAAAAACGGCTCAAACTATTTTTATTAAAATGCCATGTTTAAGATATTTGTATGGCAAATGAAATGTATATTTTGAATCTTCTCGCTATAACCCATGTAATCCTATTTACCCTTGATGACGTCTGCATAACTGATAAACTGTAAGAGATAGACCAAGTCTTGCTCTACAAAAAATATAGATTTTGCTAAAATACACAATTTATGTCTAAATAATTTTTTTGCAGAGTGAACCATTTCGAGATATTCCTTGTTATTTGTGTGTTTTGGAGAACTTCTGTCAAATGGAACATCGTTTTTCAATTTTGTGTATGTTGACCGTGCAACATGTTGACTGTATTCCCATATTCTTCTTGCACCCACAAGGAAATAAGATAATTTCTGCAAATATTTATCTCAACTATCACGAAGAAGATATAGAAATGTGAGCTTGTAAGAATAGTTAGCACAAGAGTAGAGAAAGCCATTTAAGTGCAACACGTCAGATGTTTAAGCAACATAAACGCAACTGCATAATTTCTAGTGAAGATATTATCTTGTTGAACAGACAATATGATAGTAACTCGCAATTCGGATGATCAGAAGGTACTTAGCAGTGATGAGCGATACCCCCTTACTGTGTTAACAGTACTGTGACTGTTGACCTTGTTTAACCAATAAGGCTGAAGGTAAACAAAGTGAACATTATTCATGCAGCTTCGATCAACTCGCTGGGCATTGAGTAAACTAGTGCACACACACATTAGCGCGTGCAGCAAATAGATGTCAGCTGATTTCACAATGTGTAGCTCATGGAGGCGAAATACCTATTTAAATACAAGGAAGATATTTTCAAATACCTGCGAGTCACAAAGACAATAAACACAGGCAAGAGTTTGTTTTCAATGATAAATGAGAATATTCAATCACAGAGCGAATTGGTTTGCATGCATTTGACATAGTTTAGAAGTAATATATGGGATTATTTTTTCGCAAATTTTTGGGAATTTTCCATATTTTCGATAATATTGTGTTTTTAGCGATAAATGAGAAATGTCTGCTTTATTTAAATGTCTCTTACAAAAATAAGTATTTTTATTCATTTACCCGTTGTCACTTGTGTTTAAGCTTTGATTTTAATAACAATGAAAGAATTCACATCTGTCGTGCTTTTCAAATGGGAAGAGTTCTGATCTGCAGCCAATGAGATACGTTTACATGCACAGCGTTGTAAGCTCATTACCCCACTCTTCAGATTTCTTGGCGCGCGTCAAGCCCCACTTAAGGGGAAAACAATATGGCAGCACAGCAGGACTCCGATTGGTTACCGCCCTGGAGACGCTCAAGGACAAACTCCTTTCCATTTGAAAAGCATACGAATTCAATAGCCCGGCTTCTTTTGAGATCAACTTGTAACAATAGTACAAAATAACTATTATTGTCAGAGACAAACAAAGCTGCCCGATAATGCAATCGGTAAGGCTAAAATGAAAGGTTATCTCACAAGGTCATATTTCCGTGTTCTCAAAGCCGCCGCAATAAACTTAAAGTACAAAAACTTTGTGTCATTGTTAAACAGTTAGGCCATAGTAACAAATATGATATAGGAACAGCACCCTTAGCACTCAAAGCAAAAAGTGAATGTTACCACTTTTGCTGTGAAAAGTTCCTTCAATGTCTTTGGTTAACAGTATCAACCTCTGACAGCGAGAGATTTTTTATACATAACTATAACTTGGTTGTAACAGACACAAGCACACTATGAAAAATGAAAGTGTTACAACTTGTATGTTGCAATTTGGTGATGCTGATTGATGGACAATGGCCCTGATGCCTAATGCATGATATATGTAGTGATTTATGTCATGACAATAAAATAGATGTTTCAATTTAGAGAAATTTTGAACAATGTTACAGTAACATTACTTACGCTTACTTTTAATACTCTCTGAATTGCCCGAAAATTTGTGTCAAATTAATGCAAATTTTTATTACTTTCTCTACTGGTAAGTAGAGGAAGTATTGTATTCCACCCAAAAATTCGATGTCGAGATTTCACCGGATATATATGTTTTGAGACCCTGAATCCAAAAGAAAATAAAGCATTTTTAGAAAAAGGTCCGTGTGTGTGTGTGTGTGTGTGTGTCAGTCTGTCAGTCTGTGGACAGCATAACTCAAAAACGTTGCCTGAAAACCTAAGTTGGTATTTAAGTTTAATGTCTTTCAAGGATGCGACACGAAGATTTTGAAGAAAATAGCCCCAGCCTAAACTACCCTTTGAAACTACGAAGAAGAGAGTAATAAGAGTTCGTAAGAATGGTTAGTGCCAGAGTAGAGAAACTCATGTGAATGCAATACATAAGATTTTTATTAAATGTATTTCGTATACATTTTAAGGTATTAGTTTAGAATGGAAGATGGGAACTATAACTACAAAACAGTAATGTTTTGTTAATTTTTTTATTGGTACTACAATACTCCGATACATTGAACATACGCATTACAGAATTATTACACAGTTTTACTTTATGAAAGATAACATAGCACATGTTTCATCATTGCTTTCTTTCATCAATCGCCTTCGATTGTTAACAATTAAATTGTACCTCTAGAAATAGGTCTATGCATCGACTGATGAAGTTATAAGGTAATTTCGTTTTAATCTGTAATCATCACTAAAATTCGCTAAAATAATACTACTAATTTATTGGTCAACGTCGCATAATGCTGTGGGAAATCGCTTCAATATATTTGTTGCTTTTATCCTTAATGCGAAAAAAGAGTGTTGCTACTTATTCATCTGTCGATAATACTTCTATATTGCCTGATTGACTAGACCCTGTCCAGCTGATACACACCACACAGATGTCTTGCTACAAATGATCTAAAACAGCAGTTTCTTATTCCTCAATGCCATTCAATTGAATTCACTATATTTTCCTGGAGTAGTCGCGAAGTCGCTGGCTCGTGCACGTGGCGCTCGTTGAGGATTCTGTCCAAACTAATTTATCTGTCCTTTTCGCAATTCCATTATGTATTTTTGCTGCACATTTTTGTATACAACAGTATCTGTTTACGCAACTGTCTGAACAGACACATGCATGCTGTTGCCGGTACTCCGATTTGCGCGCAGGGATGTTAATATGAAGAGAAAAAACAGAAAACCAAAACAGAACAAAAAGCCTACCATGAACTGAGCGCTAAAGCATCCCATTTAATTTTATTTGCACACAGACAATATGAGCATAATTTGCTTTATCGAGCAGAGCCCAGTGCCTCTCTCTATTTAACTGACCAGCATCAAAGCGACAAATGATGTGAACTACTCGCAGCTTGCAAAAAGTGTCTTCTATACCTTTTGTTTACGCATCTCTCTGCGAGCTGGTTAAATTGTTACATTTTTTAAACTACCTTTTTTATCTTGTTGAAATGTTTATTGCAACTAGTTTTAGCTGGAAATTTTTCATATGCCCCGGGTTTTGACATTACTTAGCCAGTAACTGTGACCGACTTTTCATAAATGTTCTGTGAGGAACTGAACTCCGATTAATACATAAGGTGCACGATTTAAAAGCAAATTATCCACTCTAGGAAAATTAATTGCTTCCTGCCTCTTTCCGGAGTGATTAGCCTATATCAGCTATGTCCAACGTTTGCGAAAGAGGGGAGGTTGGATTTACCTCCTTCCACTTCACGTGGACTGTGCCACTCTGAACACTCAGACGTGCATTTTGTTGCAGTGGCGGGTTGGTTATATGTACGTTGTGCTTGATTTACGAAAGCACTTTCAAATATAATGCGATAAACATCTGTTTATCAGTGACTTCTTTGGTACTGTATACGTTTAATAACTAGCAATATTTGGTGATCTAGTCGAAGTGTATAGCCTTAGAAGATACACCAAGTGAACATCGCGTAACATATTGCAAAACAGACTTCTAATAAAGTTCAATTTGCAGAAACTCTACTCGCAAATTTTTTTTAACAACGCTGTCAATTAACAGCATCACATCACCGTCGCCGATATGCTGGAATTTCGTACCGCAGGAGTTCTTTTACATGCAAGTAAATCTACTGACATGGAATTGTGTTTAAGGACTCTTAAAAATCATCTATCACGCCGGATTTGAACCCACGATATTGGGAACAGTAGGCGAGCGTCTAACCAACTGAGCCACCCAGACCTACTTAAATATGGAGAGCTATGCTCAGTCCTATACACACTATTCTTGAAAATGCTTATTTCTCTATCCAGTTCATTTTAATCGACATAAGCATTTTCAGGAATTATCGTATTACTAATTCTCTTGTAGGTCCGAGGGGAGTATAGGAAAACAGCAGGCTTTAAGCGATAATGAAATATTTAAGAGCTGGTTGCTATGCGACGCCATTGGAATTCCGTTCTCTTTGTTAGGCCAACAGATAAAGAAACTAATAACATTGTTATTTGAGAAAAGTAGATGTATTGACAAATTCAAAAAAATAATAAAGAATATTTCGGAAATGGTTCACTCAAAAGTAAAAACAAGTATTTGACAAATTGTATGTTTTAACGACATCCACATTTTTACTGAGCAAGCTTTTGTGTATCTCTTACTGTTTACCATTTATGGAAAAATCATCCAGAATGAAGGGATCTTCTGAGGACATTTCCAGAAAATTGAAATTATGACATAGAAACTGCTATGGAATCCCTTGATTGTGTCCTTCATTGGATAAGGACTAGTTTTGAGTGCGCACGCCACATGCACTAGCTGGTTTACCCTCGACTGAAAGAGGAAGTGGAGATTAGCAGCCAATTACGTAAGCGTCTCCAGAGAGACAAGGTTGGACATCGCTGGCCTATATATTCATTCTTATTAGCAGATTCCGGTCCAGGTGGTAAACGACGTTATATTGAGAACTACTTTACTGAATTCGTATGCACTTCATATTTGTTGAAACTAGAAATGGCAGGGAAGGGGAGAGTGACATACCACTTCAGTATCTGTCTATAAGGCGATGCAATTTTACCGCCCCTAACCAACGTGTGCTACGTCACAAAACCTCCATCCTAACAACTTAAATGACGACCAGGACGGAAGCCTACTCATTGTGTTGAACTATTTACAAGTAGGTATATTTAACGAGGAAAATTGTTGATTATAGTAGATACCTGAAACATCCAATTAATGAATTAGAATGTTTTATTATGACAAAAATGATAAAGGAAAATAACTATAAGTAAATCTATTATAGTAAACAGGTAAGATAAGCTGCTATTTAGCAGCCTCTCTTCTTAATGTGTATATGTATTTACCTGTTTATAAATGGATAGTGCCACCTGATACCGGAGATTTTCTCCCACTGGGATATCTGATGCGGGGTACACTCAGCCGCATTAAGTCCCTCAGGGACCAATTGCAGAGCTACTGTAGTAGCGGCACCCGTTTGCGAAACCGCATACACCGGCTGGAAAGGAACGCGGGGCTCACCACGTCCCACTATCCAATGCTGCACCTCAATCATGACGCCTGTTATAGCAGCGGCCCAGAAAGGGCTTTTGCGCCGCCGGGTTAGTGTTTTGTCGATGACATATGAGCTTGGATAAACAAAAACGTAGATGGCGAGTTACAGAAATGTGCAGATTCTTGCTTTCTCCACTACGAATAGTAAGTAGAGGAAGTATTGTATTCCACCCAAAAACTTGATGTCGAGATTTTACCGGAAATATGTTTTGAGGCCCCCTTAGGAAAAGGCCCGTTTGTGTATGAGTGTCAGTGTGTGTGTCTGTGGACAGCGTAACTCAAAAACAAAAAGCGATTAAAAACCAAAGTTGGTATTTAAGTTTAATATCTTTCAAGGATGCGACACGACGATTTTGAAGAAAATTCCGCCATCCTAAGCTACTATTTAAATGGAAATTCCGAAAATTTTTATTTTCTCAAAAGTAGCTCCAACGCTTTTCATTAAAATGCCGTATGTTTAAGATACCTTTATGACAAATAAATTACATATTTGGAATTTTATGGCTATATTCCTATTCACTCAGGATGATTTTTCTATAACTGCTAAACCTAAGAGATAGACCAAATCTTACTATACAATAAATATTGATGTCCTTAATTCATAAATAACAATTTTTAAAATTTATGCCCGAATAAATTTGTCTGCGAAGTGCACCATTCCGGAGATATTTCTTGTTATTTGTGTGAGTTTAGCAATACTTAAAATTTCTACAAAGGGAAGACATTATTCAATCTTAGCCGTGCAAAGAGAATGGAAGACATCCACTAAAATGTAAACATCTACAGGGTTAATTTGTTTGTGATATCCTTATCAGTTGCTTATGATAGGTAGAAAAAACACTGCATGCACCGGAAGTTTCGACCTCGAGGGTTCGCCGGAAATTCAAGTTTTGAGCTCCATAAATTGAAAAATAGCAGAACAAAGGTATGTATGTATAACAAGGGAGGAGAATCGAAAAATAGCAGAACAAAGGTATATATGTATAACAAGTGAGGAGAAACTTCCTGATTCTTAATGATTAATGAAACGGGTGTATATTTTAGACTACTGACAAACTATTTTACATTTTTGAGTATTCTTCTGTAAAATATCCATTACGCTTCGATCTACTTTTTGTTAATTGAGATAAACTTCCATTACACAGAGCGATTTAAAAAACTTCTGTTAAGTTTGAGGACGAGTTCCTTTAAAGTGAAATAATAAAAAAAATCTGATGTGTTGCACTCACATGAATTTCTCTACTCTTGTACTAACCATTCTTACAAACTCTTATTCCTATATCTTCTTCGTGTTAGTTGAGATAAACATTTGTACAAATTATCTTATTGCTTATTTCCTTGTAGGTGCATGGGCAATATTAGAATACAGTAGACTTTGTGTAATTGTCAAATCTTTTAAAGCTTTGAGATCCCGTTCTTTTTGCACACTTAACATATAAAACAAAAGAAGAACAAGAATGTTCAATTTCACGAAAGCTTTGTTTTCCCTACAAGAAAATTTATTTAGACATAAATGGTGTATTTTAGCAAGATCTACATTTTTGTATGGTATGACTTGGCCTATCTCTAACGGTTTACCAGTTATGCAAAATTCGTCCAGAGTAAATACGACTACAGGTGCCATAGCCAGAAAATTCAAGATATACATTTCATTTGGCATAAAAATATCTCAAACATACGACATTTTAATCTAAATCGTTAGGGCCATTTTCAAAAAAATGAATATTTTCGAAAAAATTTTCATGTAAAGGGTAGTTTAGGGTGGGGCTATTTTCTTCAAAATCTTCGTGTCGCATCCTGAAAGACATTAAACTTAAATACCAACTTTGGTTTTTAACGTATTTTTACTTTCTCTACTGGTAAGTAGGGGAAGTATTGTATTCCACCCAAAAATTCGATGTCGAGATTTCACCGGAAATATATGTTTTAGACCCCCTGAATCAAAAAAAAAAAAAAAAAAAAAAAAGCATTTTTAGAAAAAGGTCCGTGTGTGTGTCTGTGTCAGTCTGTATGTCAGTCTGTCAGTCTGTGGACAGCATAGCTCAAAAACGATAAGTCGGTTAAAAACCAAAGTTGATATTTAAGTTTTATGTCTTTCAAGGATGCGACACGAAGATTTTAAAGAAAATATCCCCACCCTAAAATACCGTTTACATGGAAAATTTTTCGAAAATTTGTTTTATTTTCTTGAAAATGGTTCTAACGATTTTGGTTAAAATATCATATGTTTGCGATATTTTAATGACAAATGAAATTTATATCTTGAATTTTCTGTCTATAGGCCCTGTAGTCGTATTTACTCTGGACGACTTTTGTATAACTGGTAAACCGTTAGAGATAGACCAAATTATACTCTACAAAAAACGTAGATCTTGCTAAAATACACAATTTATGTATCAATAAATTTTCTTGTAGGGTGAACCATTTCGGAGATATTCCTTGTAATGTGTGTGAGTTTCGGAAAACGTAGCACTTTCGTGAAATGGATCATCGTTGTTCATTTTTTTATATGTTAAGTGTGCAAAGACAACAGAATCTCAAACATTTGACTATCGCACAAAGCCTACTGTATTCTAACATTCCCCTTGTACCTACAAGGAAATAAGCAATAAGATAATTTGTACAAATGTTTATCTTAACTAACACGAAGAAGATATAGGAATAAGAGTTTGTAATGAATGGTTAGTACAAAAGTAGAGAAAGTCATGTGAGTGCTACACATCAGATGTTTCGATTTTGATTTATGCTGTCCACACTGACAGACTGATACACAGACACACACAGACTGACAGACAGACAGACGCACACACACACTAGCGCGCGCGCGCGTACACACACACACACACACACACACACACACACACACACACACACACACACACACACGCACACACACACGGACCTTTTTCTAAAAATGCTTTTTTCTTATTCAGGCGGTCTCCGGTGAAATCTCGACATCGAATTTTTGGGTGGAATACAATACTTAATGCATATAAGCATATGTCCTAAAATTCTTCGTTTTCGCGTTATTAATTGGTGTATTAATTTACTTATTTATCTATTTAGGACTTATTTACGCACTTATATACTGCTTTATTTAGTTACGCACTTATTTCCTTAGTTGTGTATTTATGTACTTACTTTGACATTTACTTAGTTAACTATTCATTCGTTTATTTATTGTTTCATTCATTCATTTATGAAACTTCATTTTCAATGACCTCCCAGTCCCAACCAAGCAACTTCATTATGTATCTGCGTAGTCATTCATAGAAGGCTATGACTCATTGTATCTCACGTAGATAGGGAAGTATTGCCAAGGATATTTGTTTACATTTGTCATTTTTTCACATGTAATCCTCGGCCGGCAAACAAGACAATGTGCGAGCTCAAGGGCAAACTTCGCTGCACGCATTTCTAGAAGATTTCAAAGTGCAGAGGTTTTGTTTACGATAAGACCCGAGAAACTACAATTCTGGAGAATTTGCCAGTAATTCTTGACTATATCAGCAGCTGGCACGAATCAACAAGTGATACTTAATTGTCAAAGTTACTTACAGTTGAGAAGTCTTTTGTGAGAGATGTGTTACCGTAGCAGTGTCAAGGACAGTTAGAATAACACAACTTTGAGTTTCAAGGTGACGGGGCAAAAGAAGAATTGTGAACTGCGATTCTCTATGTGCAACAGTGGATTTTGTAATAGTGTTAGTGCTCTGCTAACAGGTTTGAAAGGAATAAAATGTCATTAAAGTCAACCATATCACTTGTCACACATATTTGTCATTAATACACATTTGCTGTCTGATAATCACTTGCCCGTGACCTTATCTTTCCATATAGGTATGAACTTCACCTTTTTGGTCACCCTGCTTCCTTTGCACAATAACCACAGATTTAATATCGGTGTCCTCTCGCTTTCCCACTCAATTTCTTCGTACTCTGTATAAGATTTGTTTTCACTTTTCTTTAACGTTGCCCCTTTGCTATTTGTGGTATTTACCTTACCGTCCTCCCTTTCAAGATCACTCACTGTTATATGTTTGCATTTTTCTCCTTTTCCTTCCCACAGCGTTCTTCAATTTGTGACATACTGCAAAGTGCTGCCTTTCCCTTCGTTCCTCTTCTTTTAACAAATATAGCTTCTTTATTCTCTGTCATAATAAGACTAGACAATAGAAGCAATTGAAAATGGGAGTGACACAGGCGAAAGGACCATTATTATCATAATCGTCAGTCTCATTACCGACAGGAGTAGTCAAATTCGTTAAAGCACGGAGTCATGAACAGGAGTTCTGTGTGTTTCAAACCCCACCACGATTTCATAACCTGACAGCCTTTATCCAGGTTCTCTCGGCCCTCTAAACTGCATATGCTGGGAAGGCATCTTAAACTTCACTTTTAACTATGTTCCCAATTATTTTATGTATCAGTACAACATCAGTGCCCACTGACTGCGAGTGATACGTAACAAAAAACGGGCGTTAAATACTACCTAAAAGAAATCTGATGTGTTGCGCTCAAATAAATGTTTCTACTGTACTAGGACATACTTTGCATACCGGTAATATTAATAGGAACTAGAGCCCGGAACCACGTAGGGTCACATCCGACAAAGATTAGTTGGACACGAACGAATGACATAACCAAGACCGCGTAGCCATCATATATGCACGCGCATCAGCAGACGCCTGCAGGTGTGTACATGCGCAAGTAGCAACGGTAGAACCTGTGTGCACTAAACTTGTTTATCGCACAATCCTCGGGTCTCTAATAATAACTATTCTTTCATAAAGCAAGCGAACAGGTAATACTCCAGTAAGGAGAAACAGAGGATAATCCTTGGCATAAGGAAAACACACATTAGTAAAAGATTGTCGAACAACCAAAGCGAATTGAAGATTCTTTAGAACGTATTGTTCACCACAATAGGGATGATGATGAACACCCGAGAAAATATAAATCTTTAGGACGAATCATGAATTCAAAATAGAATTCCGCCTATGAGAATATTACAAAGATGCTGATAGGAAATATGACATGGGAGAGTTATTAAACAATACTCACATACACGCATCGGAGCGACTCCAGGCACACAGTTCATCAAGACCCCAGACCGGCACACAAAAATGACTTGCTTCTGCAAAAATAGCGCATTTTTTTCGGGACTTGGAGAGAGTGAGTATCGTCAAAGACAGTTTTAGGCATTTAATCGTGTGTTGTTTGTGTGCTGCAGTTCTTAGTGAGCGTATCGTCCGAAGCAGTTGTTCGTTAGACAGAGTGCAAACTGCGACTAGTACTGTGCAACAGGGTTACGAGAGGGCAGAACAGCTATTAGTTGAAATTGTAAATTGTGTTAACGAAGAAAAGAACTGTGTTTGGTGATTACATTGTAACAGAAATAAAGTGACAAAGTAACACTGGTGTCAGATGTGGGATCTGTCACTACATCCACATTTATATTTCCAGACTCTGTGAAAGATAGACTAAAGAAAAATTCTCATAGCCCAGCCGAGAATCGAACCCAGGATCCCCCTCCAGGCAGGTGCTCTACCGATCAAACTACGGGCTACTACTGGACCAGCCCTAGCATCTTCTTGTTGCTTTGTTGAGATAGAAAATATTTTCAGTTCTCTACAACTCCGCTGTAAGGTATCTTGGCAACCCAGGTTTGATTCCTGGCAGTGATCCATACTAACGCAGGTGCATGGGAGGGATTCAGTGCTGGCAACTCATGTCGCAAACACGAAGCCAACCATATTTTACCACCCTGCCGGCTGGAACACTATGCTATTGAGCACTGGTCAGCCTACCTTTTTACTGTTCTCTTTGGTAAATTCAGAATTATGTGCAGAAAACCTCCAGTATCTGCAGGCATCAAAGGACTTCTTTTTTCTGTTCTCCAACCCAGCTATACTCCAGAGCGCTGGTGCTGCTGCAGGCGGCAGTATGTGTAAACATTGCGCAGTCTGATAATTACGATGGGATTGTTTACTTCCTCTCGTTGTTTGTTTTACATTGTAAACGCATCGATCTTCTTCTCTTATTTATACATGCGGCGTGTTTGTCCTGCTCTAGCACAGTGGCGCTGGAAACTGCGATAACTACAGCTGCGGATAACTGAACACCCGACAATGGAAACTATAGCCAAGTATGGAGTCACTGTTGCAAATAGTAACTTGGTGTTAGGGATAAGAAAGCATAACTTTGCTCTTTATTGATTTACCTATATGGTACCTTGATACTATAGTCAGTCATATACATATTTATATAGAACAAGCACGTATTCAGAAATCCATTTTTGAGGGAGTCGAATTCCGTGTGATAGATCCGTGAAAATAATGTACCTACAAATTAAAATTGGTTTTATGATGTTTTGCCTTCAATACATGTGATTTATTTTACTTAAAATTTCCTTTTAAAAATTATGGTAGCGATATTTAAAGCGATATATTGTAACAATCTGACAGCAGATCTCACCTCTGACACCCTGTGACAGAAACGACAAGATCAATCCAATTACTTTTTGACGCTTTATTTTCTTCTAAAACTTTTGCACAACACAGTTCTCTTTTACTAACGGTAACAGTCGACAGTCCTTAGTGATGCTGCAACTCACAACTTTTATTCTCGTAACCTTGACGCAGTAGTTTCACTATCTCTTCACTTTTATGTCTCTCAAACACTAGCTCTGACAACACGATCACTCTACACTCATAACTGCACCGTCCGATATGACATTACGTTGGAGGACGTTAACAAAAAAAAAAAAAAAAAAAACACACCTCATAACTGCTTCGCTATCTTCCTTTACGACGCGACAACACACGCAGCTGACACAGACAACCCAAGAACTAAGCGACTCCCAACGACTCATTTCTGTAGCTAACTCCTCCGCTCGTTGCTTTGCCTCCTTATATAGCGAGGATGACGTAACGCGGTCCTTTCTCGAACTTCTACAAATACGCCAACTGCTGGACACTTCTCGAATACTCTGGAAAACCCTTTGCGTTGTCGCCCGATTCTTGTTAGTCACGTGTTTACTTGCGTGGGGGTGTGGGGAATCTTGAGCTTGCGTGCCAAAGCGGTGGAGCAGTCCGGCACCCACCGTCCTTTGTTCCATGTAAAGAATACTGTGGCGTGGGAGCGTGTTCTTAAATATTCTTTACTCGAAGTAATTTTCGTTGCATGTGTATAAATTATCAAACTCTGTATTATTTTCTAGTACGTATGTATGGTCTTTAGACCCATGCAATTGCTTTATGCAAGTTAGGTAATAATAGGAGTATAATAATACAACTACTACTGCTACTATTAAATGTTCATCACATTAGCCTAAACAATTGGTTTGTGTGGTACAAATAACTATTGCTTTCTAAACCGCTATCATTTACCTCCTGCGGGACGAAATTCCTGAACACCGGCGACACTGATGTGTTCCTGGCAATTGATAGTGTCGTTAAACAATAAAATAATATCTATCATCTAGAACTTTTAATTTTATTTGTCAGTCGTCAATCACTTAATCTCTTTGGGAACAATTTTTCTTATGCTAAAAATCATTTTATTAGCTGAAATACCCGGCGTTGCCCATGTTTTGACGATCTTATCCGTACACATTTTAGGCTTACATTGGATGCCATTAAGAACAGAAAATATACAAAATAAATCAATAAAAACACCGGAAAAGCACATGCAAAAGTACTATTCAACAACCTCAAATATCACAGTAAGACACGCAGAGAAAGCTGTGTGAATGTAAGACGTTGCATTTCTATGCCAATAGTGTAGAAAATTCTATGTATTATTTGTAGAAGAGGGAGTAGAGATTGAAATGTGATTGTGTTTCGTAAAAGAAACATGATTGAAAATAACAATGTGAATATAATATGTCGCACTTCAATTTCAAACATATGGAAAATTGTCTGAATTGTTTGTAGAAGAGATATTCAATGCAACATTTCAGCTCGTCCTCTCCTTGGCATTGTAATGAACACGGAATTGTTTTCACACTCAAATTTGTTGAACTTACCTTAAAAATTTTCAATATTGAAACTCTCAAACTAATTCCTCGAGTTCGCTAAAACACATTTTGTGATTATGTCTAAGCCTACCCTAATTTCTCGAGTTTCTCCAAAAGAAAATTGAATGAATTTGTTCGTTTATTTCTAAGCCTGCAAAGTCAATTTTACTTTAATAGAGCGGCTGATCAAAATGAATGTTCACAGAATGTAATTGAATTGGACTAAAAAAAACTAGCATTGTTTTACGAAAAAAACTATTTTAAACGTAATAGAAGCAGGTGTCATAGGATAGATCTGCCACAGAGTTTTGAAAGCAATCCGAAGTGGCAGTTCCCATACAAAGTTACCAATATCGACTTATTTTTTAGCTGTTCCTTTGGGGTTTTCCTGATTTTCTTTTTTCTAAACCATCCCAGTATAGAGGCGAACAAAATGAAAAAGAAATTCAAATAGGACGGGTCATTTTCGAGACTAACGCAAGGCAATTGATTGTAACGTGACTGTAATAATGACGGTAAGGCGCAGAGGAGATCCGGGGCTACAGGGCAGATAGCGACTGTGGGTGTGCGATCGAACAGCGATAACACCAGAAACATCTAGCTAATTCTTTGCTGAGTCATGCACTCGTACAGTGGAAAGAACTCGAAGGATGTTACGTCACGCCGGCTACAGTATAAATAGGACTACTGTGAGCAGATCAGTTTAGTTGGCATCAGTTTTTAGTAGTTGAGTGTTAGAGTTGAGTGAATGATAGTTTAAGATTTTCATTCTGACGAAGGCCATGGAGTTTAGAATGGCCGAAAGCTCAATATTTTCAAACCTCACACGGCTGATCGCCCGTGAAACTGTAATGAATGATAGTTGCTTAAGTCGCCGTGTACAGTTACTTTTAGTTACGAGAGTGACTCGGCCAGCCTGTCAGGGAGTATGTATGTGTCGTCGAGTGATTGTATCGTAATAGTGAAGATATAAGAGACAGTGAAAGTGGAGAAAGACATTGAAAGACTGAGAAAGATTATCGGAAGAACAACTGTGAATTGTAATAGTAGAGAAGTTTATAAATTGTGTTAGCAACGCGAAGGAAATTGTGAATTTTATATATGTATTCTCATAGTATGTTTTCAGAAGGCAATCAATATCTGTGGTCAGTTCTGAAGCCATACACGCATTTTTGTCATCAAAGAAATTATTGAAATTCATAAAAAATTTAATCATGAAGCGGATCAAAATATTCTCATTAATGTTTTTATAGCTAGAACCTCCGGACTCGAAAATAACAGTTACAAAAAAGAGCTTCGAAAGTACAGTTATATAAAGCGAGCGGGAAAGTAGTAATCCCTAATAATTAATGCGTGCGTTGCATGGGATTATTGGATGATGCGTGCTGTTTTTATTTTACTGCCTATATCAACAAACAATAGGATCGAAAGTATACACAAACTGTAATTAGCTGGCAAATACTCAAGTATACACAGAAGCCAGAATTTTTTAATGGGGCAGTGGCTGGTTTTATCCGTTTCATATCGCTCTTATTTGTATGTATGTTTGTTATCACACTGAGTTCACAACAATCAGTGACAAAGTTGGAAATTTTACTAATAGAACAGACTTACAAACACAACTTTGAAAGTAGGGATGGAACCTCCAGAAATTAATTGAAAAAATCTGATGTGCTGCACTCACATGACTTTCCCTACTCTTGTACTAACCATTCTTACAAACTCTTATTCCTATATCTTCGTCGTGTTACAGTTTGTTCAGTCCTGTCATAAATGCAAGTCAGTACATCAATAAATAATTCTAGATACAAAGCAATAACTGAAGCTGGATTTAGGCTTCTGATTGTGCTTACATTACGTACAACCAAAAGCACATATCCAGCTGCAGCTATTACTTTGAACCTAGAATCATTTATTATGCACTGATTCGTTACATTTCGGCCAGTGGCTATGAGCTGGTGAACACACTGTAGCTGAGATAAATATTTCCAGAAATAATCTTCTTGTAGATACAAGGATAATATGGGAATGCAGTAGGCTTTGAGCGATAATCAGTCAAATCTTTTAAAGCCTCCAAATTCCGTTCTCTTTGCATGGTTAACATATAAAAATGAATAACAGTGTTACATTTGACAGAAGTATATGTTCTCCAAAACTCACACAAATAACAAGGCATATCTCCGAGATGGTTCATTCTACACAAAAAATTAAGAATATTTAGACATAAATTGTGTGGTTTAGCAAGATCTTCATCTTTGTATAGTAAGATTTGGTCTGTTTCTTACGGTTTACCAGTTATGCAAATGTCGGAGAGTAAATAGGACTTCATGGGTTATAGCTAGAAAATTCAAGATACACATTTCATTTGTCATAACAATATCTCAAACATGTCATTTTAATTAAAATCATTAGAGCCATTTTCAAGAAAATCAAAATTTTCGAAAAATTTTTCATCTGAGGGGTAGTTTAGGGTGGAGAAATTTTCTTAAAAATCTACGTGTCGTATCCTTGAAAAACATTAAACTTAAATACCAACTTTGGCTTTTAACCGACTTTTCGTTTTCAAATTATGGACTCACGCGCTCTCACTCACACACACACACACACACACATCCCCATACACGCCACATACACCTTTTTTTTTAATTCAGGGGGCCGGTGAAATTTCTACATCGAATTTTTGGGTGGAATACAACACTTCCTCTACTTTACTCTACGGAGCAGAGAAAGTAAAAAGAAGAGTTAAATTTAGAAACACACACGCTCTTTATCCACTACGAAAAAGCATTTGATAAAGCGGCTAAAAGAAAAAGCGTACCCATCAGATCTAATAAAGGCAATTACAAGCTTATACCAGAATACAAGTATACGAATAGGAAAAGGAAGTGTATTGGATAAATGTTTATATGAACATTAATAATGGTTTTAAACGATGCCATATGAAAATGGCAAAATGTTTAAATACAAATTTTATAATAGACGAAATGAAAATGAATTGTATACAATCTGCCGATGACCAAGTTATATTATCCTCCTCAGAAAATCAATTTCAAAACACAACTCATAAATTGTGTAAAAAGATAAAAGAATACAACTTAAAAATATAAAGCCAGGAAACCAAATATATGGATTTTCTTGTATCTTATCGCAAGAGAACAGAAATTGTAATTGGAACAGAAACAATTGAACAAGTGAGCTGTTTTAAATATTTAGGAAGTATCATCAATTGATCACATACAGGCGTAATATGGGAATAGCAAAGAAATTGCCAAAATTTCAACATATCTGTAGAACAATAAATAGATGTTTAAGAAATAAAACAACTAGAGTAACAAAATTAAAAGTTTATAAACCAATCGTAGTACCGACTTTGATTTATGAACCAGAAACATGGTATTTAACAAAAATGGAGGAAGCGAAGATAGAAGCACCCGAAATGTGGTTTCTTAGAGGACTCGTAGGAGTAATGTTGAGACCAAAAGAGAAGTAAAGATATCAGGAAGGAATTAAACATTCTCTCACATACACGCACACGCGCGCACGCGCACACGCACGCACGCACACGGACACACACACACACACACACACACACACACACACACACACACACACACACACAACCTTCCTGTGTACCGCGTGGAAAGGAAATACATTCCTTCTAATATGTGCTTCATAGAAGCATTGCAAACAAAAACGTCTAATGACATTCTGTTCCTTAAACAGTCGGTTTCGAAAAAAAACAGTTTTTATCCCAAATTAGATGCGTAATCCCACCAGAATGTACAAAGATAACAGTTTGTTACTTTTAAGATGCGCAGAGTAACTTATTTCTGACGTAGCTTCGGTTGTGATTATGGGACATCACACAGGATTTTGAAATAATTAATCACTTAAATGATTTAAAGCAATATTACAAGCATCTTTGTCAGACGAAGTAACTCCACAACGTTGCGTTAAGGTTGGTCAGGGGATTGAACCAGCTTCTGAATGAACACGCTTGCAGACACAACGCAGGGTGGTGTAATGTTTTGGGAGATGGCGAGTGGAATTGACATTCTGATTGACCTACACTTGCACAGTAAAAGTGGAAGGACACGACATGGAATTTGTTTACGCTCAACAGACACGACGCTGCGATGTTCACGAACTGAACTAGTGAAAGTGACACCCACACAGCCTGCAGTGTTGCCAGTTTGTCTGCCTCTTGTTTTCACAAAACTGAGCAAATAGTCAGAGACAAACGCGTAAGATACAAAATGTGTTCCAAATCCCGAGATTTAAATTAATGTAATGACTTCCCTTCCACCCGGTATACGCCCACTGAGAAGGTTGGTAAAGCGCCACCTGAAGCTATAGGGACGGCCTATGTACATAGAAGTATAGAAGTAAAGTTCAGGTAATTTTTGTCATCTCAATCGCTGTGCGGCTTATTTTGGTGCAAAATAATTTTTCCTTCCTCGGAATTTAGGGACTTATTAGCGAATTTACAAAGTTATATACCAAATGCAAAAGTCGTCAAGAGTATGGATGTGGATGGGCTACGTGGATTATAGCCACAAAATTCAAAATATGAATTTCTACCATAATATCTTATACCGACATTTTAATCAAAGTCGTTAGAGCCATTTTAGAGAAAGTCAAAATTTTCGAAAAATTTTCCATGTAAGGGGTAGTTTAGGGTATAGGAATTTTCTTCAAAATCTTTGTGTAGCATGCCTGAAAGGCATTAAACTTAAATACCAACTTTGGTCTTTAACCGCCTTTTCGTTTTTGAGTTATGCTGTCCATAGACTCACAGACACACACACGTACCCTTTTCTAATTCTTTTTTTATTCAGAGGACCTCAAAACATATTTCCGGTGAAATCTCAGCATCGAATTTTTGGGTGAAATACAGTACTTCTACTTACTAGTAGAGAAATTAAAAATTAAAGAATATAAGTAAAAAAAAATCTGATGTGTTGCACTCACATGACTTTCTCTACTCTTGTACTAACCATTCTTACAAACTCTTATTCCTATATCTTCTTCGTGTTAGTTAAAATAAACATTTGTACAAATTATCTTATTGCTTATTTCCTTGTAGGTGCAAGGGGAATATTGGAATACAGTAGGCTTTGTGCGATAGTCAAATCTTTTAAAGCTTTGAGATTCCGTTCTCTTTGTACACGTAACATATAAAAAAATGAACAACGATGACCCATTTCACGAAAGTTCCAAGTTTTCCGAAACTCACACACATAACAATGTATATCTCCGAAATGGTTCACCCTACAAGAAAATTTATTGAGACATAAATTGTGTATTTTAGCAAGATCTACATTTTTTGTATAATATAATTTGGGCTATCTCTAACGGTTTACCAGTTATGCAATTGTCGTCCAGAGTAAATACGACTACATGGGCTATAGCCAGCAAATTCAAGATATACATTTCATTTGTCATAAAAATATCTCAAACATATGACATTTTAATCAAAATTGTTAGAGCCATTTTCAAGAAAATCAAAATTTTCGAAAAATTTTCCATGTAAAGGGTAGTTTAGGGTGGGGCTATTTTCTTCAAAATCTTCGGGTCACATCCTTGAACGACATTAAACTTAAATACCAACTTTGGTTTTTAACCGACTTTTCGTTTTTGAGCTATGCTGTCCACAGACTGACAGACTGACAGACACACAGACACACACACGGACCTTTTTCTAAAAATGCTTTTTTTGGATTCAGGGGGCCTCAAAACATGTATTTCCGGTGAAATCTCGACTTCGAATTTTTGGGTGGAATACAATACTTCCCCTGCTTACCAGTAGAGAAAGTAATTACAGATGTAATGTGTACTTATCTTGTTAAATACATTTGGGAAACTTGAAAGAGGCTTTCATTTATGACCTTTCTTGAAATCGGGTTAGGCAATAATTAATTTTAATTTATATCACTATAGTTACCAATTTTTAATCCAATCTGAACAATGAAGGTAAAGAAACATTGCTCTAAAGGTCAGTACGAACTACTATCCAGTCCCCTTCAAGGGGCGACTCACTCTCAGTGCGCAAGTAAACAGGAGCAGTTAACCTTTCTTACATATTCTGCACACATACACACGCACGTGAAACACGCTGTGAATAAACTAGGGTGGATTTTTGTCCGGTGCCATGATATTCCCCGGTGGAGAATAGCTAATTATTCTGCCCCCGCTCGCTCGGAGGGACATACGACGTCCACGGCAATAATAATTGGCTACGCTACACACCTCGTCCGTTTCCCCAAGGACCATGCCGCGCTGGCCCCAATAATGCACTTGCCACAAAATTAATGAACATTTGTCATGCCGGCACAGCTTCTCCCACCCTACGCTTCACGAGGCCTCTGCATGATACGACTCTGATCATTTACCTTATGTTGCAAGAATGCTATCAAAGTATTATACACCTCTTAAAACAGATAAATGGAATAGAATTACTCTGTCTCTTAAGGCAATGTCTTAAGGTTAAATCTGATGTGTTGCACTCGCATGACTTTCTCTACTCTTGTACTAACCATTCTTACAAACTCTTATTCCTATATCTTCTTCATGTTAGATGTTATAAAAATTTGCAGAAATTATCTTATTGCTTACTTCCTTGTAGGTGCAAGGGGAATATAGGAAAACAGTAGACTTTGTGCGATAGTGAAATCTTTTAAAGCTTTGAGGTTCCGTTCTCTTTGCACGGTTAACATAAAAAATGAACAAGGACACAAATAACAAGGAGTATCTCCGAAATGGTTCACTCTACAAATTTATTTGGACATAGACTGTGTGCTTTAGCGAGACCCACATTGTTTGTATAGTAAGATTTAGTCTATCTCTTAAGGTTTATGAGTTATTCAAAAGTCATCCAGAGTAAACAGGGTTACAGGAGGTATAGTCGTAAACTTGAAGATACACATTTCATTTGTCCTAAAAAACATCTCAGGACATTTTAACCAAAATCGTTAGTCATTTTCAAGAAAATCAAAATTGTCGAAAAAATGACCATCTAAAGCGTAGTTTAGGGTGCAGCAATACCAACTTTGGTCTTTAACCGACTTTCGTTTTTGAGTTATGCTGTGCGCACACGCGCGCGCGCACACACACACACACACACACACAGAGAGAGACCTTTAGATTTTTCATTAAGACATTGCCTTAAGAGGCAGAGTAATTCTATTCTATTTACCTCTTTTAAGAACATGTTCTTGCAACATAAGGTAACTGATTTGAGTCGCAACATGCAGAGGCCTCGTGAACCGTAGGGTGTGTTCAAAGGGTGAGAGAAGCTGCGCCGGCATGACAAAATGTTCTTAAAAAATTCTTATTCCTATATTTTCTTCGTGTTAGTTGATATAAACATAGCATAAGTTATCTTATTGCAATACCTTTTCCTTAAAATGCAGTTTTTGGATTCAGGTGGCCTCAAAACATGCATTTCCGATGAAATCTCGACATCAAATTTTTGAGTGGAATACAATACGTTACATAATCCCCATGTCCTACTGTATTATACAAGCGCGGCTTTTATGAAACACAAATTCCTAATTTTCTCGGAAAACTATTTCGAATCGATTTGTTCTCGCCGCTCCATTGTCGTCGGGTCGCATATTTACAAGCAGTAATGTGAAGTAGTTTGGTCTTGATGCTGTTCCATAGAAAATCTACTGTGTTACAGCACGCGACTTTCTCTAATCGTGTACCAACTATTCTTACAACTCATATACCTCTTTCTTCTACGAGTCAGTCGAGATAAAATTTGCAGAAATTATTTTATTGTTAATTTTGTTGAAGGTCCAAGGGAATGTGAGAAAGGCTTTGGGCGATGATCAAATCTTTTAACGTTTTGAAATTCCGTTCTGGTTGCATGGCTAAGATATAAACAAATGAATAACGATTTTCCATTTGTGGAAAGTATAAGTATTACAAAACTCATACACACAAGGAATATCTCTGAAATAGTTCACCAAAAAAAATATATATTTCAAAATTTTGTTTTAACGGGATCTATATTTTTTGTATGGTCATCCAGAGTGAACAGACTGCATGAGGTATAGCCAGAAAATTCAAAATATACATTTCATTTGCCATAAAATAACTTTAAACATATGGCATTTTAACCAAAATAGAGCTATTTTCGAGAAAATTAGAATGTTTGAAAATGTTTTCATGTATAGTTCAGGGTGGAGGAATTTTCTTCAAAATCTTCATGTCGCATCCTTGAAGGACAAACTTAAGTACTAACTTTGGTTTTTAACCGACTTTTCGTTTGAGTTATGCTGTTCACACACATGCACGCACGCACACGCACACATGCGAACGGAACTTTTTCTAAACATCCTCTTTTTATTTCTGGTTCAGAGAATACAACACTTTTACTTACTAAAATTAGGAGAGAAAGTAAAAATCTATTTCACTGAAACACCAGTTTTGATGATTGTTTAGTGAAAAAACTTTTACGCGTATCTGTCTGTCTGTTTCATGTTCTCTTGCAATTGGCTGCTCTGTCTGCATTTGTCGTTGTGAGTGACAACACATTGCATTAAGTTTATGTTTAAGTTTTACGTCGTTGTGCTTAATTTTCATTGTGAATGTCCTCTTGCTCGCTATGCCTATAGTACTCACAGACTACCACAAACAGTTACAGCCACATAAAATTCCCGAGCGACCCACAATGAACAGCATTGCCAGCATAGCAGGTGTCACGCATAAAGGCAGGCGAGCAAGCGAGCTCCTGCTGCACAGGAGATCCCTGGTTGTAATTTCTGGAATTTGTTTCACTTATTATTCCCTCACCCAACACAGACTACATGTATCTTTAAATTGTATGCTGAAAAATGCTCTTTTAATTTCTACCTTACATCTGCAGCTTTTTTTGCCATAGGCCAAACTTCAAATTATTTTCTATTTTTACTAATGTAGACGAAGTAGGAATTCCACCCAAAAATTCGATACCGAGTTTTCAAGTGAATCTACTAAGGCATAATTAGAAAATGTAATTGACCTTCTATGCGCACGCCGTTAAGTCACGCGGGGCCTAGCAGGCCCCCTCTATATTTTTACTTTCTCTACGGGTAAGTAGGGGAAGTATTGTATTCCACCCAAAAGTTCGATGTCGACATTTCACCAGAAATATGTTTTGAGATCCCCTGAACCCAAAAAGAGCATTTTTAGAAAAAGGTCCGTGTGTGTGTCTGTCAGCCTGTGGACAGCATAACTCAAAAACGAAAAGTAGGTTAAAAACCAAAGTTAGTATTTAAGTTTAATGTATTTCAAGGATGTCACACGAAGATCTTGAAGAAAATAGCCCCACCCTAAACTATCCTTTACATGGAACATTTTTCGATAATTTTGATTTTCTTCAAAACGGCTCTAACGATTTAGGTTAAAATGTCATAGGTTTGAGATATTTTTATGACAGATGAAATGTATATCTTGAATTTTCTGGCTATAGCCTGGACGACCTTTGTATAACTGGTAAACCGTTAGAGATAGACCAAATCATACTATACAGAAAATGTAGATCTTACTAGAATACGCAATTTATGTCCGAATAAATTTTCTTGTAGGGTGAACCATTTCGGAGATATTCCTTGTTATGTGTGTGAGTTTCGGTGAACTTAAAACTTTCGTGAAATGGAACATCGTTGCTCATTTTTTTTTTTTTTTTTTTTTTTTTTTTTTTTTTTTTTTTTGTATGTTAAATGTGCAAAGAGAACGAAATCTCAAAGCTTTAAAAGATCTCACTATCGCTCAAAGCCTACTGTATTCTAATATTCCCCTTGCACCTACAAGGAAATAAGCAATAAGATAATTTGTACAAATGTTTATCTCTACTAACACAAAGAAGATATAGGAATAAGAGCTTGTAAGAATGGTTAGTACAAGAGTAGAGAAAGTCATGTGAGTGCAACACAACAGATTTTTAATTGAATTTTTTCTTCATTCCCATGTTTCGCTTCATTTAGCTTGGCATTATCTTACTAGATAGATTAAAGATAAATAAAACGTACTATGGGTGCACTATGCATTATAATTTGAAGTGTACTACATAAGATAAAAAAATTCCATGTTCAGAAGTACAACTTATAATTTGGAGTTTACTGTCAACAACAACAAAAATAATATCTTTGACAAGCATATGACTTCCTAAGAAATACATATTATAACATCGGCTGCTTTAATCCTCTTCTTCATTATGAGTTTCTGAATCTGAAGATCACATTTTCAGTTTATTTTCAGAATTGGAATCATCTGATTCATAAAAATTGTCATACATGGATAAGGCATCATCATCACAAGGTATAAGAAGCACTCACTTCTTCCAAATCCTTAGTAGCTTTTATTCCTGTTTTTGAGAAATAGTAACATGTACTTGCAATCACAAAGCAATATTGCACAACTAATGAGGAAAAACGTCAGTAATATGTATGTGAGTAGGCGCCCAGAATTTTGTTGATCTCTGCGACACAACTGCCTGTTTAGTCATTCTTGGAGCTAAAGAAATAAACAGATCAGGTTGTCGCTCTGACAAACAATCGAGTAATATGTAATATTAGATGTCCTGGTCAGGCAATTGCAACGTTTAAATAAATGTAGGGGTCTCCCAGGCCACTAGAGGGTTAAAGGATGAATTTTGCAAAGGTCCTTTATAAACAATAACAACTGTAATTAAAGTTAATAAAATAGATAAGTCTAGTACGACATTATTAAAAAATGTATGCTCAACCATACCATGATGTAGCGCTTATACGCCACTGTAATGGACCCCATTATATCCACCTCTTCATATCGACACTGCTAATCCACCAATCAAAGGCGCACCTGTTCATACCAGCATTACTCACAATCAATCTAAAGATCCGCATATAGCAATCAATAAATTGTCACTGGCGCCCATTCCCACGCAGCTGAAGGCGAAACTATTGATTCCCATGTATGAAATACAACTTTTTCTGCTCACTCTGTGATAATTGCTCTTACATCTACTCCATGTCAATCCAGATAAACGTCACTGAAGGGGAATAAGGAAATACATTACGTTTATGTGAATTCTCTTTACTTGGCCAAAAGATAACAAACCTAATAACTTTCTGTATGAGAAAAGTGGAAGTATTTGAAAAGTTAAGCCAATGAGAAAGAATATTCCGAAAATCACTATCTTTACAATTTTAATTGACAAATTGCTTCCTTTTAGATCTACATTTCTTGTATAGGAAGATCTTGTCTATCACTTTTACGCCTATACAAACGTCCTCCAGAATGACTTTAGAGGCTCGTCCCACAAA
This sequence comes from Tenodera sinensis, assembly GCA_030765045.1. Classification (NCBI taxonomy): domain Eukaryota; kingdom Metazoa; phylum Arthropoda; class Insecta; order Mantodea; family Mantidae; genus Tenodera; species Tenodera sinensis. The sequence goes on from CM060974.1 coordinate 40,140,391, forward strand.
ATTCTGGATCGGTATACATTTCATTTGTCATAAGAATAAGTTAAGCATGTGGTATTTTAATCAAAACAGAGCCGTTTTTGATAAATATAACAGTTTCTAAGGTTGCTCTATGTGAAGGGTAGTTTGTGGGTGGGGAGATTTTCTTCCAAATCTTCGTGTAGTATCAGAATGTTCTCAACTAAAGTACCAGGTTTGGTAACCATTCTACTTTTCATTTCTGAGCCATTCTGTTCACATACACAGACGTTCTTCATCTTTTTTGTGTTTACCCTCCTCGTATGGAGAACTCATATCCCTCAAGACTTACAATGGGCGCCTGTGTCTGTAGAGGAACAGACAAACTCTGGACCAGAGTGAGCGAAGTTTATGAAGGAAAAGGTGATGATGGAACAGTGTGGAAACAATGAATTATCTTCTGAAATGCCTTGTTTTATTCGGGACCTTCAAAACATGTATTCCCAGTGAAATCTCAGTATGAAATTTAAGGGTGGAATATAATACCTCCTCAACCTATTATATAAGTGGCAGAGAAAGTAAAAATAGTAATATTATGCATCTTTTATTTATAAATTAAACACAGTAATCTACATTATGAAATATGCAGTAAAATGTTGCCACTAAACCACAAAGCACAGTTGGAAATATTTAGGTTATTTAGTCACCATTTTAAGGATCGCTGTTTCAACGCCAGTAAACGTTAAAAAGCCTTTGTTCCGAAACACTTACATTCCGAGGTGGATATACCTGTTGCTTTAGCCAAGTATACTATCTGGCACTTACCAGGAAAATTCTGCAAATTTTCATTCCTTCAGTTTTTATTTTCTCTACTACACACTTACAGTACGTATGAAATAATTGTATTTTAACCAAGAATTTCACCATAAATACATGTTTTGATGCCTGTTGAAATAAAAAAGAAATGAAAAAGATCTCTGTGTGAGAGGCAGTGAGAGAGACAGAGAGAGTGAGTGAGAGTGAGAGAGTGAGTGAGAGTGAGAGAGACAGTAAGAGAGTGAGAGTCAGAGAGCGTGAGAGAGAGTCAGAGAGAGTGACAGAGAGTGTGAAAGTGTGAGAGAGCGTAAGAGAGAGTGCAATAATCCAAAAGGAAAAGTCATAAATACCAGACTTGGTAATTTAACTTCAGTTGTCTTCCAAAGATGCCACTAGAAGATTTTGAAGAAAACCTCGCCACAGCAAACTATCAATGAAACGTTTTCGATATACTTTTGTTTTATTAAAATTTTCTATAATAATCCTTATTAAAATACCGTATATTTAATAGCATTGCACGAAAAATGAAATTATATATAAAGTTTTCTGGGAACAGTCTCTGAAGTACACTTCATTCTGGTTGATTTGTATAACTGGTGAACCATAAAGACACAAAAACCTCGTTATAAATGACTTAATTAAAATTGTTAGCAATGATAAAATAGTGAATGTCGTGAACAGTTTATAATAAATGGAGAGGACAACTCCATCGAATCGAATATACCTGTATTAAATAAAAATAATCTTGTTGCCTAAACAAGGACATACAATTCAAATGTATTTTATTACATATTTTCTTTTATTTTAATTAAGTAATTTTCAAATTTAAATTAATATATATTATATCATTTGTTTCCGTTAATAACTGTTCAGATTTATTTCTTAGCTTACTTAATTAAAATTAAAAATATGTTCATATATGGAGTATGTATGGAATATATCGGTATGACAAAAATAAAAGTAAAATATATTTGTAATATATTATCATTGATTCCCTAAACCAGGACATGTACTGTTTATTAATTAATACTCTTTACATCATTTGTTTCCGTTTATAACTGTAGAGATGTATTACTAGCCTACTTAATTAAAATAAAAGAATAAAATAAAACGTAACCAATATGTGGATGAAAATAATTAATTCTATTAGTATTTCCCAACTATTAGCTTTGCTATTGGAAGCCAGGTGCTCTTCCAAATGGTTGCCAGTTGGTGTCTACTGCCCTTTAATTTTAAACTTATTTAAATTTCCACGTACTGGTAATTAATCAGCAACCCCATTAACCTATGTACATAAAACGAATTTAGTAACATGCACTTTCGGGACCATCTCTCTTTCTTACCATCTTACGGGGTCTCGCAAGGGGTGAGGGATACTTGCTAACCAATGACACTGCTTGACAGTTTCAATACGGCGCTAGAGACGTGGCGCTATAATGAGGACATGGAAAGGAGGGAGAGGGACAAATTCTCCCAATATTTACACTGGAATTAAAATTCCTATCGAAATAGCTTGAAACATGTTTTTCTATTACGTTATCATAAGAGTTTCTGCTTTGGAATGAAATGTTTTCTTCTAAACCGCCTTTCTTGGGTGGCATTAAAATTTAATTACATCTCTGTGAATTTGCATAGTTCCTGAAATTTGTCGAACTGTGTTATCGGCTTGTCATAGAGAAATAGTAATCTGGCTACGTGTGCAATATGGCATACTGTGAATCAACCAGCAGTTGAGCTTAATGAGTAACGATTTACTGAGCGACCAGATAAAGCAATACTTTGCTTTCAGGCCAATGTATCATTGGTTATAACTATGTCCAGCCAGTAGCATGAATAGTGGTGTCATTGTAGAGGGGTAAAGAGGGCATGAAGGGGCTGCTACGAAGGTCTCAAACAACCATGATACCCTTGCATTTTATTAAATTTGTTTTCTGCACCTATGCGTTTAGTAAAAGTACTTCATCTTTTACTTTTGATTAATACTTGCTATAGCTTCCTATTTCAATTAAACGAGCGAGGCGGTGCAGGTGGTAGCACGTATGAATCGCATTGGGAGGTCGCGAGTTTGATCTCCACCAGCCGCGCACTTTGACTTGGGCTCCTGCATAGTTTTCCCCTTGACACCTAGGCGAATCCTGGGGTGCTCATCCTCATATCATGGCTTGCTTGTCCACTAGAAAATTATTTAATCCAGTAATTCCTGGGCGTGAGCATATGGGCACAGAATAGCTTAAAGAAGAAATCTGATGTGTTGCACTCACATGACTTTCTCTACTCTTGTACATACCATTTTTACAAACTCCTATTCCTATATCTTCTTCGTGTTAGTTAAGATAAACATTTGTACAACTTATCTTATTGCTTATTTCCTTGTAGGTACAAGGGCAATATTAGACATACAGTAGGCTTTGTGCGATAGTCAAATCTTTTAAAGCTTTGGGATTCTGTTGTCTTTGCACACTTAACATATAAAAAATTAACAACGATGATCCATTTCACGAAAGTTCTAAGTTTTCCGAAACTCACACACATAACAAGGAATATCTCCGAAATGGTTCACCGTACAAGAAAATTTATTTGGACATAAATTGTGTATTTTAGCAAGATCTACATTTTTTGTAAAGCATAATTTGGTCTATCTCTAACGGTTTACCAGTTATGCAAAAGTCGTGCAGAGTAAATACGACTACAGGGGCTATAGCCAGAAAACTCAAGACATACATTTCATTTGTTATAAAAATATCTCAAACATATGACATTTTAATCAAAATCGTTAGAGCCATTTTCAAGAAAATCAATATTTTCGAAAAATTTTCCATGTAAAGGGTAGTTTAGGGTGGGGCTACTTTCTTCAAAATCTTCTTGTCGCATTCTTGAAAGACATTATACTTAAATACCTACTTTGGTCTTTAATGGACTTTTCGATTTTGAGTTATGCTGTCCACAGAGTGACACACAGACTGACACACAGACACACAGACACACACAGACCTTTTTCTAAAAATGCTTTTTTTGGATTCAGGGGACCTCAAAACATATATTTCCGTTGAAATCTCGACATCGAAATTTTGGGTGGAATACAATACTTCCCCTACTCACCAGTAGAGAAAGTGAAAACACTTCTCAATTTTCTGACGCTAAATATAGCAGAACAGTATTTACTGATGGGCTTGAAACTAACAATTCTGTTTGCGAAGTTGGTAATACTTCGATTTAGTGTAATGTTATCAATTTTGAACTGCCATTAGTTGTTTATTACCACTAGCATGGCTAGGGGAGAAAGGTTTACCGAGCGCAAGCTACTGCGCCATCTGTCCGCAGCTGCCCGAACCACCACGCTGGCACCGAACAAGGGAAATGAAATGAAAATAAGGAAACGAAGTAGTGCAATGAAATTAGGCACCCCAGCATTCACATAAGTGACAAGGGGAAATAACCAAAAAAACAGGAACTGCGGATCGAACCCAGGACCTCCTGAATGCGCATTGGATACATAACCAGGACACCACCTCGCACGGTAACAGGGGTTTCTACATTCTAACTGCACGCAAGCTGCATCACTTAATTAGTCATATTTTATTATTCTCCTAATTGGGGTGTTTCACTGCAAGAAATATTTAATTGGAAAGTTGTTGCCACTTGATAGTGACGGCTTTTGTTATGTTCTGATAACGAATCCCAACTCCACTCTGCATTAATATGTAGATATATTTTTTGTTAATTATATAACAAGGATCCGCCATTTCATAATTGCATCATTTGACATCGATCACAGCGAGAATACGTTCTGGTTAGAGACATTTTTCTGCAATTGCTCGTCTAATTAGCGGTTTCAAGTAGCACTTGATGGCTTATAGGGGAGCATTACGATCCTCGAGGAGAACAATGGCAGTCATGCAACGTGCAGCGGCAATCAAGCGAAATGGAGTGTAGCATTCAGCGGTCAGTTTTAGCTCCCTGTTATGTAACGTTTCCTATACTAGAAAACGGCTACTAGTACTATAATTACAATTCTCAATAGCAAGTGCAAGGAACAGTTGTTTAAGTGTGTGGATACACTATTTTATACAGCTCTTAGATTTGGTAAATAACGATAAAATAATACTATATTACTTCCAGGCCTATATGCAATTAAGAGTAATGGCGTCTAGGGCAGGAGAGGACAGCTGGTGCCGGTGTGACGCCAGTTGGACATGCACTGAAGACGGGTTCAGCGTGTGACGTCATCACGCTCTGTACTGCTGCCGCAGGGAAGGAGTCAACAGTTTGAGGCATGCGGCAGTGTAGGAAAGGCAGAAAACATATCTGGTGTTAATAACACAAGTAACGTCTATTAATGCTGACTGTTTTAATTACACAACTGATCACAAATTATAAACAAGCACAAGTATAAGAGAAAATGTATAAAAATTCTCGTTTATGTGAAGGATTGTCATGTTATACAGTAAATAGAACAGAACGTAGCGTCAGTTTCTCTGCAAATTAGCAAAAAGCCATTGAGAATAAAATTACATGGGCATTTTCTGTTACTTTGTTTTGTTTTTGCTTTACTTTATGAATGTTTGGAGGTAATGTTTGTGAAATTTGTAATCGATGACTGCGTGTTAGGTTGTGATCTGATGAGGTACTGGGGGATTTTGGACTTGACAGATTTCATAACAGAACCAGACAGAGACACTGGCTGTTCCGTTTTACTTCTACTGGCCATGTTGTAGTCATCGACAATACTACACCTGACTGAACCTTCCCCTTGGTACTCACAGCACCGATTATCAGGCAACCTGGTATTACATGCTCTCACCTGACGTCACACGAACTGATAGGCTTGCTCTTCGTTCCAATACGTCACACTGCTTAAAGCTGTCTTTCTTTGGTCTAGGGCAAGATAAACAGACATGTGCTGCGAGAATCCAGGTAGACAGTCAAGGGAAAATCCTAAATTCCACATTTTTGAAGTTATCACCTTCAAATCTTGAATGTTCGTTTCTCATGTAGATTTTAATGTCTGCAAAATTTGAGGCTTCTTCTCCAATTAGTTTCCACTTTATTAATTGTTCAACTAGGATAAAATAATAATAATAATAATAATAATAATAATAATAATAATAATAATAATAATAATAATAATAATAATAATAATAATAATAATAATAATAATAATAATAATAATAAAATGCCTTTAATCCCTATAGGACAATGGTCTCCTAAGACGAGGGTAGCTGGATATGCTCGTCACATTTGAGCTAAGAATGTGGAATTTCCCTGTTTGTCAGTTTGTCTTAGCCTAGATTTGTTTTCATCATTTCTCATTTTCACTCCCCTGTCCTCTGAGCTTGTGTCTCACTCGTATTGACATTTGACCCTTTTTTCACTTTCACTGGCGTGTTCCATCATCTTTGGCACGTGGTCACGCTGATTGTCTTACTTGCTGAGCAGTTGCTCGTTGCTTTGCAGTTCCTCGCCGTCCTGGGCCACGTGCTGCCAGCGTTCTTCATTTTATCCGTTCATCTCGTTCTGTCTTCCAGGACCCTTCTCTTCTTTTTTTGGGCCCCACATTTTTGCTATATTTGTCCTGCGGTTGTTGTTGAGCCTTACTTTGTGTCCTACCTATCTCCACTTAAGAAAACAATAATACTATATATAAAACGCCAATTTCATCTTTCAGTATATTTGGTATGCAAATTCCTAATACAAACGCGAGTAAGGTTTGGTCTGAATTTTGATGTGCAATAGGAGCAAAATACACTGGAATGTATTTTTATTTGCAAGTTTACATTTTAAAAAAGTTAAATACAATTTCACCTCTTACTGACGCCTACTAAACAAAAACCAGAGAAATTATACAAAGGTATTAAAGAGTTTATATTCCAAATTATATAAAAATCTGGGGAAAAAATGCATCGCTAGGAACTTTTTAATAGAAGAAAACCAAGAAAATTAAATTTAATGGAGGTTTAATGCTCTGTACTCTGTTTAAATGGCCACTGAGGTATTTAAAAATGACCCAAAGCAAAAACTTATACTATTTTAAGTAGAGAAAAAAACGAAGAAAGTTGTATTAATGAAAACAAGAGATCACAGCCCAAAACCTCGATTTCAGTTGACTGTCATATATGAATGAAATACTTATTGTCCTTAAATTCTACATACAATTCACACTATGTAAATTGAAGTCGACTATTTTTCTATTTTTATATATTCCCCTTATGTTTAAAAATTTCCTTATATACAGAGTAAACTAAAAGTATGGCATGTTTGTCGTAGCTTTTATTATCATCAACACTTCATGGATTAGGAGACTTCTTCTGTTCCGGCCTCAAGTCCCTCTCATCAGTCTTCCAACATCTCTTCCCATATGGTTGGTGAAATGCCATTATGAGGTATCCGGTATGGTCCATGCTTTGCAAATGATTTCCTTAGCTTTCTCTATAATGGTTTATTTTATCATTTATTGGACGAACACCTAGTTCTTCTCTTGTTTACTCATTTCCTATTTTATCCATGATTGTACCTTCTTTTATAGTTCTAAGGTATCTCATTTCTGCAGCATTATCCCATTCTTTTTTTCTTTATCGTCAATGCTTTTTTTTTTTTTTTTTTTTTTTTTTTTTTTTTTTTTTTTTAACGCTGGTATGTTATATTGCATCTTGAATAGTTGAACTTGTGTACTTGAGTTGTAGCTTTTAAATGTATCAAAGTTAAGTGCTGGCTTCTTTTATTCTCATGGCAGGTATAAACTCTCCAGATGGCGTAATAGACAGCACACCAATGGGCCCCAAGTGGGGTGAGGGAGTTGGACTTTTAAAGTTATAATGGAGCCATGGTATAAACTTCAGATATTCTAATAGTCCTTAATAAATTAAGAAACACTGGAATAATGCAGAACAATAACATTGACATAATCTGATCTTTCTGTAACGTTATGTAAAGAAGATAAAGTGATTTATGGTGAGTATGCCTGAATATGGTAACAAAAATAACATTCCTAAATCCTATAATTCCTTAAGATTTTATTTAAAAGCATGTTTTCAACAAACGTTTAGTTACCTATTTGGGTATCCATTTATTTACTTACTCATTTATTCATTTGTGTACGTATTCATTTCTTCCTGTATTCATTTCTTCCTATATTCATTCACTTATTTATTCATTCATACATTCGTTCGTTCATTGAGTACTAGTAGAGTATCCAAAATGTACCTCATGTTTCCACTTGAAATTCCGAAGTTCACCACACTTGGGACCCATTTGGGTGCTGCGTCTTACGCTGTGTGGAGAGCTTCTACCTCCCAAGAGAATAAAAAAGCGAGCAAATTTTAGTGGTCCAATTCAAAGGTATGGTAAATTTACCACCACTTTGTTCATCCTATATAATAGGAAAGTCTACCATATTTGGTCCATTATTAATCAACAGAGCAACTGCCTGCTGTGCGTCGTCTTCCATGGTCTAGAGGTAAAAACTAGCTTCTGGTCCCCGAGTTCGCGGGTTCAAACAGGGCGAAGGGCATTTCCGGAGTGAAAATTCTTAGCATGGCTTCCTTCAGAAGGTGTCTAGATTTGGGGTACGTAAAGCAAACTCAAGCCTGAAAAAGATGCCTCTGAGCAAAATTAAATAGCCTTTCATGCATAATACAGAATGGCACACTGAGAACCGCTTAAACAACGTTCAGAAATAGAGCTCCCTTCGTTTTTTGCCTGCTGTGAGAGGAGTTCCGGTTCGATTCCTGGTGGGAATATTTCTCTATTGTCTATCCTCTTCAAAGTCTGGAAATATGAGTGTGAACGCGTACGATCTAATATATAAAACCCTAGTAAGTACAGAAACCCAATGATCAGTATACATGCGTTAACACAATTGCCCATAGGCAAAATATACCACAGATAAAAGGTCGCCGATATGACCATAACAATTAAAAGCAAAGTATAAAGTGAACAAAAAGGGTAAGCCTTTACATTTTGATTTTTTTTTTTTTTTTTTTTTTTTTTTTTTTTTTTAATGAACATCAGCCTATGAATATAATAAGAAATAATGGAATTATAAAATTTGAAATGTGACTAGTGCATCCTCTTAAATAATCCTTCATGAATTTTGTTGTAGACTCGATCAAATACCAGTTGGCAGTGGTTTGACGGTTTTATCGCTACAACCTTTAGACTTATGTTCAATACTATAAAGAACCCAAGTAATATATTTAATGTTTCCGAAGCCATTTCATACAAAAAAGTGCCAAATAATCAAATCTAACGTAAGATTTTGCATTCTATACCAATAATATAGAAAATGGTATGAATTCTTTGTAGAAGAGGTAGTAGAGAAAGAAATGTGATTGTTTCATGAAAGAAAAGTGTGGAGAGAAAATAATGTGAATGTAAATTGTTGCATTTGTATTTCACTCACACAAACTTGTATGAATTTTATGTTGAATGGGAATAGAGAAAGAAATGTGATCTGTTTTGTAAAACAAAATGGAGTACAGAGAACTGTGTGAATGTAGTATATGTTAATCTCGATTTCAGTCATAGAAAATTGTACCAATTGTATCTTAAATGACGAGTAGAGGAAATCTTATGTTACTTTACCTGGTTAGATACAAACCCCACTAAAAAAAGCAAAAAATCCATCTAGGTGCCGAATTTCGAAGTGATCGTTCAAGCGGTTTAGAAGCGCATAGAGGAATGAATGTTTGCAAAATGTAATTAAATTCGATTTAAATATTCTCAAAATTCACCACCTTTTTTTTTTTTTTTTTTTTTTTTTTACGAAAAAACAATTTTTAATATAATGGATGTAGCTGTCAAACTACAGGTCCGCTACAAACGCCATCTATTGAAAGTAATCAGAAATGGTAATTCCTGAACAAAATTTGCAGTTTTGACTTTTTCGATCTTTCGGCTGTTTCTCTGGAATTTTCTTAATGTTCTTTTTCTAGACCATCCCAGAAATGAAGTGAATAAAACAAAAAAGAAATGAATCAATGGGTCGAATCATTTTCGAGTTTTTGAGAGATTAACGCACGGCAATTTATTTGTGTGTGTGTGGGGGGGGGGGGGGGTTCTTCATTTAAAACGTAACACAGCACACGGCGTTTCGCCTCTCCTGTGACCTTGCTGGAGTCCCCCCACTACCGGCTGTCGTTATGCGCGTGACTAGTTGGTACTGGGCCTCTGAAAATGCACATCGCGTTCAAGAAATCCCTCATTATGATCGCAGAGTTGGAGTTTGGTGTGCTATTAGTGCTAGACGCGTAATCGGTCCGATATTCTACAAGCAGACTGTAAATGCAGAGAGGTACCGAAATGACATTTTTACCCCATTTTATCGTGAACTGTCAGAAGAATAGAAATCATATGGGTGGTTTCAACAAGATTCTGCTACTGCCCATACAGCAGAGGAGTCAAGTTAGGGATGCGTTTGAAGATAGTGATTAGTGCTAGTGTATGGCCCTCTCGCTTCCCCAATCCAACAGTGTGCGATGTTTACTTGTGAGGTAACCTGAAAGATAAAGTTTACGAGACAAATCCTCATACATTGGAAGAACTAAAACAGAATATAAGAAATGAAATCGGAAACATTACAGTTACCCGACTTAATCGTGTGAATCAGAATGTGTTCTCCTGATATAATGCCTGTTTAGCCGAAGGTGGACAACATTTCCAGCATCTTTTATAAGGTAAGAATGTTATACATGCTTTACGCGCGGAGTTTATGTAGGAGTAAATCCGGCTGCGGTACACCCAATTGCGCACAGGCAAAATGCTGTGCGCCCGTTAGGTTTTAAATGAAGAACCTATACAGAGTGGAAGAGAAGTCATTACATTAATTTAAAGTAGTGATAGATATCGGCATTTGGAACACATTTTGCATCTTAAATTTCTGTTTCTGACCATTTTCCACGGCGATCGTTTTGTCGAAAACAAGCTGATGACACTACAGATTGTGGGTCACTTTCACTGGTTCTATACATAAACAAATAGGCGTCACTGCCAAGCGTCTGGTGAAGGTCTCCTTTGTGTAAGCCAATCACAAACGTTACCTGCCAAAATATCAGACGAAAGAGGAAGTGTTTACATCCGGAAATCAGGTCAATTACCTGACCAACCTCAACGCAACGTTGTCGACTTACCTCGCGTCTGAAAAAGGTGCTTGGAGAATTACTTCACGTCTTTTAAGTGATTATTTCGAAACCCTGTGTGATGTCCCGTAATTACTACCGAAGCTATGTCAGAAATAAATTACTCTACGCATCTTACAAGTAACAAACTGTTATCTTCGTACATTCTTGTGGAATTACGCATCCAATTTGGAACAAAAACCATTTATTTTTTTCGAAATCGACTGATCAAAGAACAAAATACCATGATACTTTTGTGTTTGTAATGCTTCTATGAAGCACATATTAGAAGGAATGTAATGACTTACCTTTCACTCTGTATATACAGAGAGAGAGGGAGAGAGATAAGCTAGTAGGTGGAACATTTTAAGTAATAAAAATATTGAAAAAATAATTATAAATTGGAATTGACTTCAGGCGTGCTTCAAAGGCCGCACAGCATGATTAAGTGTAAAGCAAAGGCTTCAAATAAAATTATGCTGCATAAATACAATTTTTGCATTTTTCCAGATTTTCATCCATTTTCACAGATACTTTGCCTTCATGTGTGTCTCTCCACCTACCGTAGGTATACACTCAGCAAAGTTCCGAGTTTTCTTCGTTGCTTTTTTTAAAGTAAACATTAGAACCAGTTTATATAGCTCATTCACGCAAAACATCCGCCACTGCACACACATTATTAGCACACAAACATTAAAGCGAACGCTTCGGTGCTCACGGGAAATGAGTATAACAGTATTTTGTTTACCTCTGAACAACATACATGGCGCTGATGAAGGTAAATATCCAATGGCGTGATGCATCCCTCCTCACATTTAATACTCATATTGTGTTCCATAGCGTTAGTGCATAACAGTCTTGTTCCAAATGTAGCTTTAGAAATCAAATTATATAAACTATTATGAGAGCTTACGGTGAGCTTCTAAGAAACACTTGCATAAATGAGGCGTGTAGTATACCGCAAAGGGGAAAGATCTCCTTGTAAGAGGGTAAACTCTTAAAGACTCATGTGGTGAGGTATTCCGCGTGGATAGACAGCACACATTGGGTTTCCACTTAGACTTACACTAATCATTCTTAAAACTAAACTAACTTAGATGTAGTTTGTGTGTTTACAGACTATTAATTGCCTTTCATAGTCTTCCTAACAGTTCTACGTGTTGCAAAAATAGTTGTTTGAAGCCACCTGAGTATGTTGTTGCTGGTCTTCCGCGGTTTCTGCTTCCAGTGTATGTGTCCCATCTGGTGGTCGACTGGGCCTATCTGTCGTGGTGAAGGTATGCGCCCATTTCGATTTTATTATTGCAGGCTGCTGTGCTGCATTCTTGAAGGACGTTATTTCTTGGAGTCTTTTGCTTGAAGCTCTTTCCTGTAGTGAAATTCCCTGGATTTTTCTTTTCATTTTCCTTTGACAAACCTCTAGTAAGTTCATTTCTTTGTTAGGGACAAAGTCTGGGATGCATAGAGAAGTACAAGAGTATCCCTTCAATTCTGAACTTTCTGTTTAGCAATTTGTCCAGAGGTATGGATTTATGTGCCCAGAAGGTCTTCCATGCTTGAGCTATTCGTCTGTAGATTTCTTTTTTAGTTCTATTGGACAGAGTGACGAGTTAGTCAAAGTAAATATGTTCTTCTAGATTCTCTAGCTCATCTCTATCATGGTTACCGTGTCTGCCGGTCTGTTACTCATTAGTTTTGCCGAAGTCCATCGAGAGAGCTGTTATTTTGCTAGCCTAGGAGCATCTATACAGAATCTCTCTGGAACCGTTAGCAACCAACACAATGTCGGTGAACTTTACGTGTGACATGAACTTTCCATTTATTTTACACCGTGCTTGCTATTCCAATGTAGCTTTCTTCGCCAGTGAAGAGTTTTGTGATATAAGATCTCCTTGTACACCTCGAACACTAAGACACACTTAAACACCATGAAATAACAATAGCAAACCCTGTTTCTTCTAATCTTGCCCCGTTGCCATGTATTGTACCGGTTGGATTGGCTAATGTATGCTTTCGAGTGATGTCAAACAAGCCGTGTGCAATGCAAATATAGTCGATAAAAGCGATATAAACACTACCCTTATAGATGCACGTCTTTCCATCATCCTTAGAGGTAGGTTTAAACCGAAGCATACTCCCATCATTATGTATTAACTCCGTTACGTAATATATTTAATTCAAAGATTATTATAATATAAATCTGATAAGCATATTCGAATATATTAAGATAAATGAACATTTTAAACGGATAGAGTGAGGCTGAAAAATGCAATGCCATAGACGGGATTTGAACCACGGGTCTTCCAGTCTCCGTCCGTCTGCTCTAACCATTGAGTTACCATGGCCAAGGTACCGTGTACACAAGTACACGGTCATGCTTTTTCTAAATGTCTGAAATAACTGGTGTAAGTGTTGAGTTAATTAACAGATTTAGAAATATTCCAATAGCTCTGACATGCCAGTATGCTTTAGTTTCCTCTCTGACAAATATTGCCTGGAAACTGCTAAAATTTACACGCAAGGAAAGAATCGCGTACACAATTTGATATTTTCAATAGTGCCTTAGAAACATCAGATCCCATAATTACCTTGCAGAAGAGGGGAGTAAACTTTCACAGGATGAAATTACCTCCAGAAGTGATTAAAGTAGGCTGAACCTGAGAACGAACCTTCATCATGAAACATCAACTCCTATTCTAATCATCCAGAGAATCAGTTATGGGTGTGCAATTTCATGAAGTTGGTGAGCTTGAAAACATTTAGAAGTGCTTGGACACTGTTGAAGTGAGTACGGATGAGCATAAGTTTGAGTGAAAACGCCATTTTTTTCCTTCTTTTTCCTTAGCATGGATTAGCTTTTAGACCTATTCCGAGGCTAACCAAGGGGTCGCCCAATGTCTCTTCGCTCAAATGTTTTGTAAAATAGTGCTTGCCGTGACAATTTAGAAGGTTCCATCCTCATAATGTGATCTTTCCCCTTCATCTGATATCTTTTAGTTCCTTCCACAATGTTTTCTTCTTCTAGTTCTTCTCTTACATCTACATCCCGGAGTCTATGTTTTCTAGTAACACCCAATAACAACCTCTGAGAAATCTCTAGTCTTGAATTGTCCTTGGTTTTAATTGCCCATGCCTTAAATACATATTTAAACGAGGGTTTGAATACTGTCCTACATAATCTTAATTTAAGACCCTTCCTCATATTCCTGCCAAATGTATTTTTATACAGCTATTAATTCTATAATATGTTGTGATATTTTCCTTCCTTTCTGCTTTTCTATCAATTACTGATATATTTGATCCTAAATATTTAAAGGTAGACACCTTCTCAATTATTGGTTCTACTATGATACTTACCCAACATTCTTTTCCTGTCATAGCCATTACTTTATTTTTTCGCCCGATCATATTCTTTTATTATCTAATTCAAGTTAATTATTTCTGCACATCTTCCTCATTCTCTGCCAATAAAAATTTATCGTCTCCAAACATAAGTGTATTAAGATTAGTATAATTTAATGTGATTCCTTTTGGTTTACATTTGCTTCTCCAATTTTCTATTATTTTATTCAAGTATGAAGTCAAATAAAACGAGTGCCAGACCACAACCTTGTGTCAATACCATAATAACTTCAAGTTAATGTTTTCCATCATCCATTATCATCGTGATTTTGCAGTATGACTTGATTTCATTGATCAAATTCATAGGGATGCTGTATCCTTTTAATATTTTCCATGGTTTCATACAATCTACCCAATCGTATGCTTTTATGTAATCTATAAATACACAAGTAGACAAGCTTATTTTAATACAAATATTTTATTACACATTTTTACTTTATCACATGACCAAGTTTTCTCGTGTGTGATTGCTAGGTTTTGAGCCGTTTACCTTCGTAAGAGGGTAGTTTTTAATGTCTAAATGCAATGAGAATCTGTAAGCAAAATCACTGTCACCCACAATTACTGAAACTTTGTACCAAAACTGAATATCATACCTATAACCATTGTGCAAATGTTTATGAAAAAATCTGATGTGTTGCTCTCACATGACTTTCTCTACTCTTGTACCAACCATTCTTACAAACTCTTATTCCTATATCTTCTTCGTGTTAGTTAAAATAAACATTTGTATAAATTATCTTATTGCTTATTTCCTTGTAGGTGCAAGGGGAATATTGGAATACAGTAGGCTTTGTGCGATAGTCAAATCTTTTAAAGCTTTGAGATTCCGTTCTCTTTGTACACGTAACATATAAAAAAAATGAACAACGATGACCCATTTCACGAAAGTTCCAAGTTTTCCGAAACTCACACACATAACAAGGTATATCTCCGAAATGGTTCACCCCACAAGAAAATTTATGCAGACATAAATTGTGTATTTTAGCAAGATCTACATTTTTGTATAGTATAATTTGGTCTATCTCTAACGGTTTACCAGTTATGCAAAAGTCGTCCAGAGTAAATACGACTACAGGGGCTATAGCCAGAAAATTCAAGATATACATTTCGTTTATCATAAAAATATCTCAAACATATGACATTTTAATCTAAATCGTTAGAGCCATTTTCAAAAAAATCAAAGTTTTCGAAAAATTTTCCATGTAAAGGGTAGTTTAGGGTGGGGCTATTTTCTTCAAAATCTTCGTGTCACATCCTTGAACGACATTAAACTTAAATACCAACTTTGGTTTTTAACCGACTTTTCGTTTTTGAGCTATGCTGTCCACAGACTGACAGACTGACACACACACAGACACACAGACACACACGCGGACCTTTTTCTAAAAATGCTTTTTTTTTTTGGATTCAGGGGACCTCAAAACATGTATTTCCGGTGAAATCTCGACTTCGAATTTTTGGGTGGAATACAATACTTCCCCTACTTACCAGTAGAGAAAGTAAAAAAACATGAAATGGAAAAGTAATAAATTGTACTCTTTTACTCCTTAAAAGAAGGTACTTTTATTCTTTAAATGCAAGGAGACTCAGAAAACAAACCAATTATCACACAAAAACACTGTTCAAAGGTTTACAAAAATATGATGGAGAAAAATTAATTTTGGCGAACTTTCTCTATGAATTCCATTGTTGAAAGGAAAGACGAACGACATTTTTAAAGACTGTACAAGGGATATCCGTGAATTGGTAACCGGAAGCGAAAGACAAACGACAGATACGCATCAGATTTATAGGTCTTCTAACCGTCTTCCGAACGTATCATTTCGAGGCTTCTCTATCTTTCCCCGTCTGAACTGATCAATTTGTTGCCTACCGAAGTTCACCTCCACCCACTCTCTAATTTCTTTGTTTTTTTCTATGTGACTGCTCGTAGAAAGCCCATTTCTACAGTATTTGTGCTCTTATCCTTCCTTTTATGGTCCAAGCTTCACGATCATAAATCTTTCATATAATTTGATTTATTTTCTCTCTAACCCCATTTTGACAAACTTTGTCTTATTGCTTCACATATATCTCGAAAGTTCTGAACCTCTCTTTTTATTATATCCTCATCTTCATTTCTAACACTATACACAATGTACTAAACCATGTTTTTCCAATGATCTGATTTTTATTATGATTATGGAATAGTGCTTTACTTAGTGTGTTTTTCATAAAGCGTCATTTCTTTAATTTTTAATTCTTCGGGCTTATTAAACAAGTGTATTTAATTCTCATTAGTACACCAAATAATCTACATCTACCTTTTTATCTACTCATTCTTGTACAAACTATTCTTAAAAAATTGATGTGTTGCACTCACATGACTTTCTCTACTCTTGTACTAACCATTCTTACAAGCTCTTATTACTATATCTTCTTTGTGTTAGTAAATGAACAACGATGTTCCATTTCACGAAAGTTCTAAGTTCTCCGAAACTCACACACATAAAAAGGAATATCTCCGAAATCGTTCACCCTACAAGAAAATTTATGCACACATAAATTGTGTATTTTAGCAAGATCTACATTTTTATAAAGTGTGATTTGGTCTCTAACGGTTTACCAGTTATGCAAAAGTCGTCCAGAGTAAATACGACTACAGGGGCTATAGCCAGAAAATTCAAGGTATAAATTTCATTTTTCATAAAAATATCTCAAACATATGACATTTTAATCAAAATGATTAGAGCCATTTTCAATAAAATCAAAATTTTCGAAAATGTTTCCATGTAAAGGGTAGTTTATGGTGGGGCATTTCCTTCAAAATCTTCGTGTCGCATCCTTGAAAGACATTAAACTTAAATACCAACTTTGGTTTTTAAGCGACTTTTCGTTTTTGAGTTATGCTGTCCACACACAAACACACACACACACACACACACACACACACACACACACACACACACACACACACACACACACACACACACACGGACCTTTTTCTAATTTTTTTTTTTTTTTATTCAGAGGGTCTCAAAACATATATTTCCGGTGAAATCTCGACATCGAATTTTTGGGTGGAATACAATACTTCCCCTACTTACCAGTAGAGAAAGTAAAATGTTAATTTTTTATCTACTTCATATTAATAAAGATAAACCTTACAGAAATCATTTTATTGCAGATTAGCTGAAATACTCGGCGTTGCCCATGGTTTGACGGTTTATCCCTACAACCTTTAGACTTAGTTGCATCTGCCCAATAGTATTGCACTCTTTTGGAGACATTTAAAAAAAATATTGCTTCATGGACTTAAATAGTTAAACACATAACAAGATAAATAAATAAATAAATAAATAAATAAATAAATAAATAAATAAATAAATAAATAAATAAATAAATAAATAAATAAATAAATAAATAAATAAATAAATAAATAAATAAATAAATAAATAAATAAATAAATAAATAAATAAATAAATAAATAAATAAATAAATAAATAAATAAATAAATAAATAAATAAATAAATAAATAAATAAATAAATAAATAAATAAATAAATAAATAAATAAATAAATAAATAAATAAATAAATAAATAAATAAATAAATAAATAAATAAATAAATAAATAAATAAATAAATAAATAAATAAATAAATAAATAAATAAATAAATAAATAAATAAATAAATAAATAAATAAAATCACCGGGAAGACACTGCAAAATCACTCTCAAACAGCCACAAATACCACAGGAAGAAAAGTGAACAGACAAAATCGTGTGAGTGTAGTAGGTTGCATTCGCACTTCAATCATAAAGGAAATTGTATGAGATTTATATTGAACAGCAAAGAGAGAAGCACATGTAAATGTGTTTAAAAATGGAGAAAATCATGTGAATTTAATACGTTGCATTTAGATTTCAGTCATATAGAAAATTGTATGAACTTTTTTGTAGAAGTAGTAGAGAAAGACTTTCGATTGTATTTCCTAAAAGAAACGTAAGCAGAGAAAATCGTGTGGATGTAATACGTTGTACTTATATTTCAATCGTACAAAATTGTCATCAATTGTATATTGAATAGCGAGTAGAGCAATGTGAATATGTAAAGAAAAGCGAGTATAGAAAATCGTGTGAATATAATAATTAGTAAAATGGATAGCATAAAAACCTTCTCCATGAAAAAAAAATTCTTAAATGTACCAATTTTCATGGTGATCGGTCAACCAGTGTTGGAGGTTATCAACTTCACACATACCAACTTCCATTTTCTATCGCGTATAATAAAAACACAAATTTATGAAAATTACTTGCATTCTGTTTATTGTAAAATGGTTTGACCAACTCAGGAACCTTTGTGCAGATGAGCTCAACAAGTTATCAACGTTTCGTCGCAATCGGAAGAATGGTATAGCAACCCGGGACAAATTAAGAAACATTCATTTATATATAGGTACAATGGTATATGTAGGTACATAATAGGTACAATGGGAATAGGAGAATACAGTAAAGTTGAGTGATAATCAAATTCTTAAAGAACTAGTCGTTAGGTGACTTTTGAAATTCCATTCTCTTTGAATGGCCAGGACATTAAAAAAAAAAAAATAAATAAAAAAAAATAAAAAAAAAACGAATAGCACTGCTATTTGGGAAAGGTGGAAGTATTGGAAAATTCAGACAAATAACATGGAATATCTCGAAAACGGTTCACTCCACAAAAAAAAAAAAAAAAAAAAAAAAAAAAAAAAAAAATTGTAATAAGAGTTTGTCTATATCTTACGGTTCACTAGTTATCCAAAGGCACTCAGACTGTAGGGGGCTTCGGAGGACATTAAGGGACACTGGAATAAAATTTGAAAGTTCCACATTTCTTGATAGGTTTGTTGTTGAAATTTTTACTGTGTTTGTATTTATATGAGAATAGGATGTACACCAAGTTTCATTAAAATTGGACAATTCGTTTATGATATGTAAATTATTTTATGAACTTAATAGTTACATTGTTTTTCTTGGCTCTTCCGGTGTAGGCCGCGCATAGCCCAAGAGGAAGCAGGACACATGACCTGCGAAACGTCGGCAAGCAACGCCTACATGACGCGGCCTACACCGGAAGAGCCAAGAAAAACAATGGACACCGGCCGTGGAAGCCTTCGCAAACATTTAATAGTTACATTTTTAAAATGTGACACGCGTGTACTGACTTTTCAAAATTGGTTTATATTGGCAGAATTGGTACTCTAAAACATGGGTAACAATGGTATCAAGAGATATTTCAAATACGTTTGCTGATTATGCTGTACATATTTTTTAATAACAAAGAAAATTTAATCTTAAAATTTGATTTTTTCATACAAAAAAGTTTTTGAAATTCATGTTAATGATAACATCAATGTTGAATCAAAGAATTGTTTAGCTGCTATTTATGAATACTTTTGGAAATTTTCATTGAATTTGAACAGAAAATTCAAGATATACATTTCATTTGTAAAAAAAGTATCTTAAATATATAGTATTTTAATTAAAGTCGTTAGAGCCATTTTTGAGAAAATCAAAATGTTAAAAAAATGTTTCATGCAAAGGGTAGTTTGGGTTGGTGGATTTATTAAATCTCCACCTTTCTCATTTTTGGAGAATGCTGGATTTAAATACCAAGCTTTAATAGTAAACTATTTTAAAACACAAACTAATAACAAATATACTGAAAAGGGACAAACAAATACGCACACGCGCGCACCAACCCACACACCCATATCCACCCCCAACCACACCCACACACACATAACCTTTTTTCAAAAATACTTCTTAGAGGGCCTCAAAAGATGCATTTCTACTAAAATCCTGATTTCTAATTCTTGGATAGAATGCAATAGTTTCTCTTCTTGCTGTAAGAACCTAGTAAGCGTAGCAAATATATGAAAACATGTTTTTATCTTTGGTTGGGACAAGGATAAGAAATAAAACAAGTCGATGTTGTGATGTTGCTGCTGTTACCATTTTCAGGAAGAGAGAATCCCTGGAAAGACTAACTTCCGTGCTTGTAGCACAACTCGGATACAATATGTGACATACATGAGGTGGTAAAAAAAAGACATTCGTTCTCTGCTGAACTGTAAAGGCAATACTACTTCGCCGCAATAAATCAAACCAAATAACCGAATAATCAGTAAACACTGTAATAGTACATAACGCTTATATTATAATCAGATGACATTAAAATGTACAGTAAAATTTTTATGAACTCTATTTAGGGCTCAGTTCTCATTAAGTTACAGTTTTACCTATTCTAAGATTAAGTCGAAACTGTACTACCAGAGAAAATGTATCTCTTCCATTATTTAATGAAAACTTGTGCATATGACATTTCCATTTCAAAAGCATCATAGTTTTATTTCGTCACCTTTTTCTGTACAGCCATGTTTCCACGTCGTGCTGCAGTACGGTTTACACAAGTCTATATTTCCAACATGCAGCCAAGTTTATTGATAGTCTGTTCCATGTGATCTATCGAACATAGCCTACTTGTGTATGGGATTTACAAATATTGTCTACTACGTAAACTTCGATGTCGAGATTTCACAGGAAATATATGTTTTGAGGCCCTCTGAATCCACAAAAAAGAATTTTTAGAAAAAGGTCCATGTGTGTGAGTGTGTGTGTGTCAGAGTGCCTGTGGACAGCATAACTCAAAAATGAAAAGTCGGGTAAAAACCAAATTTGGTATTTAACTTTAATGTCTTTCAAGGATACACGAAGATTTTGAAGAAAATTCCTTCACCCCAAACTACCCTTTACATGGAAAAATGTTTCGAATTTTTTTAGTTTCTCGAAAATGGCTAACCATTTTGATTAAAATGCCATATGTTTGAGACATTTATATGACAAACGAAATGTATATTTTCAATTTCATGGCTATAGCCTGTGTAGTCCTGTCTACTCAAGGTGATTTGTGTAACTGGTAAACGAGTTTTCACCGGAAGTACGTGTTTTAATACTACCTGAACCTAAATAAAAAATCTGACGTGTTGCACTCACATCAACTTCTCTACTCTTGTACTAACAATTCCTACAACCTCTTATCCCTATATCTTCGCGTTAGTTGAGATATACATTTGTAAAAATTATCTTATTTGCTTATTTCCTTGTAGGTGAAAGGAGAATATGAGAATACAGTAGGCTTTAAGCGATAGTCAAATGTTTTAAAGCTTTCAAATTACGTTCTTTTTGCACGGTTAGCATATAAAAAATTGAATAACGATGTTCCATTTGACAGAAGTATCAGTTCTCCAAAACGCACACAAACCACAAGGAATATCTCCGAAATGGTTCACTCTATAACAATTTTTATTTAGACATAAATTGTGTATTTGAGCAAGATCTACATTTTTGTATACTAAGATTTGGTCTATCTCTAATGGTTTAACAGTTATGCAAAAGCCGTTCAGAGTAAATAACTACAGGGGCTATAGCCAAAAAATTCAAGATATTCATTCCATTTTTCATAAAAATATCTTAAACATATGGCATTTTAATCAAAATTGTTAGAGTCATTTGGAAGAAAATTGCCATGTAAAGGGTAGTTTAGGGTGGAACAATTTTCTTCAAAATTTTCATGTCCCATCCTTGAAAGACATAAAACTTAAATGCGTAATTTGATTTTTAACCGACTTTTCATTTTGAGTTATGCTGTCCAGACAGACATATAGACAGACACAGACCTTTTTCTAAAAAGGTCTTTTCTGGATTCAGGGGGCCTCAAAGCATATATTTCCGGTGAAATCTCGACATCGAATTTTTGTGTGGAATACCATACTTCCTTTACTATGCCATACGTAGTAGAGAAAGTAAAAATTGAAAAAGCACTTTTAGATAAGGGTCTATGTGTGAGTATGTCTGTAAACAGCATAAATCAAAAACGAAATCTTAAATACCAACTTTGGTTTTAACTTTTCGTTTTTGAGTGATACTGTTCACACTCACACACAGATCTTTTTCTAAGAATGCTTTTTTTACTTCCGGTAAAATCTCGAAATGGAATTTTTGGGTCGAAAACAATTCCCCTACTTACCATACAGGGTGGAAGGGGAAGTCATTACATTCCTTCCAATATGTGGTTCTTAGAAGCATTACAAACAAAAAAGTCGAATGGCATTTTGTTCTTTGATCATCCGATTTCGAAAGAATAAATGGTTTTTGATCCAAATTGGATGCGTAATTCCACAAGAATGTACGAAGATAACAGTTTGTTACTTGTAAAATGCGTAGAATAACTACTTTCTGAAATACCTTCGGTAGTAATTATAAGAGATCACACAGGGTTTCGAAATAATTAATCACTTAAAAGACGTGAAGGAATATTACGTTCAGCTCCATCAGACGCGTAACATTCTGACAACGTTGCGTTGAGGTTGGTCAGGGAATTGACCTGGTTTGTGGATGTAAACACTCTCGCTTTCGCCTATGTTTTGGAAGCTAACACTTGTGATTGGCTTACACATGCACAGTAAACACAGAAGGACAAGGCACGGTATGTGTTTATGTTTTCAAGCCGCACCGTTAGGAAGTTTGTTTATGTACTGAGCTAGAGAAAGTGACACCCACACAATCTGCAGTGTTGTCAGCTTGTTTTTGACAAAGCTTAGATATCTCCGTAGAAAATGGTCAGAGACAAAAATGTAAGATACAAAATGTGTTCCAAATACCAAGATCTACTACTGATTTAAATTAGTGTAGTGACTTCCCTTCCATCTTGTATATAGGTAGTGCTGAAAGTAATTTGAACAAGAGTACTTTGTAAACTGTGCACCAAAGAGAGAGAAGTGGAGCAGAATAAGAAATAGAAGGTATCTGAAGCAGTTGTAAGTGTGTTTAGCTGAATATGCTGCACGTAGAAAACCATCAAATTTTGCATGATATGGTCTGCTGGACAGTTGCATAGAGAAGGCCGGTGTTGATGAACGACACCTATGTTAGATATTTTAACGCTGCGAAAGAGAGCTTGGCAACAGTGTATCGAATCATTTCGAAGTAACCACACCGCTGTAAGGGACGCGGAGAACAAAGTTATTGCTTTGTTCTGCTGGATTTACTGCGGGGAATATCGCTGTAATAGAATTACGATCGATCTGTTTTCTGCAGTACACATGAATTGAATTTCAGAAGCAATTCCGATGTTACGACATAGCTAGCTCTAAAAGAATCTGGTGATAGCCCTAACAATATTGCACCAGAGCCTGGGGATTGGATTACAAGCTTTCTACAGATTTTAACAATCACATTTTCCTTAGAAAATGTGTTGCCTCCAGCGAAATTTAGTTTATTCCACAGAACCAACAACCGAGGTCTAGAACAAGAGGAGTAGAAATTCTATTATATGTTGCGTGCGTTAGAACTTGTTTAATAGAGGTTAGGTATCGCAATGATTCAACCAGAAGTATGTACACAGAACGCCTTAAGAAAATCTCACTGCTTACCTCGCGTCTACGTCACATTATGTATCGTTATACGAAGCCTTTCAGCGTTTCATTTGTTTCTTTAGGCCACGTACAAGGATGTCCCACTCCTGCTAAATAGCCTTAATCAATAACCAAAACAAAGGATGAGTTAGAAACGAAATACATGTTTACGCCTTGGACCGTATTGGCTAAAAGGGAAAGAGTGAAGAGAATGCATTCAGTTTGTCATGCAGACTTGTGATTCGTAGCCATATGTTATAACAGTGTAGGACAAGCCTTTGAAATCTAAGGAACACCCAGGTTAGCAAAATGTATGACATGTATGTGTGCAGATTTTCAGGGAATGCAAACTAAAGCTTGAATAGTATTCATTAAATATATAGCAAGGCAGAACTTTAAAATAAAACGAGTACAAAGAACAGTATTCTCACAGTGATATCATTGCTCCTTGCTGCATACAAGCAAGAATAAATAAAGTAGTATATTTTCCCTCACTTACCTTTACTAACCTACTATTTATCAGCATACAGACAAAAATAGAACAATTTTATTGTCATATGTATTGTCATATTCACGTAAACCACCTCATAAATATATTTATTTTTAGTTTATAAACATGGTTAGTCAATTACAACAAAACAGTGAATTCTTTATTCTTACAAAAGTATAACATAAATTATTATAACGGGTGATTCAAAAGACTCCGAACCGCCTAGGCTGTGTTTTATCTGTACGGGTCCTCGGCGCTCCTCAGCGACTGCCACTGTCATAGAAACATTTTTAAAGCTACTTTTAAAGGCGTTACTTACCAATATTATTAAACGAGATTCTGAAACTGGCCATCGTCGTTGTCCATATATTTTGACACCTCTTTAGGAAACTATCCATCACTCGCCGTAGTTCACGTTGAGAAATGCTGGCAATTTCCTGGCGGATATTTTGTTTTAATTGTTCCAAGATGTGGGTTTGGTGGCAAAATCACGCACCCAACAAATTGTTCGCTTTCGCTCCCGCGTTAAACAGATACTCGTGTCACATTGTCATTTTTTACACTAGTTACATAAATATTTTATGGACTGAACAAATTCCAAAATATTCCTTGTTATTTGCTTGAATCCTTCAATAGTTTTCTCAAATGAGAGGTCATTCGTTTTTACTTTCTCTATCTACTACGTATAGTAAGTAGAGATAGTATTGTATTCTACCCAAAAACTCGATGTCGAGGTTTCACACGAAATATGTTTTGAGGGCCCCTGAATCCAAAACAGCATTTTTAGAAAAAGGTCCGTCTGTGTGTCTGCGTGTGTGTGTCTACGTTTATGTGTTTCTGTCGACGTGTGTGTATGTGCTCATGTGTGTGTCTGTGGGCAGCTTAACTCAAAATGTATAATTGGTTAACCGTAAGCTATAGACCAAATCTTACTACACAAAAAGTAGATCTTGATGAAACACTCAATTTATGTCCAAATAATATTTTTGTAGAATGAACAATTTCGGAAATGTTTCTTTTATTCATGTGAGTTTTGGAAAACAAACTTTCGTCAAATGGAACATCGCTGTTCATTTTTTTATATCTTAGCCGTGCAAAGAGAACGGGATCTCAAAGCTTTAAAAGCTTTGACTATTGCTCAAAGCCTACTGTATTCTAATATTCCCCTTGCACCTACAAGAAAAACAATAAGGTAATTTCTGCAAATGTTTATCTCTGATTTTGTCTTCCTTTTTGTGATGCAGAGAGGATCGAATGTCGGGGTAATACAATTTCTACAAACATTTATCTCAATATGAAGTAAATAAAAGAATAGGCTAATATTATGTAAAAAGTTAGTAGAGAAAGGTATGTAAATGCACACAGAATTTTTTCACCCATGCTGCATAAGAACGCATCCTAAATTACTTGGGTTAGAATTACAAATACTTTGTGTCCATTCCGGTTGACCCAGTAAAATTTAGTGAGCTGATATATAATCTAAATTAACGATTATGTACGCGCGCTTTCGCTAATGGTACAGTATTAATATAGCTTATTCAGATCATAAAATCCGGTTGGAAGCATTAGGACTTCTTTTATGTTCGACATACTGTGGGGTTATAGACACGATATAAATTCTACGGATAGAATTGTATAGCTAATAGCTTAGCGAAACCAATAGAGCTGTTACGGCTAATGAAGCGGTCGATGTACACATAGGGTGGCTCCCAAACTGTGACCCCACATTGGAGTTCATTACTGACAACCACCATTCCCTGCAGGTATTCCAGCTAACAGGCTCAATTTCCGTTTCTGGTAAAATAAATCTACATACTACTGGGAATTTCAAGTTTTAATTTAACATTTCACTCTAAATTCGCTACATAAATGCTTTATTTGAATTTCAAACGTTGGATTCATTATGCATTTCATTAATTCAGCTCTAAAATTAACTTACTCTACCACAAAGCTGACGTCAGTGGCAAAGCAACTGTCTAAACAATCTGAAATTTTCAGAAACTGTCTTATTACTGATTTTCTTGTAGGTGTCGCGGGAATATGGAAATACACTAGGCTTTGAGCGATTGTCAAATCTTTTAAAGCTTTCAAATTCCGTATCTTTGCTCGGCCAATAGATAAAGTGAATAAGGACTTTCCATTTGAGAAAAGGGTAAATATTGCAAAACTCACACAAATAAAAGAAATATCACTGAAATGGTTTATTCCACAAAACAAAAATAATTCATTTGGATATAATTTGAGTAGTTTAACGAGACCTACATTTTTGTACAGGGTATTATTTGGTCTATCTTACGGTTTACCGGTTATTTTGTAACCATCAAGAGCAATCAGGACTACATCGGCTATAGCCCGAAAATTCAAAATATACTTTTGATCTACCTTAAAAATATCTTGAACCTACGACATTTTAATCAAAATTTTAGAGCCATTTTCAAGGAAATCAAAATTTTCAAAATGTTTCCATACAAAGGGTAGTTTACGGTGGAGGAATTTTCTACAAAATCTTCGTGTTACATCCTTAAATCCTTAAATACCAACTTTGGTTCCTGACTTTTTGTTTGTGAGTTATGCTGTCACCAAGACACACACACGCACACACACACACACACACACACACACACACAGAGAGAGAGAGAGAGAGAGAGAGAGAGAGACCTTTTCCTAAAAATGTTTCTTTTTGGAGTCAGGAACCTCAAAACATGTATTTTCGGTGAAATCTCAACATCGAATTTTTGGGTGGAATACAATACTTCCTCTACTTACTAATTAGAGAAAGTAAAAAACCGATCTCTTGTGAATTCGCTGTGCACATTATAAACTGTAGTCATAGCAGATCCAATACATATTCCGCACTTAAGACCTCATCACACGACTTTCTCTACCCACTCTTCAGCTATTCTGAGAAAAGCTTGCTCTTCTATCTGTGTCATATTAATCGAGATAAAACTTTTGTAGAAATAACTTTTTTATATGTATTTTTGTGATTAGAATAGGAATAGCGGAGGACAGTAGGCCTAAGCGATAGTAGAATATTTTAAGAGCTGGGCGTTAGATGATGGGTTTGAAATTAATGCTCTTTGCATGAGTGGGAGACAAAAAAGAATAACTTAAGAAATACGTATTTGAAAATTCAAGCAAATAAGTAATATCTTGGAAATGACTAACTCCACATCAAAACTGGCAGATTTTGTGCTTTAAAGGAAGTCTCTCTCTCCCCTCTCTCCCCCCCTCTCACTCGCCCCCTCTCTCACCCACTTACACACACAATTTACCAGGCATGCAAGTCATTCAGTATGACTATTCAGCATGCTTTTCATACCGAAGAGCTTTTCATACCCATTTCATTTTTACTTTCTCTATTACGTATAGTAAAGTAGAGGAAGTATTGTATTCCACCCAAAAACTTCATGTCGAGATTTCACCGGAAATATGTTTTGAGGCCCCCTGGAGTCAAAAAGAAACCATTTTTAGAAAAAGTGTGCGTGAGTGCATGCGTGGACAGTAAAACTCAAAAATGAAAAGTCGCTTGGAAATCAAAGTTGCTATTTAAGTTTAATGCCTTTCAAGGATGCGACACGAAGATTCTGATGAGAACTCCTTCACCTTAAACTACTCTTTACATGGAAAATTTTTCGAAAATTTTGATTTTCTTGAAAATGGCTCTAACGATTTTTATTAAAGTGCCATATCTTTGAGATATTTTTATGACAAATGAAATATATATGTTGAGCTTTCTGGCTATAACCCATATATTCCTGTTTACCCTGGATGACTTTTGCATAACTGGTAAACCGTAAGAGATAGACAAAATCTTACTATACAAAAATGTAGATCTCGCTAAAGAACACACTTGTATGTGTAAATAAAATTTTTTGTAGGTTGAACCATTTTGGAGGTATTCCTCGTTATCTGTGTGACTTATGGAGAAGTTATGCTGCTGTCAAATGAAACATCGTTATTCATTTTGTATATGTTAATTGTGCAAAGAATTTGAAAGCTTTAAAAGATTTGACTATCGCTCAAAGTCTACTGTATTCCCATATTAACCTTGTACCTACAAATGTTTATCTCAACTAACACGAAAAAGGTATAGGAATAAGAGTTTGTAAGAATGGTTAGTACAAGAGTAGAGAAAGTTGAAACCGAAATTATAATGTCAATATATATATTTGATAATAGAAAGAAACAAAAGGAGATTCTGATCAATAGTTAAGGGGAAGACGCAATAAAGCTGAATATGTTAAGGCCTCAAGAATGGAAGCCTAGGCAGATTTAAATGAGTGATAAGGTTACAATTGTTGCTTGTACTAAGCCATAGTGATTCAGCGGGCTGATTCCTATCTTACAATGACGTGCTCTAAAGTTAGCCAATGGAAATCGCTTCCTTCGTGTTGCTCGCGCAAAAACAAATGCAACGCAAGACACACTCGTCTTGAATCGAGTCGAGATAACGCACGTGCAACTTGGGAGTTGTACGTAAGCTAGCACGTATACATAATTCGGCGGTTGCTAAAGGGTGACAAAGTTAAAGCGTTATAACGTTGTAGTTGAAGTTACAAAGTTACATTCTATTTAAATATCGTCGGCAGTTCTCTACAAATCTGGAAATTTGCAAATAAAGTTAAATGTTGGTTAATTCTTCGTTTGGTTCCATTCCTACCATAACCCACGCACACCCTGCAGATTAGGACCTCTTGCTAGAGCTAGTCCGGACACCAAACACGAGATCTTATAGGTCTTAAAGGCGACGTCTTTGACGGAGAGGAGCGTTTGCGTCAAAGTCATGGGAATGCAACACAGACTTTTTTATTTAGGGAGTCTCAAAACTATTTCTGCTTATACCTCTACTTCTGTGAAACACAATATTGCCTCTACTGACTATGCCAGCTGGATTACATCAACACTATTGGTCTCTGGGTTGGCGCCGCGGTGCAATATTCCAGTCCTTTTTATGAGATTTTGTAAAGAATTTAAACTTCCAACTATTAACATACGGAAAATTGTTAATGCCATTATACGTGGCTCTGTGAACATTCCTAGATATCATTTATTTGGACCTTAAAGCTACAAAGAAAATATTTCTGTTTAATGATCTGTATTCATAAGTCTGAATTGCATAAAACTTTTGTTTCAATGAAGTAGTATATAGTACTCGCACGAAGTAGAACTATGACTGTTGTGGTTCGAGGACTTGACATTTTATTGTTCATGACAAAGGCAATTTTCATATCTGACAACCTGTGCACTGGAGGCTGAAAGCGAAGGTTTGCCTGCTGATGGTTAGTTCACTGTTCCGTAAATTATGTAGAAGTAAAGTACGCAGGTTCTGGTGCAAAAGCACATTTCAACCGAGAAACATTAGGAGAACAAACAACGAAGTTCTAGGCAGAGACAGTTGTTTCTAACTGAGCTAACAAGTTCAAGTCTATGGCCCGAGTTCATCACCGATCTCTGCTTGCTCTCATCGCTGCTGACATTCCTCTCTAGAAACGGGTGGTATCTACATAAATTAGAAAGTCCTGGAAGGAATTGCCTGCTCCTTCTTGCCAGAGTAAAAAGTAAGCTTAAAAAAGTTGAGATTTCCTGTTTTCACCATGGTTTCTCAACGATATTACATTCAGAGGTAGACGACTTATTTTTCACTATTGAGTGCTGTTCACAGGAAACATCTGTGTAACTGTACACTTTTCAACAAGTGTTTTTTCAGCTTCTCTCTCAGTAAAATAGGCATTGGAAGTCACACGTTGATAAGACAGTATGCTCCTTGTGACGCCGATAGAAACAATAATGCCTTACACCACCTGAATATGTCTAATTTCTTTTTTGTGCAGCCTTCTGCCGTCAGCGAGCAGTGAGATTCCTGCCCCAGGGTGTGCGTGGGCTTTCGTTAAAAAGGATCACACTAACTATAATAACATCTTTTAATAAATATTTCCAGTTTTTCCAATGAGACATTGCTGACCAACATGTTATATAACAATTCACGTCAAACAAAACTGATTTGTATTTAAAAGCTTTAAAAATTTCCTTCATTATGATATTGTGACAATAAGTCGGTCTGGGTGGCTCAGTTGGTTAGACGCTGGCATACTGGCCCCAGGTTCACGGGTTCAAATCCGGCACAGACCGATGGTTTTTAAGTGTGTTTAAAAACGACAGCTTCATGTCAGTAGATTTACTGGCATGTAAAGAACTGCGGGAAGAAATTCCGACACACCAGTTACGCTGATGTGATCCTGGCAATTGACAGCGTCGTTAAACAACAAGATAATTTAATTTGTGATGAAATAATAAAGACATCCGGTTAGTTTTCTATCACTTTGTCTTTTAAAAGTTTATCACAAATTACAGTTTCCTTCCCATCGTTAACACAGCCTACAGTCTTTCGTGCTATCACAACTCAACTGTTTACTTCTCGTAACCTTGCCTCATCCTTTCAGTGTCTTTCTTCACTCATACACTAACTACGACCATGCAACCACTCGACACGCAATAGAATCTTCAGGACGACACACACCCACAGCTGTATCGCACTCTGACACTGATCTACTTGTGTTTATAACGGTAAACATACTTACTGCTCTTTCCTGGCCATTTTATATAGTAGGATGACGTTACATGGACCTTTCGTGAATAATGATGTCGCTTTGACTCGCGAGTCAAGGGTGTGAGCTTGCTATAAGCTGACTACCTTTCTCTTCCTCTCTGAAGTCATTACAACCCCCATCCTCAGTTCCTTTATAACTCTGATTTTTTAAGTTATATTTTTAAATGATTCATTTTCTGAATCTATAATGTGTATAGTAAGTTGGGGAAGTATTATATTCCATCCAAAAATTCGATCCCGAGAATTCATCGGAAATACTGTCACAACTGGGGTTGCAATTGGGGCACGTAGTCCTGGGGGGCAGACCTGGGGGACAGACGGTAACGCAAAAGACACGTTTTGACTTGAATGATCACTATTTATTATTACCAATATTAAAGCAACAGTGAAGCAGTGTTGGTTTACAATAATGGGGGTGCTATTAGTTATCGTTAAAACTTACATATTTAGGGTTCAAGAGGTTTTCCGTTACGGGTGGTGTCAGATTGCTCCTTAAGTTCAAATGTCAAAGCGGAGTCGAGTTGGACGGCGACCGCAACCAAAGCGGCGTGGAGCACAGCACATAGTAATTCCAGAATCTCACTTCCTCGAGCAGGCTCTCAGCGCCCGGTTATATTGAGTCTAGTGTTCTATGGAGGCCTTGCAATTCTAATGGCGGGTTTTACCAGATTTGGTATGCCACCGCCCGGGTAAACAGGATTTTCTGGAACATTCTTAAGACACGTGACATCTCTCATGTTACATGATGCAACATGGTTCCACCAGTTGCTATACGGAAGGATGACACAAAATGGGAAGTGGTAAACCATTTATGTTCTGTAACTTACACATCTTCAAAGATGTAGCAAGTGAAAAAAATTGTAAAATGCACAATATGATTTCTCATCGATTTAGAACGTGCTGAAAGTTTAATAAAATTTTATAAATTAATATAAAATGTGTACTCCTAAATCTCACACAACACATGTTTTGAGGCTCCCTGAATAAAACAAAAACTCTGATGTGTTGCACTCACATGACTTTCTCTACTCTTGTACTAACCATTCTTACACACTTGTTCCTATATCTTCTTCATGTTAGTTGAGATAAACATTTGCAGAAATTATCTCATTTATTTTTTGTAGGTACAAGGGGAATATGGGAATACAGTAGGCTTTGAGCGATAGTCAAAGCTTTTAAAGCTTTCAAATTCCATTCTCTTTGGACGGTTAACATATAAAAATGAATAAAAATGTTCCGTTTGCCAGAAGTATAACTCTCCAAAACTCACGTGATTAACAAGGAATATCTCACTCTACAAAAAAAGAAAAAAAATTCTGACATGAATTGGTGCTTTAGTGCGATCTTCATTTTTGGTACAGGAAGATTTTATGTATCTCTTACGGTTTACGACTTATTCAAAAGTCATCCAAAGTAAAAACAACTATATAGGCTATAGCCTGAAAATTCAAAATATACATTTCATTTGTCATAAAAATACCTTAAATCTGTCATTTTAATCAAAATCGTTATGAGCCATTTTCAAGAAAATCAAAATTTTCGAAATTTTTTCCATCTAAAGGATAGTTTAGGATGGAGCAATTTTCTTCCAAATATTCGTGTCGCATCCTTGAAAGACATTAAACTTAAATACCAAATTTGGTCTTTAACCGACTTTTTTTTTTTTTTCTCCCCAGAGGGCTCAAAGCCTGTTTCCGTTGAAATATCAACAAAGTATTTTTGAGTGGAATACAATACTTCCTCTGCTTAATAGCAGACAAAGTGGAAATGATGAGTTGTTTAAATATCAAACTTGGTATTTAAATTCATCACCTTCCAAGGATTCCAAGGATACGACTCTAACATGTTCAAGAAAATCTCCCCGTCCCAAGCTTCCCCTTACATCCAATTTAGAAGACTGTATAAAAAATAAAACTAATTTTTGGGTAGCTTTAGCTACTTAGTCCAATGGTAGTGGTAGGTGCTTAAAAGTCGCTTGACGAACGCCAGCTATTGTACTATGAACACAAACAGTGTGTGTATGTGTGTGTGTGTGTGGAACAAATGGAATAACTCGGTCATAAACCTATTCATGAGCTCTTAGGAACACGTTAATGCACGAAAGGTCGCGAGATGATCCGATATTACTTTACGACTTCTCTGAATGCTGTCACCCTCTCTTGTTTTATGCGACGACAGCCTATAAAATCCCAAGAACGTCTTGTGCTGCATAGGAAAAATCTTCTCCAATAGTTTCATGACTTGTGATGTATTCCAGACTTTGAATTGCTTCTCGTGCCATACTTTCAGAAACCATATAATGTTCTTTTCAAACACAGAATAACTCCAAGAACGAAGTTGATATTTTGCATGTTCTGTGAATTTGCATATATGCATATTATACGATTCGTTCTTTTGAACTGTTATTATCAGCATTTTACCAATGGAAAAACCTGTATTGTGGTGTCCACATGACTTTCTCTACTCACTCTCGTATTAACTATTCATACAAACGTTTATTCTATGTTAACTGTGATAGGAATTTCTAGAAATGGTTTTATTGGGTGTATATATAAATATACCGGTGTTTAATATTGCAACAGGAGTTGGGATTGGGCAAACCTAGGATAAATGGTCCTATAGAATATGTCCGAAAACATATCTGTTGAGATATGAGCCATTTTACTTGTGTTTAGTTTTTAGACCAGACAGTGGCCGCGCCGTGGCCGAGTGGTTATACCACTTGACTCTCACCAAAGTGACCCGGGTTTGGTGCCAGTTGTCCACATGTAGGATGTATGGTGGACACACCGGTGCAGGAGCGGATTTTCTCCGGGTTCTCCGATTTCCCCCGCCAACATTCCACCAATTGCTCCATCATCCTTTCCTCTCCCTTCATTTCACTTCTCTACTCATTTCGTTCATCCTTTCATCCGTTTCGTCTCTTTCAGAGTGGAAAGTGTCTGCAGGCGTTCGGGTGCAGCATGGTGAGATGAAATGTTCCGAGTGACTCCGCCCCATGTCACGGTAACCGGGCTTCAGATCGTGTCCACACCGAGGCCCTTAAACCTCAGAAGGGCCCCTACAGGCGGCACTCTGTGCGAACTGGTGTACTGGCTGGTGTCAGGCAGTTTCTAACTCGGAAAGTGTAGGGACCCGGCTCTCTGTTGTGGTCTGACCGTCCTTTGTTTCCTCTCGCCTCACCCTTCCTTCCCAGGGGCACCCCTTCGGGACATAGGCACAAGGGATCTGAGTTACAAATGCCGAAGTCCCCCTCCGCGTATTTCCGGAAGAGGAGTTGAAGCATGTGTAAGAATGCATGGTAACCACATGGAGCATCTCCTGTAGTAGTATCAACATAACATGCATGTTTGAGAGGTAGAACTGGAACTTAAAAATTCAATGCCACAACAATTACAATCTGAAGGTTATTTAATCCTGGCATATAAAGTACTTACAATAGTAAGTCACCATTGGGGTAATTTGACTCTGATGTGAGACTGCCTTTGTGGTTTATCAGGAGAAATACGAACTGGTTTGAGAATTTAATGCCATTCTGGCAGTTTGTCACAATAGCTCAGTGGTAGAGCATCCGCCCGGTAAGCGGAAGGTCTGTGGTTCAAATCCCAGTTGTGGCATTGAATTTTTAAGTTCCAGTTCTACCTCTCAAACTTTGCCCACACACGGCTTGTGTGTTTAAAAACACCAACAGTAAGTTTGTTGGCATAAATAAATAAAATAACATGCATGTGTTATCAGAGGATAGAATGACAGAAATCATCACAACTCCTGTTTGGTGTTTATCGATTGGATGAAGTCTATTGTCTGATGTATGTATATGCTCAACACAAAGAGGCCCATATATCAGCAAGTACTTGTTTCAGGTCCTAAGTTTACAGCCACATTTATCCTAGTGTTCACCAATCTCAAATCCCGTTGCAGTATCACTTTTATTTACACATCTGGCATTTCCTTGAAGGTATAATGGGAATGGGAGAATGTAACACATTTAAACGACAGTCAAATTTTTAACAGCTGGTCGCTCTGTGTGACGACTTTAAAATTCCGTTTTCTTTACACGACTAGGAATAAAACAAAAGAATAACGACTTCCTAATTAACAATTACTTGATAAGACTCATTAACGCATGAAAGGATTTGTCACACAATACATAAATAATAAATACAAAATAATTTGGCAAGAGGAAGGCAGATCCAAATACAGCAGGTAAATTATTTTGAGCCGATCTGATTTGATTTGAAACATGGGCAATGCAAAAAGCTACAAGATAGATTAAAATGTTGGCAACTCATGAAGCGTTTATTACTATAAAAAGGAATTACTAAATTGCATGGTTTAATGATATCTGTTTTGTGTAGTAAGGTTTTGTATATCTTTTACGGTTTACCGGTTATCAATATCTCGAAAATTATCTCCAAAATAATTGACATAAATTGTCTATATCTTACGGTTTAGCAGTCACGGAAAAATGCAGAATGAAGGGATTTCTGTGGACAGTCCCACAGGATTCAAAATATGCATGTAGTACCATATCTTAAACATATGGTATTTTAATCAAAATCGTTAGCTATTTTTGAGAACATCGAAATTTTTGGAAAATCTCCCATGTAAAAGGTAATCTGGGGTAGTGGAAGTTTCTAGAAGATCCTCATGTCGCCTCCTTGAAAGACATTAAACTTAAATACGAACTTTGGTTTTTAACAGACTTTTCACTTTTGAGTTATCTGTTCACCGACTGACAGACACAGAATTTTTTCCAAAAATGCTTTTTTTTATTCAGGGAGCCTCAAAACATACATTTCCGGTGAAGTCTCGCCTTCAAATGTTTGGGTGGAATACAATACTTCCTCTACTTACTAGTAGAGAAAGTAAAAAATTGTCACTTAACGACCATCCTTATCTAGTAACCCAGGACACAAATACTTACGATTGTAAGTCGCCTATCGAGGCAAACTGTCAACAATCGAAGCGGCAGAAACAAGAGGGGTTTTGAGAACGTTCGCAAGATTTCTAGATGCGTCATTTCTGCTGTGTGGATGTAATTTGAGAAAGGTCCGTCTGACGTCAGCCCCAGTATATAAAGAGGCTAGCGAAGAGTGAGTCAGTTTTTAGAGTCAGAGTTACAGACACGAGTCGGTCAGTATGTAAGTGAGTGCAAGAGAGCTGTGTGTGTGTGTGTGTGTGTGTGTGTGTGTGTGTGTGTGTGTGTGTGTGTTTTGGTACGTCGTAAGAACATTCAACGAGTGTCATGAGTGATTACATCGTCGTAATTAGTGCATGAGAGACAGAGGAATTGAAGAAAGACACTAAAAGGACTGGACAGGGTTATGTGAAGTATAAATTATGAGTTGTGATAGTCCGAAAGACTGTAGTCTGTGTTAACGACGAGAAGAAAATTTATCTTCCGTAGAAGTTTAGAAGACAATGAAGTAATAGA
This sequence comes from Tenodera sinensis, assembly GCA_030765045.1. Lineage (NCBI taxonomy): Eukaryota > Metazoa > Arthropoda > Insecta > Mantodea > Mantidae > Tenodera > Tenodera sinensis. The sequence continues at coordinate 40,176,649 of CM060974.1, forward strand.
AAAATAAACGGACTGAATGTATCGTTTTTGTCACTGCTGTCAGAGGTGGGATTCTTCAAATTGCCATTTTGTCACAGTATTTTAATTAATGTTTTATTTATGAAATAGCCCAGATAAATTCTTTCGCTCTGATCAAGAATTTATCGGTTAGTTCAGACGTTATATCTGACAGTTATTCCTCGACTTACGATTTTGAAATAATTAGCTTAACAATCATTAAATTACCCAAAGTATCAGCAGTTGGGGTATTACTGAAAAATATGAATCTGTCTGGTAACTTTGAAAGCATATCTAAATAACAATGTCACAACGTATGCTGAGTAATCGCAACGCTGCACGGAGCTCATGTTTATGACAGAAGAGAAGGAAAAGCTTTTTCTTTCAGAACATTGGACGCTCAGGGAAATGATGCAGAGAGGATTGCTCTATCGAAGTTTCCAGCTCAGACTGAATCAGTCCCATCGGCTTGGTTGGCACGAAAGTTTTGTCATTTATTGAGAAACTTTTCTTAAAGTGGAGATATGCTTTCGAATCCCAGTGTACATAGATACACAAGATGTCAAATTATTAGCAGTGCTCTAGCTGTGTGTACGCCAGCGTTTGCCAGTGATTACTTGTTCAGTGATCGATTTCCAACATATTCCTCTCTCCCTCTTCCAAGTTTCTTAATTCGATGTTTTCAAATTAAAAAGGGCTTGAAAATATGCAGCGGTTGAAGTAAAATATTGTCGACGCCCAAGGTTAATGACGCAATTTCTTCTGCTGAGAAGTTTTAAAACATTTAGAACTCCCAGCCTTGGGTTACAAATTAAGTCTTATATTGAGTTTATAAAATTCAAAAGCTAAATAAATGCCATGCTCAACTATGCCATTAGTAACGCTTATAGGCACTGTAATGGGCCTCCTGTCCAGCTATTCATAACGATACTGCAATCCAACAATCAAAGGTGCACCAGTCCAAAACGATACTGCTATCCAACAATCAAAGGTGCACCAGTTCATAACGTCACTCCTAGTCCAACAATCAAAAGTGCACCAATTCAGAACGACACTACTAATCCACCAATCAAAAGCGCACCAATTCATAACGACACTTAATCCATCACCCAAAGTTTGCTAACATTGCTAACCACCAATAAAAAGATCCACATGTAACGATCAATACTTCGCCGTCTGCGAACATCTCCATGCAGTTGAAAGTAAAACTATCGATTCCCGTATATGAAATGAAGCTGTTCTGTTTGTTTAATAATTCGTGTTAATATTGTAAATAACATTCTAGTAAATTCAATTTGTTTTCTCGTTTCTAAAAGTCTACTATTTAAAGGTTATAATATATATATGCTCTCTGTATCATTATGTCAAGGTCAGCATAATAAAAGTTGAAAGCGCAAATATCGATTGTGTATGCGCAATACAAGAACAAACGCATCGTTAAAATATCACACATCAGTGACAATATACAGCATAGAATATTTAAAATTGTATAAATGTTTTAAACTTGACTCGTGGTCGGGCATAGTCGTATGAAACTTGAGTATAATGACAATCAAAATGCTGATATGAATATTATAAAACTCGCTACTGTTTGTTTCGTAAAACATACTCGCAGATTAAATTGCTGTCATTATGTTCCCGATGCATAATATACTAAAATGTGTGGTCAGTGATAAAAACATCAAAAAATACAGCTACAAAAGATGCTATGATGAAGTTTTACAATGTTAGGGCTGTGCGCACATTGGTGTACGGATCAGAAAACTGGGCAATGGGCAGATGAGAGAGAAGAAAAACAAGAAACGGCAGAAATTACGTTCCTGAAAGCAGTTGCTGGACGTACAGTAAAAACCATATCAGAAATTAAACTAACAGATAATAACTATACAATTTAACTACAATTGCAAACAAGATACAATGACGGACTCATTTTGAGGATGAGCTGGCAAAGAATAATACACCAGGCAATACAATACACAATGCTGTAGTTGAAAAATATGTAGGTAGTACGCGCAATAAATTCAGTTAAGGAGGTTCCAGATGGATTCATATTGGTCATCTTTTTTACTGGTCACGTTTCCTACACACTGTTCTCCCTGCTGATGGTCTTTCGGAGCTGACCCAAGATTATGCATATGACTCGAGATTACATTTTCCAAATGGTGGTCCAACAGTTCTTATAAAAATCTGATGTGTTGCACTCACATGACTTTCTCTACTCTTGTACTAACCATTCTTACAAACTCTTATTCCTGTATCTTCTTTGTGTTAGTTGAGACAAACATTTATACAAATTGTGTTATTGCTTATTTCGTTGTAGGTGCAAAGGGAATGTTAGAATATAGTAGGCTTTGTGCGATAGTCAAATGTTTGAGATTCTGTTGTATTTGCACACTTCACACATAAAAAAAATGAACAGCGATGATCCATTTCACGAAAGTTCTAAGTTTTCCGAAACTCACACACATAACAAGGAATATCTCCGAAATGGTTCACCCTACAAGAAAATTTATTGAGACATAAATTGTGTATTTTAGCAAGATCTACATGTTTTGTATAGTATGATTTGGTCTATCTCTGACGGTTTACCAGTTATGCAAAAGTCGTCCAGAGTGAATACGACTACAGGGGCTATAGCCAGAAAATTCAAGATATACATTTCATTTGTCATCAAAATATCTCAAACATATGACATTTTAATAAAAATCGTTAGAGCCATTTTCAAGAAAATAAAAATTTTCGAAAACTTTTCCATGTAAAGGGTAGTTTAGGGTGGGGCTATTTTCTTCAAAATCTTCGTATCACATCCTTAAAAGATATTAAACTCAAACACCAACTTTGGTTTTTAACCGACTTTCCGTTTTTGAGTTATGCTGTCCACAGGCACACAGACTGACAAACAGACTGACATACTGACAGACAGACTGACAGACTGACACACAGACACACACACGGACCTTTTTCTAAAAATGCTTTTATTTGGATTCAGGGGACCTCAAAACATGTATTTCCGGTGAAATCTCGACATCGAATTTTTGGGTGGAATACAATACTTCCCCTACTTACCAGTAGAGAAAGTAAAAATCTGACGTATGTACTCGCACGACCTCCTCCACTCATTGTGGCATAAACTATTCTTAAAATTCTAAAATTCTACGCCTACTCATTCTTAAAATGCTTATTCTTCTATGTATACATGTTAATCTAGACAAAGTTTTGTAGAAATTGTTTTATTTCGTTATAGGTGTAATGGGAATAGGAAAATACACTAAGCTTAAGCGGCAGTCAAATCTTTAAGAGCTGGTAGATATGTGATGGCCTTTACATTGCATCCTCTTAGTATGTTCAAGACATAAAAAAACCGAAATGACTTCGATATTGAGGCAAAATTCCAACATGTAATATCTCTGAACACAAAAATTGCAGGCATAAATGTGTGTTTTAATGATATTTACACTTTGTGTAGTAAGGTTTTGTCTATCTTTTATGGTTTACCAGTTAGGTAAGTTATTCAAAATGTAGAGGACTTCTGAGGAAATCCACAGATAATTCAAGATATACAGAGGGTTTTAAAAAAGCGTCTGATATTGCAACAGAAGTTGGGATTGTGCAAACTTAGAATAAACATTCCCATAAATATATGTCCAAAAACAAATACATGTTGAAATATGAGCCACTTTACTTGTGTTGATATTTGCACCAGGTAATAAACCTCATCCAAGGGGTGGGTTGGTTGCCAATCCTCTATTCATTGAATCCCTTGGTATGAGGATACTTAAGGCATTGGTGTATCAACGTGCATACGTTACAAGGGCACGTGCCCAAATCCGAGAGCACCCAGGTATGGCCGAAAGATCTGGAAGAGCAGTTGAAGCATGTGTAAGAATGTATGTTAACCACATGGACCATCCCCTGTAGTAGTATTAACATAACGTGCAGATGTTACGAGAGGACAGAATGGCAGGAATCATCACAACTCCTGTTTGGTATTTATGGATGTTTACCCAACAATTATTCCGTTAACCGTTTGTGGAAGTAAAGTGTTTCCTAGAATGTGCTAGTTGGGTGAAATAGATTGTCAGGTAAAATGGCTCATATCTCAACAGGCATTTGTTTCCGGACATTAGGAACATTTATTCTAGTTTTGACTTCAAAATTTCAGAAACTTTTCCATGTAAGTATTAGATCGATGTGAGGATATTCTTCAAAATGTTCGTATCGCATCCCTGGACGATGGTGAACTCAAATACGAAGTTTGGTAATTAACCAACTTTTATTTTTTGAGTTATGCTGTTCAAATGCACACACATGGGCAAACACGTATTCGTGCTGAAATCTCGATATTGAATTTTTAGGTGGATTGCAATACTTCCCCTACTTACTACACGTGGTGGCTGCAAATGGATCTATGTAGGTCTAAGTGTGCAAGGTTTCCCCTCTTCCACTGCATAAATGTGATCCCTTCTTATAAACGTATACAGTAATTGAAAGTTGTGTTATGTAACTTTGTAAAAAGGTTGGCGCTGCTGCTTACCAAGCGGGAGACCCTAGTACCGGCGTCGGAATTTTCTCCCGCTTGAAACCGAAATTATAATGTCAATATATATTTGATAATGGAAAGAGACAAAAGGAGATTCTAGTCAATAGTTAAGGGGAAAACGTAATAAAGCTGAATATGTTAAAGTCTCAAGAATGGAAGCCTAGGCAGATTTAAATGAGTGATAAGGTTACAATTGTTGTATGTACAAACCTCTTAACGACTCAGCGGGCTGATTCCTATCTTACCATGACGTGCTCTAAAGTTAGCCAATGGAAATCGCTTCCTTCGTGTTGCTCGCGCAAAAACAAATGCAACGCAAGACACGCTCGTCTTGAATCGAGTCGAGAGAACGCACGTGCAACTTGGGAGTTGTACGTAAGCTGGCACGTATACATAATTCGGCGGTTGCTAAAGGGTGACAAAGTTAAAGTGTTATAACGTTGTAGTTGAAGTTACAAAGTTACATTCTATAAATATATCGTCGGCAGTTCTCTACAAATCTGGAAATTTACAAATAAAGTGATATATTGGTTGATTCTTCGTTTGGTTCCATTCCTACCATAACTGACGCACACCCTGCAGATTAGGACCTCTTGCTAGAGCTAGTCCGGACATCAAACACGAGATCTTATAGGTCTTAAAGGAGACGTCTTCGAAGGAGGGGAACGTTTGCGTCACGCTGGGAGACCTAATCTGGGGTGCACTCAGCCTCGTTAGGTCCCTGAGGGGCCAATTGAGGTACTACTTGACTGAGAAGTAGCAACCCCTCCTTGCAAAGACCGCAGGAAGGACCACGTCCCATCTTCCAGTACCACAACTCACTCATTACGCCTGTGGTGGACAGAAAAACGCACGCAGTACCCGGACGGTAGGCCTTGGCTCGGAAAGGGCTGTAGCGCGGCCGGACTAGTTCCTTATGTAACTAAATTTTTCTGTACATTTCACTTTGCATTATTTTATTTTGAAATTTATAGAAGAAGGTTTGGGCTAACAAGCTGCTCACATTTCAGGTGCTAAAACGTACCTTCCCCATACCGTCCTAACTAGTTCTGAATAACAATAATGATAGCAATAACAATAATAATGTGACGCCGAGCTTCGCGTACAAAGCATGGATGGGGCCAAGCTACTTCACACCACATACCAGGCCGGCAAAGGCGCAAGGTCAAGCTTAGAAACACCGCTATCGCCTAACAATGAGCGGAAACACAAAGGGGTTTCCAGTGCCTTTGAGAAAGATCTGCCTACGTCACCGCCGGTGTGTATGCGGAAGTTGAGAAAGGTCCAAGTGGCGTCATCTATTTATATAAGGAGCAAGGAAACAGCAGACTAGAGAGTTACAGTTACAGACACGAGTCGGTGTGTGTCGTGTGAGACAGGTGGGCGGGTGTCAGTGCGTCGTAAAGATTTAACGAGCGTCGAGTGATATTAATGTCGTGGTTAGTGTATCAGAGACCGAGAAAGTGAAGAAAGACACTGAAAGGACTGATGCAAGGTCACGAGAAGTACAAGTTGTTAATTTTGTTAACGAAAAGAAGAGAAGAAAACTGTGTTTGTGACATTTTAAAAGAAATTAAGTGATAGAAAAATAAATGGACCGATTTTGCCACTTTGTACCAATAACTTTACTAACGACGCTGTCAATTGCCAGAA